>VZTH01003961.1:2201225-2402555 GCA_013397815.1 Aleadryas rufinucha | reverse complement strand
AAAAATTATCATGGCATCAGTATGATGAGCTCCATTTCTGCGTTTGTTGATTAGCCTGGCTTTTTACCTGGCGTGAGTCATTCCAAAGCACCACGAGATGGCAGTGCACTTGCTCTGCTGCAGGCAACACGCGAAACATCTTCTGAAGGGAAAATCGGTGCACTTCACTCATAGGGACTGCCTATGTACCACATGCCCACAGTACTGCTGCTTCAGAGTCAAATGAAAGCCTATCATCGTACTACCCCTGAAAGCTGGTAATGATTCTGCCCCTGGCAGGGCTTGCTGTGCTCCGTTATTCTGCTGGGGTACAGGTAGAGAGGAGGGGAGGGTTTGCAGAGGGAAATTGACAAGTGGCAAAGCTTGCTTTGAATATTTGTTTCTTGTACTGCCGGCCCATCCTGGCTAGAGACAAGGTGCTCCCTTCCTTCAGCACTGTTTTTTCCAGGGCTGCCCCAGCAACATACAGACAGTGTCTTCTCAACAGGTATTTTGGAAAATTGTCTGCAGTCCCCTTTTGAAGGGGCCTTGTGCTCCTTTCTTTGTGTGCTTGCAATCCTTTAATGATGACTTATGTTTTTCTTTCCTTCCCTGCCCCTTTCAGACCGGCATTTTGAATTGCTCCTTGTCTCTTTGAGTTTCTTTGCTTCTTTTCTCTGCTTCTGGTATTAATTGATTTCACTTTACAGTCCCTTTAGCAGGAGCCATAACAAGGAGTCCCAGAGTGGCTTTTGAGATGTATTATTTTGCATGACAAGTACAGGGCTTCAGTCTTTGTTCTATTCCCCGGCAAAGATGACTTTGCCAGTGGGGCAAACTGAGGCCAATGCCCATTGCTGAATAGAACTTTGGAGCACCACAAGTTTAACAGCAGAGCAGGGAGATGACCAAGTCGTGCCTTGCTGCTCTGCCATGTGTGTGTCCTGCCATGCCATGTGTTAGCACTACCTAGGGCTAATCTGTTTAATTTTCAGGCCATCTAACGGTATGACTGTATTAAGTCTGTAAAAAGTAGGTATCTTGATTTTTGGTACAGGTCAACTCATATTTGCTGTTCTGAAACAAGTTTAAAGCCAAGAACTGGCCTCCAGGTTCCTGGGAAACAAAAAGTTGAATTTGGACTCACTAATCCCTTGTGAGGATAATGGGATTTTCTCCATTTAATGCAAAAGTTGAGGCACAAGAGTTACATGATTAGCTCAGGGGCATCCAGAGAACTAGTACTGAAATGGAATTATTTTTGTCTTGTGCTCAGTCCTTTAAGATATGTATCCTTTTAAGGGGAGTACCATCCATATTAAAAATTACCCGCACACACTTCACAGATGCTCGTGGTAAATGCACTGACATGGAGTAGGATGACCACACTCTTACTTTGAATTCAGTAGATAACTCCCCCTTCTCTGTTGCTTCTTTTTTTTCTCTCTTTTTCCTTATCCTATGTTCCATCTCCTCATCAATTTGGTTTTTTTTTTTGTCTTTCAACATCTGCCTTAAGTCGTCTTTCCTCTTCTTCTTTGGTTTCCTTCTCCTCTTCCACTCCTTACATTCTCCTTTCATGAAGATGGTCACCCAGGGTCCGTGGGCAGTGGGAGCATCTCCCAGACTGGCTCACTTTGAGAACATCTGCTTTCTCTTGTTTTTTCCACCCTCTCCTCCCATTTTGGCAATAGCAGCATGAACAGAAGTCTGAACCTTCATCAGAGCGTAGCAGTTAGGGCTTAAGCTGCCATATGTATTCATGAGGGTAAAGCTGGGGGAGCAGGCTACGGAGTGACAGAAGTTCAAAGTCCCAATGAAAAAGAGAAACAACTGCTGGGTTTTGGAGCTAAGGAAACTGAGTCCCATATAGTTTAGACATTTCACACAATCTCATAAAACAAATCAATTGTAGAGCTGGAAGGAGAAGTTAAAAGCTAATGTGACAGCATGGCTGGTGCCAGCTACTCTGTGATAAGATGGCATTTGATCCCTAGCCCCCAGCTCTGGAATATGGCACGTGATATTTTCTTTCTAGACACACAAAAAACTTGGAAGAGCTTCTGGAAGTTACCTGTCTTCTTTCTACCCTTTCTTGCTTTTTCATTTCTCACAGCAAGCTCTGTCTGTTTATGTATCTTCTTCTCAGGCAGGGTTTGCTTTACAGCACTGTTTGGCCAGGCTCAATCAGAGCAGTAAATAGCTGTTTTCCAGTAAGTTCCTTGTAGTCCAGCTGCAGTTTATTGGATTTATTCTGTTTCAGTATGTTTTCCATTTATCTCCTGTGCTGTGTAGTCCCCATTGTGAGATGCCTCTGGTTTGGCATTCTTTTGGGATATGTTCCTTTTGAGCCCTGTAGGTGGAATTTACCTGACAACCTGTGCTTGGCATTAGGCCCACCCAGCACCATGGGGTGTTTTGCAGAAGCAGCGTTTCCCTCAAAGCCAGAGTGTTATGTATCTGTAGTGAACCAGGCTGTCCAGAGTCAGCCTGTCCAGAGCTGACCCAAGGCAGAGGACAGGCCGGCTGAGATGGCAGCTGGCCTGATTTTCTCAAGAAATGGTGAAGAGCTCTTCTATCCTGCCCCTGCCTCTGCTTTGCAATGCCCTTTAGGAGCTCCTCCTGGCTCCGCACCTCCAGCCTCTGCCTTGCCATACTTTATTCCAGTGACATCTTCTAGCCCTCTGTCACCAGGCTGGTCCCCTTCCTGGCAGTCTGCTCCACTTGCCCCAAAGCAGAGCAGACCCTCTGCTCTAAGAGGCCACCACATAAGCAGAGCTGTGCTGGTTCAGGCAGGCTGTTCAGGAAGCCAGGGAAGGGACAGTGGGAGCTGGGATGACAACTGCTCTGAGATGTTGTGTCTCGTAATAGCAAAAAATCACAGCCCTCACCTCTGTTCCTGCTCCACTCCTGGCATGAGTGGAGCAGAATCCCTGCCTTCTGGGGATTCTGCCCCTCCTGATCTTGCCCTTTCTCTGCCCTACATGCAAGAGTAGAGCGATGGCCAGCCCTGCCCTTTCCTCCTCTCAAGCACTTTCTAGCAGGAGACAATGAAAAGAGATTTGTATGGGGAAAAAGGTTGGAGAAGGAGACTTTATGGTAGAACTGGGTTGCAAGCAGAAGGTTAGGGGTCTCAGGTCAAACTGAAAAAGGTGCTGTGTCCCAGAGGACTGGGATAGGGGCAAGGGGAAGAGCAGAATGTGTACAAATAAAGGGATGTCCTAGAACTCCTTTCTTCTCTCTTGGCCCCTAGGTTTACCATGTCCAAAGAGCTTTCATCTCATTCCCAGCCTTCTTCACCCCTGTGGTATCCACTGCTTCTCACTTCCCTACCCCAAACTTTCTCTGTTGCTGCTCAAAACGTACACTTTACCTACAAAGTCAAAAAGCTTTGAAGAAGCTCTGTTCTGTTGTATATCCCAACATCATTCTTCCTATTCTGTGCTGTGTGTCTGTGGTTCATCACAGAGCTCTGATTTTTAGAAAGTTGTACTCATGGACTTGCTTTCTCTACTAAATGCTGAGCTGTGTGTAAGGTCTCTGATGGGGAAAGCAGGGTCATTAGCAAACTGCTGTTCAGAAAAGATACAGTTTATTTAAACTTATGCCTTGCAAATGCCTAAGGTTGTAATGCTGGGTAAACAAGACAGAGCCAAACCAAAAAGCTTCCTTCAATTGCTTTAAAGCTTGAGAAGGAGCTTCCTGCCTTGCAGGCCAAATGCAGGCATTCAGGAAGAAGCAATTACAAAGATTTTGGAAAGCAGTGATATCCTAAATCCTATGTTGTAGCATAGATACTTCTTTTTATCACCTGGTCAAGTTTTGCATCAGAAAATATAATATCTGTGATCTTGGGAGATATTAGCCTTTTAGCATCTCTTGATGGGGCAATGCTGGGGATTCACTGTTCAGTGGATGTTATTTTGTCCTTCCTGTGCAGTGCTGCTTTTTGACTGCCCTACAAACCTTTTGGGTCTACTGGCAGTAGAATGTTCAAGTGGCCTGTGATAGTTCAAAGCAGTTCTGAAAATAAAAGAAATATAACTTCTGTTCTTCTTGAAGGACAATGGTGGCATGTCCAGAGTTCAGCCTGTGTCAGGATCAAGTATATGATATGGTGGGCCAGCAGCGGCTTATAACTGCTTTTTACAACTGAATGAAGATGCAGAATCTTTAAAAATGGGTTACTCTCCTTCAAATGCTGTGTAATTGATATTAGAAAATAAGATAATAAGCAAGCAGCCTTCTTTACACAGCTGAACCCACACATCATAACTACAACTGCCAAATTCCCCAAACTTTTAAATAGCCTGATTGCAATCCCATCCACTAATGACTCTTACAGTTTCCCTGGCTTTAGACTTATGATAAATAACCTTTCACATTTTCTCAAGTTGTTATAATATCTTCCAGAAAATAACCAGACTTCACATATAAGAAATCAACAGGAAAATATCTTGTAAAATGTAAATGCATTAAAAAAAAAAATCATAGTTCATAAAACAATAAAAACAGAGCTCAAAACTGAGGTGGTTATCCCTTTATATGTCACCTTCAGGGTTCTGAGCCGTGATGAAAGGTACTTTTTCCCTCTGAATAAGAATATGTTTATTCCATGGGCGCAATGCAGTTTATGAACTCCTTAGCTATTTATTTCCTGGGGCTTGAATTGAACCCAATCATATTTGTTCTCCAGTTTCACACCCTTGATTTTTTCAAAGAAAGTCACTGTTCTTCCTTTCTGTGATGAAAATGACAAAAACAAGTTAACAGTTTCCACCTGAGTCTGAAGGCAACCATGCAATCATAGCTTGTGGCCATGTCAGGAGGTGTCTTGGTAATATGCAGATCTGATGGCTGGTTGCTAAAACTTCAGTGGTAACATCATGAGTCACTGCACTGCTGGCCTGCAGCTGGTGTGGTAAAGGGGTGAACATATAGGTGCTTTTTTGTCGTTGTTATTTTTTCCTCTGCAATGAGGAATGGAAGTTTTTTGTTTCAACTGGCACATCAGGATCACCTGGCACCCCAGGGAGGAATTTTCCTACACACAGGCCAGCTTTAAATATTCCTTAAGTTTGGTCCTGCATCTGAAACTGTTCCATGCGATGCCTGACAGAACAAGGATGGAAGCAGTTATAAGAGCTGCAAAATTTGTGGATGGTGCTTTGCTTTGTTGTGGCGAGTACATTAGTACTTAGTTCCAAGTTAGATTAGTATTGTACTTTGTGACTGATGCCTGAGAAAATATCACTGCTTGTTTGTCCCAAGATGTTATCCATGCTTTATGGATGAATAAATACTTTGTTGACATTTAAAAATGTTAACTGTTGCTTAAGTCAAAATGTCTTCATTTTGTGATTTTTACAAGCCTTTGAATATTTTATAAAGCATTTAATTTCATTTTTGTTGGTACATTAAAAAAAGAGAGAGTGATGCTTAAAAAAATGTTAAATAATGATTCAGTTTATGAATTGAGTCTTTCAGTCTAGACTAGTAATTTCTGTAAGGGACTTTGCACCTGTAATGGCTTTGAAATTGTCACCAGAAAACCTTTTAGTGGAAGTGTATTTTATAAAAGATCCATTAGCTCAGTATCTTTGCCTTGGTCAAAAGAAGGGATTTGCAAGTAATAATAGCTCTCAAAAATATATGCCTTTTTTACATCAGGTTCTGTTTTAGGGAATTAGGTTTTCAGACACCGGCAATTTGCTGAACATTTTGATGTTCCTCATCTTTGAAAAGTGCCTGTTACACTAGCAGGTGTCAAAATCTGTAGATTCTATTTATTGCCCTTTACAAAGCACTTATTACTATGGTATTCAGGGACTGTACATGGAGTAAAAAACATCAGGGAAGCTTTCTTGAAGGGGTTGGTGTCACTTGTTATGCTGGTATCTTACAATGCCAAGTGCTGTATAACTGTGGGAAATGGACAGAGGTAATTAAAAAAACACTTTGCAGGAAAATGTAAAATATAGCCACTTAAAACTGAGCAACCCAGAGCTGTAACCACAACAGACACTGCTGGGGAAACACCCATACTGTGACTTGTAGCTGCACCCTATGTCTTAATTCCCTCTGTCCCCAGTTCATGTGTCCCTGGCAGGCATCCCTACCTGTTTTGCAGATATGAGCACGCTAATACTGGATCCGCTTCCCCCGTGATACTTCTCCTTCGAGTGAAAGAAGTACTGGTACTGTCTCCAGCATGGAGGAAAAGGGTTTAGTTTGTTGCTTGGGGGAATAACTGCCTGGTTGGCCCAGGCTGTGCCATGTTCCTCCTCCTGCACAGTATGGATGCTCTGTGTGAGCACGAAGCTGGATAAACACACCATGCAATGGGTGAGCAGCTGGCTCACGAGTCAGGCACAAAGGGTTGCTGTGAATGGGTGACATCACACTGGGGACCTGTCGCCAGTGGGGCTCTGCAGGGCTCCATTCTCAGCCCTGTACTCTTCAACATCTTCATTAATGACTTGGATACAGGACTGGAAGGGATACTGAGCAAGTTCGCAGACAATACAAAACTGGGAGGAGCTGTTGATTCCCTGGAGAGCAGGGAGGCCCTGCAGAGAGGCCCTGAGAAATTGGGGCACTGGGAAATCACCAATAGGATGAAGTTCAACAAGGAAAGGTGCCAGATTCTTCACATTCCTGAAGCAGAGTACTTCCCTCTGATGGTTGGCTCATGCAAAGGCTTTATGGACAGACAGCAACTTACCAGTAACTAAAGATGCTGCTTCTGCCCACACCACAGCATCCTACACCTTATTTAGGAAAAAAATCCCAAAAACCAAAATACAAAACCCCCCCAGACAAACAAACCCTCCTCTCCCTCAGGCCCCCAAAACACCTCTACAAACAGATGCCCTGGTAAGCAAATGAAGCAAGTTTAATAGCATCATACATTAGTGGAAACTCCTGTAAGCATTACTTTATAAATTAAAGGGGTTTGTTTTCTTTTTTTTTGCTCACAGAAATCTTGAAGAAAACTTCATTTCTAAATGAAAATTCCCTTTTAAAACTTTACATCTACTTTTGGAATGATTTTAAAGGTTGATGTTGGACTTATCAGTAAAATTAAATGTTAACTTCATCTGGTTTTAACAACACTGATTTCCATGTACATTTGTAAGTTTTTAACACAGGGGGTGTCACATGTTGAACCTTCATGAACCTGAATCTAGTGCTTGAAGTTCCTTCCAGTTTAATATTCCTGAGATGAAAATAATCTGGACACTGATGTTATCTGGATGGGTGGTTAAGATACTAAATATTAGATTGTCTCTTTTAGCTCACCAAACATTCTATTTTATTCCCACAGTAGAACTGTAGTCCAGTCTGCTGTAGAAATACCAGCAGTGACATAATCCCAGTATAGTGGAAGGGTCCCCTGAAATGTCTGCTTGACATAGTTTCTGACTTCCCTCCTTCCCTCCTTCCCTCACTGGATCAATGGGTTGAGAGCAGGTGGATGCTTAGGCCCCATAGTCCTGGGTGGAATTGACTGTGATGATGAAGTGGACCTTCATTTTGTATTGAAGGCTGATGCTAATTCCTCTTCCCCATTAAGAAACTGCCACCAAAGAGCAAACTTATTTCCTTGTGTTTTGACAGAAGATGAACAATTGCATTTGCAGAAGCAATTTGGGAGAGTGTCAAAGCTGTCAGCACAACCAGAGGTGTCTTTCACTGTGTGTGTTCATGTACACAAGCTTTGCATTTTGAAGGTATCAGCTTTTTCCTTCCCAAGTATGTCCATGTGATCTGGTATTTGTGAAAGGATGGACATGTACAGGACTGCAAGGAGTGACTGCAAGTCACTGGCCAGACTCTTTTTTTTTTTTTTTGGTAGCTTTAGAGGTGAGAAGATTCTCAGTGGCTGACAACAGATTTATCTTCAGGGAAAAGGCTGGGGGATAGATTCTGATCCCTTGCTGCCTTGTGCCATCTATGGTCCTGTACATCACTGCAAAAGGGACTTTTCAGTGCCACCATTTTGATCTGGTGGCATTCTGCAGGGCCCAGTGAATGGCTCCACGTGGTGCCAGGACAGTCTGGTTTTCTTTTTAAATAAACTGCTTTAGTATGGTGCTGTACAAGACAGAGCTTCCTCAGGATTTCAGGGGCCATTTGTTCAGCTTGGTCTCCCCTTTGATGCATGGTACAGGACATCTTTGAGACGCCAGAGGTGATCCTATGCTTCTCTTTGCTGCAGGTGATGGTGGTTCTGTTTGGGTCATTCACTTGTCCTAGAGAAGTTCTCAGCAAGTGGTTGTGCATAAGGGAGGGTGAGTGTGTTGTGCTTGTTTTGAGGTGTGCGTCCAAGGCGAGCTGTGCTTGCACTGGAGCTGGCATATTTGTGGCAGCAGACAGGGCTGAGGGATGTGACTGATTTAGGCTAAACACATGGAGGACGAGGGATGAGGTCCTATTTTTTTCATGGCTCTGTGAATCAGGCTCCTTGGATTCCACTCCTAATCCTGCAACTGTCCTCTGACCATAAACCTGCTTGCACAACATCTTAGTGCCTCAGTTGTCCTGTTGATAAAAAGGGACTGCAGCTTTTTGCTGTATTGTGATGATGATAATAAAAGTGAAAATGATTTTGACATCCCAGGCTGTAAGCACGTATGCAAAAGTAAAATGTATTATTATGTTTTGTTGGAAAACCAAAAGAGTCGTTTTAAATTGTGCATTGTTTGAGCAATCAGTTTCTTGCAGGAATGCAGATGAAGATCACAGCTTTTCACGTCATTTGAAAGAGGCAGTTGGCAGCAGAGTAACAGCACATACATTAGAAAAGTCAAGCACCGTCATCTCCACAGAAAATTCTTCAGATTTTGCCCTTTTGTCTTTCCTTTTCAATACTGAGTTTCTTCCTGGCATGCCCTGCGGATAATATCCCTGACTGAAGAGATCCCCTCCTTCCCAATACCCAAATTTTCATTTTGTCACATCAGTGGCTGTATATTAAGGAGTGGGTGGTATAGGGAAGGATATTATTTGACAGCTAATATTGTAAATTCTGTCTAATATGGTTTGTATATGGAAACAGTAATAGCTACTGCTGCTGTGGTTTTGTTGCTGCAGGGAAAATGCAATAAATAGGACTTTCAGAGGAAGATCTGGCAATGGAGAAAGGCCTTGGGATTTCATTTGTTCCTCCTGTGCTACCACTAAATCTCCCTTCTCATGTTACTGAAATAAAACATACATCTAAACAGACCCTGACATGCCATGGATGTACCACACAAAGACAATGTACATAGATACCTATTCCCATTCAAATTCATCTGTACTACCCTTTGTGGAAAACAATGACATGGTGTTTTATAATACCTTCCCTTTCAAGTTCTCAAAGCATTCTCCAAAGACATGAGTTTGCTCATCTTTATTCTTCCCTGTGGTCAGTTAGCATTATTGTTCTCCTTTAACAGGTGAAGGAGATGGGATGGTCCAAAACCACTTTGGAAGCCAGTAGCAAAATGGAGAAGAATGCACATTTCTGCCCTTGTTTGCTTTTTCCATCAGGCTGTACCTTTTCCTTGCAACCTGAGCAGTGTCTGCCACTGCACATCATTTATTGGTTCCCTTGCTCACAGCTCCATGTTTTCCTTCTTTGCTCTTTGCTTTCATCAAGGCGCTCAAGCATGTCAAAGACTGCAGAGCACATATTAAGGAACAAGACTGTAAAGGAATAAGATGCAGCTTCTTGGCTTATTGAAATAAAGCAATGCATTTTTTGTGTGCCCTGGCAGTAGAAGAAGGAAACAAGATGGTGTTCTTGCTCTCCTTCCTTTGCATGTGTAAGCTGTGTTCCTCGAGATCCTTGGAGGAAGCTGCTCCCTGGCTTCCGAAGCTGCTTGAATACATGGTGTGGTAACAGAACATAAATCCTATATTTTACTACAACACCATTTCCAGAATCACTGAGGGATATTTGATTAGCCAGAAAGTTCTATGACATAGCCTGGAGATGTCATGAGTGCATTTATGAACAGGTCAGTTTCCTTTTCTCTGCCTGTCCATTCCTGCATGTCTGAAGGTAGGCAGAGAGAGGGCAGTGGGCTTTCTCAGCTGGTTCAGAGCTCTTCATGCTTATCATGTGTCTCCTTTTCCCCAGGGATGCTTGTGGTTTTGTGCAGTGCCAAGGTGCTTTTCAGTGAAGCATTTTTGAAGGTGGAGCAAACGATTGTTCCTTAAGCTGTAACACTGTTGTGGTTCAGGCAGGGCTTAACAGGTGTTTTTCTTAACTGAGTTGTCCTGTTATTGCTGGAATGAACTGCAGTATTTGCACATTTAAGAACAGTTCACATCACAGATTGGACTCTCTAGAGTTTTATGCCAGAACTTAATCTTTCTCTCCTCAATCCTGAATGTTACCTGTCTATTGTTTAGTCTTTCCATAGTCTCTTAACATAACGGATGTCATATCCTCAGTTGTGAATCTCTGTATAATCTGAGAAGTACAATATCTCTGACTGCCTTCTCCACTTCCATGAACCCAGTAACTGTGAAAATCTCACAGTGATCAAATGTATTTGTTTTAGTAAATAAATCTTTCAGCACCTCTGATCTTCTCTCCATCTGAGGCTTTCCTGATGACCACCTCTATTATCTGGGTGATGATATGCTGCTTCTCCTGGGCCTACCTGAAGTTTGGCCCTTTAGGACTTTTTAGGATTGGAAGTCAGGAGAATAAAATAAATTGAGAGAAGGTGTGCCATAATCTAATTTCTGCCTAAAATAATTAAACCAAATTTTATTTCTTCAAATACAGTGAAACAAAATACAGTGAGAGTTTTCAAAGCATCTTCAGAAGCCCCCAAGGTTTTTTTCTTCTAATGATCTCTGTCCAAGGAGGTCCATTTGCTGCCTTTACTCAGGGTTTCTCTTGTGAGGACTTCTGCTGCTGTCTGCAGTGCACCATCTGGACACTGGTTCGTCTCCTGACTTGCAGCATTTGAACTTGGGAAACTGTTCAGTAGAGGCAGCTGTGATCTGGCCAGTCCCCAGCTCTTGCTGACAGGGTCACTTTTGTTGGTTTTTTAAATTTCACTCTCTGGAAACAGTTGACTACCTTCACTGACAAGTCTGAAAGTTCACAACCATTGTTTTTAGTGTTGTGGCTGATCATTTTCAGATGGCACCCTGTCCGTCCTTGCATCATTTGATCCTTCCCATGGCTGGATTGAAGAGTGTCTAATCCAGCCTGGTGGTGCTGAGTGCGCCCGTGTAAGGCTCTGCAGCTGCGCCCCTTGTGCCTGCTCCAAATATTTGTTCATCCTCGTGTGTAACTTCTCTCAGTGTATGACTGGTTGCAGAAGGGTTAACTAGATGCAGGCTTAGTCTATTCATACATGAGATTCGGAGGCCCAGATGGTGTGCTTAATTACTCTGGCCAGCTCTGGCACCATCCCACTCCTGAGAGAATTAAATGAGGAATGGTGTGTCAGAAACTGTTCCTTTCCTTTCTCCCCAGAGCACTTTGGTGTTACAAGCTCCACAACACATTAGGCTTAGCTCAAACATCCTCAAGACAAAGTGGCTTTGGGGTGCTGGCTGGCCTTAGCTTCCCAGCTGGGCTTTTACACACTCCGTGTGCCATCAGGGCTGCACTGGGAGTGCCTCATTACAAGTGACTCCAGGACACCATTTTCTTTTCAGGAGCAGTCAAATTCCAATCCATGAGTATGGCTGTAATGCTCACAGCTCACAGAGCTTCAAATGCACGATCAAAGCTTGCTCTACAAGGTTTCTTTTTAATCCTGTCTCCCTATTCCTTGGTATCACATGCATGGAAACACTATCTTGGTGGCTTGCTTGGTAACATACCTGCTTATGGATAGAACTTAGAGGGCTGATCCCTATTTGCTGTCAGGAGGGAAAACCCAAACCACGTCCTCAGGATGTACAGTCTCTATTTTTGCTTCTTGTGTGTATGTCTCTGCAGAGCAAGGCTGAACATCAGAGGAATGCAGATGCCCCCATGGTAAGGTATGAGCCAACTCCAGATGGTGCAGCTCAGCCTTTCCCAAGGAGTTATGGCCTGGCTGCAGTGGTTGAGTCCCAGGCTGGATCTGCTCTTGCTTGCAGTGCCAGGTCTGGTGACCAGCTGTTAGGAGGAAGCTGGCTGTTCTTCACTTAGCAGAGCAATGACCAACACACATCTGCCTTGATGTACTTCCCACATTTACTCTTCCCATATCCACAGGGAATTTTAAGTGGCAGAAATGCTAGAGAATGAACATTTTTAGCTGGGACTGGTGCAGTTAGAATTGCATTAAAGATTATCAAGGTACTTGAAATTTTGAAATCCTGTTTTCAGACTGAGCCTGGGAGGCATTCTGCAGTTGGCAGAGATTTTTCATACTTGCTTTCTGGTCTGAAATAAAGGTTTTAAATTTTTTCTATTCTTTCCTATCCCATCCTTTAAAATAAGAGTAAAGTTAGTTATTTATTCCTGAGAAAAATAAAAGAGGAGGGTATGTCTTTTAGGTGGTGATAGTTTTCTTAAACTGTTTTTCATCAGTAATGGCAGATGTTTGAAAGTTGTGATTTAGGCAGTAATGCTCATCACCAGAGAGTGATGTGTGGCATTTTCCAAAGGAAATTTGGTTTGATTTTACCACACTATTAGCACTGAAAATCACATACTGAGCCTGTACTGTGGAGTGTTTTTCCTGGGCTTAAATGTGCATCTCAGAAATGAGGCACTGTACGTGAGTGAATTAACTTCACTCTGCAGTCAACTGGGTGGGCCTCAAAAGGGCTTTAAAAGCACAGGCTGTTTTTCATGTGGCTTGAAAAACTTAAGGTAAGAAAAGTGTGTCCCATAGTGCCTGCTGTTCTACCAGTCAAAATGCCCTTGTTGCCTGGGGGAATGCACTCAGCTCTAGAAGTCGAGAGGGCATGAATCCTATTTCCAGGTCTGTACTTCACAACTCCTATTTAGTGTGTCTGACTGGTGCTGAGCGAGCTGGAGTTTGAGAGCGCAGTTTATTATGGAAATAGTCGCCACTGGGGAACAGCACAGGGTCTTGATCCAACGGCAACTAATTTTTATTTGACAACTTTAAGGGGTTTTGAAAATCCCACACTGAATGTGTAGAGCAGAGATTTTAGTAGGAGAATTAGCACAGTCCCTGAGGATGGCTGTTCTCCACAAAAGTGCCTCGACTGAGGTCAGATCCAGACTGAAGTCCCCAATCTCGTCAAACTGCCACTAACAAGAGTCTGCACACTTCTTAAACAAATTTTGGTGAGAGATAGCACCATTCTGGTGTTCAGCCAACTAGTTTCTCTATTTTTGGATGCTTTATATCCCTGTGGCTTTGAGAGTATCTCTTTTGATATTCTACTTCTTTCTCATAAAGTGAGCAGATATAGACACTGTAAAAAAGTAAATGGAGAAACTCATATTGCATTTGAGTGTGAATGCCAGTGTTGTTTTCAGCCATACATGCACTCATGTCTTTGGTCCACGCCTGCTCTGGGAGTCTCCTGGTTTGTTACAAGGACGTGAGAGAGGGATGCTTTTCAATGGGATTGTCTGAGCTGTAGGGCACAATTGCTGGGCCTTGGGTGTCAGTAGAGAAGGGGGACATGTGTCACTTCAGGCACGGCTTTCTGGCTTTGTCCTCTGCAGGTTGGTGAGCTGGATCCAGCCTCCCCCTGAGTGGGACAGCCAGGATGGCTGTGAGGGGTGTGTAAAAGCCAGCAGCCTTCTTCCCTGTCAGATGGAGCCTGGGAGCCTTTTGCAGCCAGCCCTGGAAGGCGATAATCATGAGAGGGATAATGGCTTGTTTCAGGTTAATAGATCCTGACAGCCTAATTTCCCCTGGTGGAAATAAAGGGGAATAAATCTTACAAATACTGTAAAATCAATAGCTAGCAGTGAAGGGGCTGACAACAAGACCCTATATCCACAGCACATTTTTTTGGTGAATTGTTCATTTCACTTTCATGCGGATGGGTTCCCAGTGGCTTTGCTAGAGCCCTGTAATCCTCCATTCTCCTTTCTGTCATGCCTGTCTCTTCAGTGCTTGTGTTTTACTTGCCTGTAAGTAAGGAATCTGAAGCCTGGAGCTTGTTGGAGGGGAGTGGTGCCTTCCTGGGGGAAGATCCACAGTGCTCTCACTTCTTGGAGACTGCTCTTCCCTCTTTTCATTGGCATGCACAGCTAACCTGGTTACAGGTCTTCATCTGTAAATAGTTAAACATATTCTGACCCTCCAAAATAACCCAGCCATGGGAGCCTTTGCTCACCGCTCTGTGGCTGTGCTCTCTAGAGGAAGACCACAACCTCTGTTATGTTATTGACCTGAGATATTGACAGAGTTACCATTGGATTTTTTTGCATTCCCAAGGTCAGGGTTTTTAGGATTCATGCACTGAGCAGCCAGAAGCTTCTCTAGATAAATCTCTAGATCTACTGAGGGTAGTCTGCAATGAGTTGGGATTGGCAGCGTTACAAAAATAGAAGACCATGAAATAGGTAGTAGTAAGACAGAGCTACAGGATCCTTGCTGGCACGTGCTTCACAGGCAGAGGCACAAACGTCTCTCTGCACAGAGGAAGCTCAAGGACGACCTCAAGCTCTGACCTTGAGGAGCTCCTGGCTCCTTGGGGTGGCAGCAACATGGACTGAGCAGTCCTCCCATAGGACTGTGCATGCAGTCTTGAGGGAATGAGGTCTGGGATGGAGTGTTTTCTTGCTATTTGATTCCTTATGAATGAAGATCAGTGGGGTGAATGGTGTCTCTTCTGCACTCTTGTGGACCCTGCTTTAAAGCCAAGGTGAAGGAACTATATGTTTCCCAGTTTTCAAATGCTAAAGATTATTTAGGTTTGTAAAAACTGTGGAAAAAAAGTTACTATCTTCTCAGAGATAAGAGTCACATGACAAGGATTTAAGAGAAGCCTGTGTGAGTGGTTAATCCAGCCTCTCAATTACAGGGCTTTGGCTCTTTCCTGTCAAGGTATTTACTCTTGAGCTTTTGCTTAAAGTTATATCCTTCCCTAAAAGGAAAGAAAATTCTCACTTTCTTTGCTTTCTGGATACTGACATTTTTGGGCAAAGCCAGGTGAACTCTTTTCCTCAGCCTGTTCCAGTTTCCCACTTCCTCACTGCTGAAGGACACTGAGAGACAATCAGCTTCTCTTATGTCAGGGCACTGTCCAGGTGAGGGCACTGCCTTGATCTCAAACTCCTGCCTCTGAAACAGGCTTCCTCTGTGATGCTGAACTTCTCTTAACTCGAGTATTTAATTTGTCAGATGGCTCCTTCCTTCTGTTTCCCTTTTCTGTCTCTTCATCATGTAGTTTTTAGACTGTTCAGGCTAAAACTGTTGTCACTCTCGTATGGTGCCCATTCAGTGATATCCTTTACTTTGCTGGCATTTCTGTTATTACATGTAGAACAAAAGTACTGGTGGGAGAAGCCTTTTCCACTGACAGTTGATGTTCCCTTTGAGATTTGCTTCCCCTGCCACCTGCTCTATGTTCTGTTATCCCCTCTCTTCTCCTGTGTATTTGCCATTTATAGTGCTGATGACTTGGTGCTATGTGTTTTCATCTCTTGTTACCATCCAGGGGCTGTGGGGACACTTTGCATAAAGTAATTTAAACAGAGGTGTTTTTTTTAAGAAGCAGAGGTATCATTCTTGGTATTACATCGTGCACACAGAGACTTGTCGCTGTTGAGCGCTAGCCAAGTGCAAGAACCAGACTGGATCGGGTGAGGTGGAATTCTGATTTTATTATTTAATTCTAAAACTTATATAGACTTTTAAAGTTTCTCCGGATTGGGTCAATTCAAAACCTCCCCCTAGGCCCATAGGCCAGGTAGAACTGCCCATCTTTCCAGAGACAGTTTCAATAACATCCAAACCTTATCTTTATTTATAGAACACAGGGAGAAGAAGAGAAAAATTCCCATGGGAAAGAATCTGTGCTACCACAGCGACTAAACTTGCTTTCACAAAGGGCTGGTCATCTGGTGCTTGCTGTGGGCTCTTCCTCCCCTCAGAACAAGAGAGAATCTCCATTCCCTTTCTACCACCAGGAATTATGCTGATTTCAAGTGGTACCAAACAAAGAGCAACATTAATGAATTTATGCACTGAAATCTAATTTAAATTGTACAGGTAGTTATGTTTCCTTGTAGCACTTTTTGGTGGAAAAAAATCAAGAAATGGATGCATTGGAGTTCTACCTCTCCATTTGTGAAAGGTAAACAAAAATCAACGTGCTGTAGGCAGTCTGTGTATACAGACAAGAGTCAGATATCAGGCTGGACAGAGAATCTCCTAGTCATAGTACATATTTTCCTCTGTTGGAGTAACTAATGAACTAATCATAATATTTAACAATAATGATAAGAGGATAAGTAGGTTTTTTCAGTCAAAGATTACAGCACTCCCTTCTTACTGATATATTTGTGTTAGAAGATACATAAGCCCAGGACAGTAAAATACTTTTCAAATGTTCTTCAGCAAATAATCAGTGCCATCCCTGGGAAATGGGATCACTAGTGATGTACTTCAGTGGTTACAGAGATGGTTTTGTGGAGGAAGGGTCTGCTGGGCAGAAAAATGGATCTGTAGTCATGAAGGTACAGAAGCACTTGGCGTCCTTGGGAGAGCTGGGGCCTCTTTGTTCTGTGCAGACCATGGGAAATGAAAGTGTTATCCTTGTGCCAAAGGATTTTTCATGTCAGTGGAAGTGGCAGAAGGAAAAATAGAGGTACGTAGTTGGAAGTGGACCTCTTGACTTCCCACATCTCTGTGAGATGTATGCAGGTGAACACTGAGTGTGCACTGCTGATGATAGTCTGTGAGCTGTGTTCCAGGAATAAAGCCTCCCTGGATATATCTGGCTTTATTTCATGGAGAGAGAGCTGAAGAATGTGCTTTTGATAAAACTGACTTGTAGGACTGAACCTTCCCTTCTGCTCTGGGGTTCTGCTCCCCAAAAACACAGCAGGTTGGCATGTTAGGAGGTGGCTGCTAAGCTGTAACCTGTATAAGGTATCACAAGGCATAACAGAGGTCATGACTGTGCTGCAAATGTGTGGGAAGTTGGGGCTGTGAAGGGACAGCTTGGGGGAAAATGGGATAGTGTGAGTCTTGCACTTGCTCTCTGAAACCTGGCAGATGTGTGGAAGTCATTTGTCTTGAGTCATTCATCAGGTCAGTGACAGAGCCAGAAACAGAATCCAGGTCTTCTGATTGCTAGAGCCACCATCATATCTCCAAAACCATATTGCTTCTCCAAAGTTACTTCAAAAGTAAGCAAAGCGCCAAGGGATCTTGCACTTTCCTACCCAGCCAGCTCTTTGATGTGGCCAGGCAGGTGCTCTTGAATCATGGCTGTATATTTGCAATCTGTGGCAGGTCCATTCTGAACAAGAATTAAAAATGAGTTTTTCATGTGGTGAGGATCTTTTGCTATGGTAGGCAGAGGCAGGACTGCGATGCTAGAGATAAAATGAGTTATCTCTTTGCACTGCAGCTTTCAAGGTGGCCTTCACGTTAAAAAAAACCACACCTTGAATGTAAATCAGGAAGCCTTATGTATTTGTTTATGATTTAGGAAATGCAGTTAAAATATGTGCTTTAGAGACACCTAAGAGAGAACCTCTAGGAAGCTTCTGCAGGTGTTGTGACTCATACACTATTCAGCATAACCATGTAAAATCATGCAGACCTCACTGGTGTGGAAATCAAGCCTTGGGAGGATTTGTTAAGCAAGAACCTGAGCCTAAGTCCTCTGAATTTAGTCCTCTGGGGTTTCAATCAGACCCTGCATCCATTTTTCCTGCTCCTCACCCTGATGTTGTGTTCTAACTACAGCTGTGACCTGCGTCTTGCTGTGGATCTCCAGCAATTTGTGCAGGCTGTGTGCTAACCATATTCCTCTTCTGAGAAGACTGCCTTCATAGACTGCTTTTTCTCTGGCATGACACTTCTCTATACAGCATCTTTCCCTTTTAAGCCTCCCATACATTCTCAAGGAAACCTGGCTGCAGGCGACTGCTAGGTAGGGCATGAATAATCACGGTTGCAATTTAAAGAGTCTTGTAGCTTTGCCATATTGATGAGTGCAGCAGTGGAAACTGGGTACCATGAGCATGCCACAACAGGCAAAGCAATACAGAAAGTGTTGGTTTTTCTTTCAGCAATTAATATTGTACTCAGCAACATTTTCACATCAGCTGTGGGGTGTTCAGTGCTGTCTGGTATCAACTGCATCCACTGTGAGGTAGCAGAGGCTGAGCACAGCCTGCAGGCACCCTCCTGCCATGCTACATCACATATGGGGCTGGTAGTGGTGGGGCAAAACCTGTCCAGTTCAGTGCTCCTCTGCTGCATCCCATGCATCCATGAAACACTGGACATTCAAAGATTTTGGCTTGGGATGACTTAATGCTATTTCTAAATCTCCTCAGGACATGGCAGGGGTTGAACTGCATTTTGTATGTGTGC
Organism: Aleadryas rufinucha; assembly: GCA_013397815.1. Taxonomy (NCBI): domain Eukaryota; kingdom Metazoa; phylum Chordata; class Aves; order Passeriformes; genus Aleadryas; species Aleadryas rufinucha. The sequence goes on along the minus strand of VZTH01003961.1, from coordinate 2,384,082 downwards.
CTTTCTATTACTGTTTTATTTCCTAAAAGAAGGTAAACTTGGGGTTTGGGCTGCAATCAAAACAAAAACCATAAAGAAGTCCTAAAGTACCAACAGAAGTTGAAGCAATGCTTTTGGGATTTTTGACATCTGTTCTGGTGCTGTCAGGCCTGTGCACTCCCCTGAGTGGGATCTCATGTCTCATTGGCTTTTGCTGACTAGCAGCCTTTTTTTTAATTTACATCTTAAATGAATATTTGTCTTGATTTGGCATTTATTGACTATTTAATATTTAAACATACTTAATAATTCCAGAAATGAAACCATTTTCATGTAAATATGGGACTTCTAGTCTCAGCAAGGGCAGGCATAAGCAATAAAAACACAAAAAGCCCAAAGTAGGGGACAGCGTTAGTCTAAAAAACACGGTTCCCTGTCTCAGTAAAAGTGTTGAGGGCTTGTCTCTGCTGTGGCAGCAGCAGGGCAAAGGCTCCTCTGGGAATGCAGTGCTGCACTCAGCTCTGGTGTCAGAGGGCTGGATACAGTGCTGATGCCACCCCCTTGACTATGGCAGGGAGGAGGGCAGGCAGGGGTGGCTCCCTCTCACTCTGTTCCTGTCCCTGGGGATGTCGGGAGGGGCACCAGCCGTGCCCCCTCTGCAGGGGTGTGGTAGAAGGTGATGATGACTGTGGCCTCTGGCATGGCAGTTTTCGTCACTTCACAGTCTCCTCACAGATTTCACTTTTTGACCTGACACTCTGTTTCCTTCAACTCTCTCCAAGCTGTTATTTATCCCTTACTGTCAGGAGCCAGCTCTCTGCTCCAGCTCCATTTGGGTAGAGCTTTTTCTGAAGGCAAATTCCTTGAGCCTCCATGTCCCTGCTGCTGAAGCTGCTTCCAGCATGAAGTTTCCAGCCTCTTGCTTGCCCTGCAAACATGGGCTGTCCAGAGAGCTGTTTTAGGCAGAAATTCCCCCTCAATCTAGTTAGAGTAATCCTGAGAAGGTTTAAAACAAAACAAACAACAACCACAACAAAGAAAGAAAAAATACTCTGTAGAACTATTCTGCTTGTACTTAGTTCTGTGTCATGCAAATTTACTTAGTGGGGCATGAGAGATGCTCAAATTTAGTGTAAGTACCAGAGATCTCCTCTTTAAAAAATAAAGACATGGAAATGGCTTGCCACCAGGAAGCAGCTCTGAGCTGTACTGCCACAGTGTACCCTAATGCCTGGTCATCACCTTTGTTTTCCACTTACACTTTCCGATGTACTCAGTGAATTCAAGTGTTTGGTTGTGCATCTTAGGAATCAAGATGTGCAGTTCACAGTTTGGCCACTTTCAGGCCTCTGGGGTGCAGACAAAGAGCTAATATAAAAGTAATAATCTTTGGTCCCATATATCTAAACAGTGGGATTGGGAATTCTTCATAGCTGTTTGCAGCAAGAGCTCTGTTGGTGTTACAACTGTCTGTCGGGGTAGTACTTGAGCAGATGTCATTTTCCAGCTTGTTCCTGTTTGCTTGGACAGTGAACCCAGGCAGATGGGAATGACAGCGCTGCAGTGGTTTCCCCACTTAGGTGGACCCCAGGACTTGGAGGTGTGCTGCAGAATGCACCTTCCCTTCAGTGAAGAAGAAGCCAGAGAGAACTAATTCAAATGTGGTTTTCTACCCTTTTTTTTATAGCTACTAGGAAGTATTTTAAGAGCAACATGTGCCTTTGCTCAAATCCAGTGACGAGTATTTTCCACCTGGTGAATGCTTTCACTTCATGGATTCTATTGCTCCTCTTTGCTATTTGGTGGAGCCTAATAAGCCCTATCCTGAGAGCTATTTATCTAAGTCCTGATGCTGGGAACACTGACAGTCAGACTGGAGAGCGTGTGCTCTGCATGCTGAGCCATGTGCTAGAACAGCACGCTGCAAAATATACATCCTATCGTCTGTGCAGGCACACAGTGAGCCTACATAAAAGAAAGGATGGGGAAAAGCCCACAGGATAATAATCAGTTGTTTAGCAGCCAACACTCAAGAAACTCTGTGGCTTTTCTAAGAGCAAAGAGTGAGAAACTCTCCTTGCTCTGAGAGAAACTGTGGTTGTGATAATGGAAACGTTATTGGCGGTTTATGTTTCAGACTATTCAGAGCAACAAGGACACTTCTATCGTAAACTTCTTTGAAGTTTATATGACTAAATGCAAACTTTAAATCAAAAAAAACATTGGAGGTTTTGGAGAATTTTAGATTATGAATTTGAAGCTAAATTTTAGAGATTCAAATCCTTGTGCATTTGGAAGGGTCTGAAACTTGAACTGAACCTTGTAGCTTTGTAGCTTCCTTACACATTTGTTACTTTTTTTCCTGTTCTCCCTCCATTTTTCACTCCCTGTGATCCATCAGTGATCTCCAGAAGTCTAATCCTGTATCCATTGGAGACAATATACATTTCTAGTGATGTCAAATATCACTGTTTAATCTTGTTAATGATTGCTGTGGATTTTTTGTATTTTTCCATTGTTTGGGCTTTATGAAAAACCTGTTCTATACCCTCTGTGTTTTGTATTAAATAGCGAATAAGCCAGTTGTGATGGTCTTTGTTGCATACATAAACTTTGTATGCCTTAATATTGTTACAAGGAATAGAATTTTTATATATTTAGCTTGTGCCATTTAAAATTCTTTAGCTTAAAAAAATTATGCTGATCTCTCTATCAGTCTGATAGGTGATAACTGAGATACCTGGATAGCCACATACTGAACTTGTTGCAGTTGCCACACATCTGTTTTTCACTCCAACCTACCAGGACTGGGGAATCGCTGGTGTGCATACTAATGAGTGATTTGCATGCCAAATCTCTTTTGGGCATGGAAGGGCTGGACATGCACGGAAGGAGGAAAAAAAGGGAGCAAGGCTGGATTTCAGCATTCTTTTTCAGTTGTGCCACTAGGGCTTTGTGGCTGCTTCTCTCATGGTTGAACATGTGACATGCCAAAACAACACCAATGAGTGAAGCCTCTTGGTCCCACTCTCCTCTCTGGCAGCATGCAGGCCTGTGTGGAGGCCAGTGGAGCACCTTTCCCTAGCAGGGGATTCAGCCCTGAGCTAAAGGCTCCCCACATGTACCTTGTTCATGCTGGGGACTGGCGCTGAGGAAGGAGACAAAGGGACTGGTAGCAACAGCTCCGGCAGCATTAGCAAGCATAGTGGGATGGAAGAGTTCTGCAAAGCTTGACAGCTTAATTAATGTGAGTTGGTTCTTTTCACAGGCCTGAATCTTGTGAACTCTCCCACCTGCCTTTGCTCAGTTTCCATAAGCTGAGCTGATGTGATTTCAAACCCTTTCCTCTGCATAGATTTCTGTGCTGTCCCTTCCTTTGACTCTTCTGGCACATAATCACTTCCAAGAGTCCTAAGTCTTCAGGGCCAGTTCTGGTATTCACCAAAATATACCATGTAAACCTATCTTGTCCCAAGTCTTTAGCTTTATGATTGCTCCAGCTGATGGCTTATTGCCCTGGGACATTTGAAATACTTAATGTGCTGTCTGAGGGATTCCAAGTCAGTTATCCTTCAGCTCACACATCACTAGACACGTGACAAAATCAATAAAGTACTAAAAACATTTCTCTGCTTCAGCTTTTTCATTCTGTTGGCATGCTCCTTGTGTTTTGGGTTCTCTTGTAAGACCAGGATCCTTCCTGGTTTTCTGTACATGACCTTTCCTCTGCAGTGGAGTATCCGTGGCATTGTCTAAGTGGGTGATGAGTAAGATTTGCCTTTAAAACTTGCTGTCCTACTTGACAGTAACATCTTGGCCAGCATGGTTGACTGATCACACTGCCTCACCAGCTTCTGTTTAATTACCAGCTTATCAAAGTGGATGTTTTTTTCTGATCTGACTGTCATTTTGGCTTAAATTGTTTCTTCTAGCAGAAAATCATCAAGGTTTACTGGTTCTTTTTTTCAGTCCAGTCCTGCCAGCCTTACAATTTCATCTAAAGACAGACATCTAAGAAGAAAAGAGGCAAGCAAGCTTCTTGCACAAAAGCTGTTTGGAGTTTGAAAGCAAATCTCCAATATCAAGCAGAGTTCTGAGACAGAGGAAGCAGATATCACTGCTGCTGTTAATAAGATAAAAAAACCAATTCAGAATGGCCACAGCAGTCAGAATCAGTCTGGAGGCCTAGGGGGAGTTGCTGTGTGAGATATTTTTTTTCTTTTTTACGGTCAACTACCATGTGGGTTATGTTAGGATAGTTACAGATCAGTATGCCTTCCAGCATTATTCTCCTGTCCTATTTTATTGGAATTTTAGTCAGTGATGGCTAATGAAATTAAGCTCTGTCCCTCTTCTTTGCAGCAATCTAACTGAGCATGCAGTGGTTAATGTGATGGGATGTAACAGGAGGAATAAATTGCCTAATTTTTGCTGATGGCTGCCAGAGTGCTCCAAGCACCTCGAACCCAGTGTGCTCTCATTTCTTCAGGGATAGCTGGCTTCATGCACTGGCTGCTTTGTATCTGATGAAAGAAAGAAGTTCTCAAAGAATGCACCTCAAATAGGCCATGAGATTTGAGGCCATTTTTTTACTTCAGGGCCTTCTTTGGGCCATGAGGTGTCAGAAAATAACAGCGAGCAGGGTTAGTAGAACAGCTGACCTTTGTTCTACATTTTTAGGAGCAAAAAGAAGGTCATTGCCCTTAACCTTATCTTCCTAGCCAGGGATTTTTGTTAACTCTTAGCATTTTCAGTGTGCATTTGCCACAGCATTATCTTTCTCACACTGCTATTTTTTCAGAGCCGGTGAAATAAAAGAGAAAAAAGATGTTTTAATTCCTAGCCAGAGGGGAAAGTGTTATCTCTAAGATGAATGTGGAGAATATAAAAATGGGAAATAAGCTAGCTTTGTAGGCGTGCTGGCTGCTTACAAATTACTCTTTTTGGTTCTGGTGCTCTCTGAGCACATAAAGATGCTTTTCCCTAGAAGTGTGTCTGTCCATCTTAATGCTGAGTCAGCAGGACCTGATGTTACGGAGAAGCATTTTCTGCTCCTCCTTGGACTGCAACTGTGTAAGGAACAAACAGATAATCTCTCTTGCTGGTACCCTGCATTTCCATCATCTCTTCCCCTGTCGCGTGGTGGCTTTAGTATGGGCTTTACATTCCCAGACACTGAGTCCTGTGCTTTACTTCTGAATGAGGACAGCAGAGGCAACAGAAATGCATGTTTCTGCCTCCCACCAGAGCACCTGCATCCTTACCTAGAAGACAAAAGGTGAGAAGCTAGTTTGGTTTTCAGACCTGATTTCATTATTGTGTGGTAGTGTTTGCATCACAAGTGCACTTTTCTGTTTATGTATTATACTTACTTATTTTCTATGACATTTCAGTCTGTTTTGAAACTGCTAATACCTTTTTCACAGTTGACCAAAAAGTCATTAAATGGAACAACTTTCATTTTACTTTCATTTTGTGTTGAGATGATTTGGATTCTTGCTGGTGACCCCAAATGAAAGGCTTACTGTCCCATTGCCACTGACTTGACCCATGCAGCTACTCATTCTTACGTCATCGTCATGGCTACATAAAGGTTCTCTTGGTGGAAGGTGATGCTGTGGATGCAGAACAGTTACAGGGAAAACACTGAATGGGAGCTCATCTTCTGTGGTGTATAATATAGAAAAACAGCAAGTCAAAAACCACTGTAGAGACTATAAACTGAAGAAATGGGAATGAACAGGAAAGCCTGAGAATGGGTTTCAGGTAGTCCAGATTTTTCTGGGACTTAAGACAGATTTTGTTATGTACTTTTGTCTAGTGCATTGTAAGAATAAGTATTAATATCAGGACAACTGCAAATATAAAGGGCTTAATAGTCACAAAGGATGTGCATTTTGAGTTCTGGGGACTGAATTTTTTCCTCTTTACCTTGTAATACGCTTTAATACCTATTAAGTTCAGGGCAGTGTGTGTATAGAATGCCCTTAATCAGCATCCCCTATTTCTCCACTGCAGGCATTTTACATCTGCTTTTGATGCTCAGTGTGTGAGTGTAAATCACTATACAAGGCAATCAAGCCCTGTATGGCTTGAGAATTACTTCAGTAATTCACAGTTTATTTCAGTTGTGTTCATGGAAGTGTACTGGTTTTTACATAACACCTTAAGATCCTCTAATCAGAATGTGCAACTGCCTGGATGAATTACCTGACTTTAACCTCTAGATGCTGTGAGTTCACATCCTTCTTTGGGATTGTTTTTCAGCGAGAAAATGCCACAAAGTCTCTTCCTCTGTGAGAAATGAAGGACTAAATTCCCCACACGCTGTTATTCGTATCAGCCCCAAACATGCTGCATAGGACTGCAGCAGTTCAGTGGCACTTTGTACTGAGGAATAAAAACATACGAAGTCAAGTCTGATTTTCCAGAAATGGTGCATGCATGAAGAGAGCTTTGCTCCACATGAAGGAAAGGGATAGACTTTGAACTCTCTATCCCTTTGCCTGTGGAGCACTCATCCCCTCATACTGCTGTTCCTCTGTGCATCTGTGCAGACCTTTTAAGCAGCTGTTTTGTTGAGCTCCATGGAATCAGGGTATTTGCTGGCGTGTCTGCAGCAGCCCAGGAGGTGCTGAGCACAGTGTGCACAGTGTGCAACTAGCAAAAAGGAAGCAGTTAATTAGCCTTTTGTATGTCAATATGTTTCTATTACAATCATGGGTCCGTGTTGATACCCTCAGGTGGCTAATTTACATGGAATTTCTCGTGTGCATTGAGCTTTAAACAACATCCCAGGTAGCCCAGTGAAAAAGGTTGTCGATGGCTTTTACACAAAAGATTGGAAATTCAGCCCCTGTTGGGGCTGTGCTTTCAGCCACAGAAGAAAAATATTAATACCTGTCTTTCTTTCCCTGTTCATAAACAAATTCTTATCGCTTTTTTCCCCCCTAAACAAGAGAAATGGTCCAAAGCATTTAAGACATACAAAGCCAAGACGTGATATTTATAAAAAGAGCCAAAGCAGATAAAGAATGATTTATGATACTCATAGAGCACCTTTCAGCCAGCTTGGTCACATGACATTTACAAACTGATGGTATGCACTCTGAGTGTCTATGTGTGTTGTGAGATAAATGAAAAAAGTGTAACTTCTTCCAGAAATAAGTAAAAGTAAGGTACATTACTACAACAAGAGCTTAACAAACCTGCACATTAATTTCAAGGAGACAGAGAACAACTGAACAGCAGGAAAGATAAATGTACTGCAGCTGGGTGGGTCTTCAAGCAGCACTAAAACCTTTACTTCAGTGAGCAGTGATGTGTTATGGCATTAATGATCAATATCTGGCACTTTGGGTGTCCCCTGTGCTGAGTTTTGGCACCCAGAAATCAGGGGAGCTGCACCAATTTATGCTGACCCAAGCATCTGACCAGTTCTGCATTAAGTTTATTCAGACTAAATGAATTCCTGAAAAACACAACCTATCACTGTTTTGGCAGGAGTAGGAGAGTTTCATTGGAGAGGATTCCTTTGCTGTCCTTTCTGTTCTCTGTTTATAACACAACTTCCTTAGAAATCAACCACACTACTTTAACTCTTTCCTGTGGTGTCTCGCCTGCCTGATCTTAGTGTAAAGATGTGATCCCAACTTAAAGAATCAGCAGTTTCTGTTTTAAGGATCCCCGTCACTGAATGTTTTCACTTGAAACATGGTAAGCCTCTTTTACCAGGGACCCTCCACTTTGAATGGGGTGGTTAGAAATCCAGATATGATGGATGGACCTGCCATCACTTCTTCATGTTTCCGTTTTCTTCTGGCACTGGAGAAGTGCCAGCCTCTGCTCCAAGCACTCTTCTTTCACTGTGAAATAAGGATCTTCTATCACTGTCTGTGATAACAGCTCCTGCTGCTTTGAACCCTTGACTTCTGCAGATCCTCCTCTTTCCTGATTCTGTGAGCTTCCCCAGAGCATGACTTGCCTTTGGAAAGGGGTCTTCAAATTGTCCTTTTTCCTTTGTCATCCCTGTGTTGCTGTTTTCCAGGGCCAGGACCGTTTATAGGTACAGAAGACTGTAGGAGCTTTGACTTTTCTGTGTCATGGGCAGCATGTATGGGCTGCACTCTGTGCCTCCTCCTTTGGGTGAGATGGCAGTATGGGTAACCTCTTGTCTGCCTGAAGTTGGAAGGATTAGTGCCTTCAGCAGTTGCAAGACCCTTGTTCAGTTTCTCCTGTAAGCCAGGCATGAGGCTGTCACGTGCAGCTTCACTGATGCTGGTTAGCAATGCCTGCCATGCCTAGTGTGCTATAACACATCCATTCCATAAGCTGAGTGACTGGGACAGAGCGAGGCTGGATATTTTTTCCCAGTTCTATGGCAAGTGATTGCATAAAAAAGAGGAGGACCTGAGAATCTAGACTCTGTTCCTCTAACTGCCGGACTGACTTGTGTTTGGAGTGATGTGAGGTAGTTTAGGAAGCACCAGTGTTTGATGATTGCATTCTGGTCAACTAATCCAGCCAAAGAACTCAGTTTACTACAGGAACTGCAATAAAAAGCAATGAAACATGGGTTGAGCATCATTCACAGACTTAGCCATGGCTTCGTTCAAGTCCTTGGTGTTTGTAGCAAACAATGCGAATGCATCTATTTCCATGTAGCAACTGAATGCTGCTAGAAATCAAAAGATGCAGAAGGCAAGTAGAAGCTTAAAAGGATCCTGTGATTGTTAATACTGATTTAGTCCAGTGAAACAGCTGATACATCTGCTTTTTTGTAAGGTATTTGAAAGAACTGTCTGTCTTTTGTCTTAAGAGATACAATCCTGAAAGAATTAAAGGTGACAGATGGTCAGTTGAGCTATTGATCTGTTGATTGATCAAGCTATCACATGAATGCTTATATGTCCTCATACATCAAGTGTGTGAACTTCTGCTAAGGCATTAAGAGCGAAATAATATTACTAGCCATTTTTGCCATTCCACAGGCTGTGCATGTACATGCATATGTATCTGGTGTAGTGCAGCAGGTGAAAGCACGACTTGCAATTCCATAGAGAGACAGGCAGGAACAGGGGTGTGGTTTATGTTCAGCTCTAAATGTGGGCAGACCTGTGCTTTTAACAAATATGTGAGTGATGGCTCTGGTGTGCAGAAGTTGCACCCTGTGAGCCTGTTGCTGCTACTCAGTGGTGTAATTGCGTAGGTGTGGTGCTGTTATCTTGGAGATTACAGTGAGGTCCCTTGAGTAACTGCTGTCAGTACTGTGAAAGAAAAACTTGAGCAGAGGACAGAGAAATTGAAATGGTCTCAAACTTAATGAGGAGTCTCCGATGTGTACAATGACCTGATATAGCTACTAATAAGTAAGCAGGTTCATTTTACATCCACTGAAGCTTATTCTAATTATGTGGCTGGATAACTAAACACCACTAATTGTCACAGCCTGTGCTGGTTTTGGCTGGGGTAGAGTTAATTTTCTTCCCAGTGGCTGGTATGGGGCTGTGTTTTGGATTTGTGCTGCAGGGTTGATAACATAGAGATGTTTTGGGTATTGCTGAGTAGTGCTTACACAGAGCCAAGGCCTTTTCTGCTTTTCATAGGGACACACTGGTGAGGAAGTTGGAGGCTGGCAGGAGACCCAGCCAGGACAGGTGACCCAAACTGACCAAAGGGATATTCCACATCGTATGACATCATGCTCAGTGTATAAAGTGGGGGGAAGAAGGAGGAAGGGCAGGACATTTGGAGTGATGACGTTTGTCTTCCCAAGTCACCATTATGTGTGATGGGGCCCTTCTTTCCTGGAGATGGCTGAACTCCTGTGCCCATTGGAAGCAAAGCAAGGAATTGATTCCTTGTTTTGTTTTGTTTTGCTTGTGTGCATGGCTTTTGCTTTCGCTATTAAACTGTTCTTATCTCAACCTGTGTGTTTCCCAGCTTTTATCCTTCCAATTCTCTTTCTAGTCCCACTGGTGGGGGAGTGAGTGGCTGCATGGGGCTTGGCTGTTGTCTGGGTTTAACCACAACACAGGCAAATATTGACATAGTGGATAACAGCACCACAATAGTCAAATATGTCTGACAATACAGCAGCAAATGGATTATAGGTACCATTTTTTCTGACTTCATTATTTTGGTATTTGGTGACCCTAAGATATACTAAATGCATTTGGTTTAGGTTCTCAATCTTGTCTTCTGCCATCAGGAGGAGGACAATGAAGGGGATGAACAAGGAAGGGATGGGATGAACAATGGCTGGGGAAGGCAAGGATGCCTGTTCTGGCAGTGGTTTGCGAGATCATGTGAGATTAGCATGTTGGTAGAAGACTTGCTGTGTTAGTGGGAGGTCTTTGATGTGTTTCCTTCCTTCTGCAAGCTTAGGTTCAAAAACCTGGGAACAATGCTATTTATTTTGGTTATAAGGAAGATAAATGCACACTGGAGTCATCTGCATGCTGGATGGTTTTATCACTAACACCAACAGCCTGGATAGGAGGAATGGACCCACATGGTCTGTGGAGGTTGAAGAAAAAATTAACCTCTCAGATCAGAGAGGAAGGACCCTGGGAAATTTTGGAGTGGTTAAAATGAACAGTGGTAGGATTTCAGTAGTCATGATTGTCTAAAACATGTAAGTAAGGCAAGTTTTATAGGCAAGAGATCTTTTATTAGAGCAACTGGCATAGCTGGAAAGCAGAACAAAAAGGTTTTTCAAACTCAAAGCTGGTCTCTCTGTTTCTTCCAACTGTATCAGTTAGTCTAAATAAAAGACATTATCTCTCTATATATACCTTGCCTCAAGGATGTCCCTGTACACACCTACAACCTCACAGGACAATGAAAACCAGAATACCAGAGATACACTATGCCTGTCCCTCTTCCCAGTGTGCAGCAGGTCCTGTCTTTGGGCTGTGCATTGGTCCAAAGGGCACCAAAGAGCATCCAGCACCCTGCCACGAGTCTGGGTTTGTGCCAGCTTCTCAGCTGACTTGCTTTGAAAAGGGAAGCTGGTGGCTTGAGAGGTCACCAGTGTGGGCTATGATTTCTGTGTTGCTCAGCTGCCTAATGGCTAATGTGAGGTTGTTCACTTCCTAAATCATGTATGCATCATCTCTGCTGGGAGGAATCTCTACTACAGTCCCTATGCCCATCCAGTTAGGTAAAGTCACAGATGGTGGCTGTGGTTAGCCACTCTCTCCTGCACTGGTCTGTGAAGCCCTTCCAGGTGCCATGACCCTCTTCACAAAGTACAACAGCTACTGGCAATGGCACTTTCGAGCTTCTGGAGCTGAAAGGTGCCAGGTCAGGTTTATAAAAGGGTTTACGAATAAGAAGCTAGGTAGGGAAATACTTCTCCTGCACTTTTGTCTAGATGTCACAGACTTCTAAAGGAGCTAATGGGAACAGTATCTGGTAAAGTTAAGAAGTTCTCAAAGGAAATTCAGACATTTATTTGGGGAGTACCTTGGATACATCATCTAGAAAGCTCTAATGGAAACTTTTGACCTTAGATTTCCCACAGACAGTTTCTGGATCTCCAAATAGTTTTTCTTGAATTATGTCCTAGAGAGAATCCCACAAAAATACATAGAATTTCAGGCTAAAGAGAGGAATGGGTTCTGTCAAAATAAGTGTGGAATTTCCTTACAGACAGAGAAGTTAAAAGGGTCTGATGAGGGAAAAATCATGGGATAGCTATTACACCACAGAGCTGTTCCAGCAAATAATTTGTCTCTGTATTTAAAAGTAATAATGAAACAAATGTACTTACTTTGGAACTTCAAATAACCTTAGGAGATTAAAACTGAAGATTAAAATGATAGTTTTCATTTGTTAGTATTCATATTTTTTGACCACTCTGCAAGTTTCCTCTGTTATTGAGGAAAACTCAATATTGTGGTTTTCATTTTTGCCTATATAGTAATTTTCTGCTCAGTTTCAATTTTAGATTTTATGCCCCAACACAGAGATGCAATCACTGGAGCAGACTGTTAGTTTATATTTAAAATTCCTCCACTGTTCTGTTCCTTTTCTAAATTAACATATAGCCCCCATGGAAACAATTCTGTTAGGCTTGAGCATTGTAAAAATCCTTCAGAAATGAAATTGTAGCAGTGTGATACCCAGTACACTATTAATCTGGGAAATAATTTGTTTCCTAATAAACTCCAGTACTGTCAGTACGTGAAACCCAAAAGTTGGGCCACCGCAAGTCAAAACAAAAACTTAAGATTTTCTTTGTACGTTGAAAATTTACAAAGCATCCATTTGAATTATATTTAGCAAAGCTTTTATTGGAGGCATTAAAAGGTTCTGGGCAGGTTTGAGACCCATACAGAAAATTGCACGAATACTTGAGAAGCCACCATGGCTTGCAGCTAGGTGTCAGAGGGAGCAGACTGGAATCAAGAGCTTAGGAATGACTAATAGCCTTCAACTTTACTTGACCCCAAATATTTCCAGCCATTGGGAACAAAACCTTATGGATGAACTCTAGTTTAGACCATGCGTAGATATTTCAGAATCCATTAATGACTTAAGTACATTTTGCAATATTGCGGTATTGAGTGTAGTGTAACAGATGTGAGCTGTGAATGCCAAATCTATCCCAATTTATACTGAAGCAAAGGTTGTTGCTTATTCCTCTCATCTTGGCAAAAAGTTGTATGTTAGACAAATAAGTGATATAATCTGATTATCAGGATTGCACTGGCTTTCAGGAGTGATGAATATGTGGAAAAAAAATCTCTTGTGTATGAAAATAAGTGCAGAATGAAAACATAGTTGTCTTTCTATTGGAATAAATTAAAAAATAGCTGCACGGATATCACAGGAGTCTCATGCTTATTATGTTAATGCAAGACAAAGATAAAATTCATTGTTTCAAACACACAAAAAATACATTTAGCAAATACAATGTACTAAAGGGAGTTTTAAAAAAAGAAGGAACATTTTGTGATTGCAAGGAGGACAATTTTGTTTCTACCATATAGGCTTCTACGGGATTTTTCAGGGTATACATCTTGCTTGAGGCATTGCACATTTAACAGCGGGGGCTAAAATGACATAGACTGGCTGATCCATGCTTAATTCTGGGATATCCATTAACTGTCTACTCTTTGCTAGAAATCTCCAGAATTAATGTGGTTTACATGTACAGGTAAGGANTGTGAGAGAGACCTTTTTAGTCACTTTAACCTGGGGAGAATTTCTCCACTTAGCTCCAGGGGGTTCTTATAATCCCTGGTGTCATGGGACAAGTGTCTACAACAGATAAGAGGTCAAGAGCTGTTAAGAGGACTGGGTACATTTGTGACAAAGTATAGACATTGAAAATTTGGGAGCAATCAAGACTGAAAGATTTACAAACAGAAGGTGTGAACAGTAGGATACATGGCTATAGATGTTGAAATCTGCTTGAGAAGCTGCCCTAGCAAAGTGATAAAAAGATGTACCATTTTATCCCTGTGTGGAAGAGGTGCCAAAATGGCATATCTGATGCATACAATTTTGGGTAGAGATGGGTAAAAAAATTACCCATCAAGAGGTTTTTTTGATATGAAATTTGATTTTGGCCTAAACTATGCTTTTGTTCTTGTTTTCAACATTTTCTTACACGAATATATTTATGTTTACAAATTATTAGCCAAAACTTAGAACATGTAGACAAGCATTTGATCCAAACCTAAATTTTTAAAGTTTTATTTTCTCATGGAAGTTTGCATTACTTGTAGACCTTTTTGATGAGAAGAATCTAAATTTTTTGTAGTTAAAAGTGTCCATAGGAGACAAACCCAAGCAAACCATGTTTCAGCCTCCTGCAATGTTGAAGAGCTTGGAGGCTAAAGAAGTCAGTGAGGAGCTTTGCCTTGACCTGAGCAATGTGTCTGTGGGGCACTGTGGTTTTGGGAGCTTTTGAAGGCTTGTTGTATGGGGGAGCTGCCAGGCTATGTCAGTAGACTTGTGTGCATGTGTCGCTGAGCTCTGAAAAAATCAGTCTCTTCTCAAGCTGCCATTTCAAACCTTCTGCATCACTGACACACCAGTCTAGGCAGCAGTCTCTGGGAAAATGGGCATAAATATTCCCACTTGGACTTCATCATGGTAACCAAGACACTGAAAGACACCAGGAGACAAGATGCTCTAGTCTTTGTCCCCTTTGCTGTCTTCCTTGTTGCTTTTTTTCATAGAACGGAGTTGGTAGGACTAACAGTGCCAGGACAGGATACAGGGATTTTATATGGTTGCTATCAAGAGGCTTGGTTTGAGAGCCTCCCAACTCAGCACACTCTCAAATTTAAAAGTCTGGAATCAGACCCAACTAAGACTTATTTTCAAAGCTCAAGATAGAGAGGCTTTTCATCCTGTTAAATGTTCTCTGCTTGATCCTTAGAGCTTGCAAGGACATAGCTAGGCACACGGAGCTCCTGTTACCCTCATCCTCCCACAGGTTTTCAGGATCAAGACTGCATGGGAGGCAGAGAAGGGCTGGTTGGAGCCTTCATCTCCCAAGGTCTTGGGATTGAACTTCAGCCCAAGGGAATGTTCTCTGTATCAATTAGGTTATTTCAATTAGTGTGTCTTGAGTATTTTATTCTTTGAAGTTTTGCAAAACTTTGTTTTTGCAGAGCCATTCCTCTGTTGAGCATGCAGCTGGGAGCAGCAGAGAAGACAAGATGCACTGCAGTTACAATCACAACCCATCTCTGTGTGCTGTGGTTTGAATTTAGGTACATTTCTGTATCTTGTGGTGGAACATGGGCTATGTTTTCTGCATGCACACTTCTCTTACAGTCTGTGGCATGCCTGCAAGAGCTGCAGTGTGGGTCCTGCGGACCTGGGCAGCAACTCAGAGCATCATGCCTGCTTTGATGTGTTTGCAGTTCCTGGCAGCAGTCTGTGGTGAGCTATGACAGTGCTGTGAAGAAACCTGGCACGCAGAGGGCCTGTCCACCCCTATACCCATCACTTTCTGCCTTCCAGCATGCTGATGGCTGCCTGACATCGTACCTAGGTGAAGGGAGTCCTCCTGTAACCTGTGACATTCAGGGATTATACCGAATTAAGAAAGTCCAGCTGTAGAACTGCTTGCTGGTGTTGGCCTGCTGCTTCAGACAAGCAGGCTGGTATGGTTCCAGGCAACTCCAACCTGCTCGGAGTAGTACCTCATTGCTATCCATAGGTAAATGTAATAAGGGTTGATAGGCCTTGATCTCCCTAAGTTTTTACATGCCTATAGACATCCAGGCCCATTCCTATCAGTTTTCTCACCAGAACTGTTAAGGAGTAACCAAGGCTGACAAGGAATTAGCCTTCCGTCAGAAGTTAGCCATGCTGCCCAAGGGCATGAACTTAAGCCATGTTGGTGAAGCCTTCCCAGACTACCTCCGGTTTGAGGATGAAGGAAGTAATCCTGCCAACTGCTGAATGTCTTTCAGGAAAGCTCGGCACTCATCTTCCGTTCATGGCTCTGAGAGGGCTTGAGTGTTTTCAGGAGACACTCAACAGCTTGTAGAATGAGGCACAGAAGAAGGCTGTCTGTCAATCTGGTCCTGTCCTCAAGCAACAAAATAATTTAAAAACAATAGAGTGTGTCTGATTTTTCTCGTTTCCATTTGTAAATATAAATATATGTATGTTCCAATGATTTTATGAACCGGATTGTGAGTGGCAGCTGAGAAACACTCAAATGCCTGGATTTTAATACTGTTACTTCATCAGGAGAATGAAAGAAGTAATGAAGCCTGTTAAAAGGGAGTATCTTGGCTGCTTATTTTGCTTCATAAATATTCATGAATGCCCCCTCTCCTTTCTTTGCCCTTTGACTGCTTCTATTAACTGGGAGCCATTAGCTGTGGATGAGGCTTGAACCTCATAAAACATTTTTGTGGTCATCAGATGCATTATTGGAAGAATTTGCAGACACAGATACTCTTGACATTCACATCTGTTCCATCTAATTATTCCTAAATTGAAATCGTAAGCCCCTCTTTGTGACAATGCAATATATTTCTGTGTAGTTGATTGCATTATTGGAAGCAGTGGTTCACAACTTCAGGTAGGGAATGAGTGAGACACATGAAATTTCAGTTTTTCTTTGCAGCATTCCTAGCAATATCAAAAAAGTTTGAGAGAGCATGTATGATGTATGTGCAAGCCTATGTCTCATGTAAAAACACATTATTTTTTATGTGAACATTTTATTGAGAAGGTCAGAAGGCAGTAGTAGAGAGCTTACTCATTGCTTGAATAAGGGGTGAATACTCCTTAATAGAAAGTATTGGTAGTAGAAAATATTCTTCCGTCAGGATTGAGTGGGGAAGGTCTAGGTTTGGAAGTAGCTCCATGCTTGGAGATTCCCAGGGACGTCTGCCACACCGTGTAGCCTTCACTCCCTTGGTTCAGCCCAGAAGCCTTCTCAGAGGAGACTGCACCAGTGTCCAGGACTCCATGTTCTGGGTGGCCAAGTAGTCATGAGAAGGGCAGGGAAAAAACCATAAGCATTTTAACTGTGTGGAACTTTGGTGGGAAAATCAGCCATTTCAATCACTACATCTGTTTTTTCCCTTTTCTCCTCTGTCCCACTACTCCTGCCTCCTCTTCATTCAGTGTGGGGGTTTTTTTGTAGCTCCTTTTTTATTTTGGCATGTCTCTATGGCCTGATAAGTAATACCCACTGTAAAGATTGCTTTTGTGAGGTAAATGTCTGTCCAAAGGGAACCAGATGACATCAGCAGCACATTTCACAAAGGACGCTGGATGACTGGTAAATGCTAACAAATTTTAATCAGCTCTTGACTAGAGAAGAAACTCCAAACTGGAGGTACATGTTTTCCTAAATGGCACATTATTTTATTCTGCTCTCACTTTCTTTGCATCTGTTTTTTGCTTCCCCCCCAGACTGTGGGATGGACCTCCAAAATGGGACTTGTCATCCCATAATGTTGAGAATAGGTGAAAACTGGTGTTGTTCTTTGTTACGGAAGGTTGGTTTGGGGATTTAATGATGAAGGAATAAAATGACCAGCTGCTTGCCTGAAAGGAAGGTCCAGTCCATGTCTCATTAACAAAAAAATTTAAAAATTTGTTTATTTATTGCAACTAGTTACAGACTGCCAATTCACTGCCATGTTTTAATTTTTATTCTCTGCGCACACACCCACCCACCCCACTGCAAACATGTTATAGAAAAGCTGCAAATTACAGGATGTCTAATTAGAAAGCTTTGAGGAAAAGATGACAAAGAATCATTCACCATGGAGACAGAACTTTCTTGCTGGTTTATAGCCAGCTAAACAATGCTGGAGACTCTGATAAGCTATTCCTGGGGAGAGTAGGAGTTAGCCTGTGTGAAAAGCAGGGAGCTGGTATGCAGCATGTTATGGAAGAGCAAAGCCCTCTTCTAGAGGGACCAGAGACAAGGATACATGAATACAGAGTGGAAAATGCACTAGATATATCTTAAACCTGTTCCATAAGGTGATGTAGTGCCTGATTCAGACCTCTTAATGCAGCAAAACCCCCATTCTTTGCTTTCAGTGACTGTTGTTAGGTCACAAGCAAAACAAATCTGTGGTTTTTATCTAGACCTGGTCATTAGAGGTGATCTGGAGGCTACAGGTCTGAATGTAGCTTATAAGAGTACTAGATTTATACAGTGCATGGATTAGGAGGATTTTTAACTTCAGCTGTGAAATCCAAATGTTTGTTCTTAATTTGTACTCTCTCAGCCCTGTGGAATTGGGCAGAAAAAAGATATTTGGTTCAGGGCTATTTTTACATGTGAGATGTTTGTCACTAGCAGAAAATTTGGCATGATAGGCAGCCTCTGCGTAAGGCTGTCTGGGGACAAGAATAGCAGAAAGCGCTGTAGATGAAAACTGAGGTGCACTGTCGAGAGTGATCTATTATTACGTGTAGGGAAATTGCATGGTGCATGATTGGATCAAGCATGTAACATAAGCTTCTCTATCCATTCCAGAGATATGCCATTCTGAAGGTTTCAGACTGGTTTTAGCAGAAGAGGTTCCAAATTCTTTCATATTCCTTGCGTTTCAAGAGCTATGTAGTGACTCCTGTTCACAGCTGTGTGAGCTGTGGGCATACATGTTGTCGTCACCATGGGATGTCACGTGTGACAGCGTTACACCCGACGCAGCATCACATCAGCTCCGCACATGAGGTGTCAGATCCACCACAGCACTGTACCAGACCACTCTGCTTTCCTCAGAGGCAAGGGACACTTTTACTTTCATTTTGGTTTGGGCCGTGTTCAAGCTAATGACCAATCTGACCAACCAAGACCAGCCTTGGTGCCAAAACCCCAAAATCAACCAAACAAAAAAAAATTCAAACATTGCTGAGGATATAGCTGCATTATTAAGAGAGGGAGCAAATTTTTTAGCAAATCTGACAAAGCTCCTACTGCAAAAGCATTTGGGGTCTAAATTTGTACCTTTCTGCTCAAAGTACATCTGCTACTTTAGAAGTATGATTTGGTTTACATTTGGAAGCGATCATCAAGCTTTAACTGAGATCAGAAGTTAGTGAGGGTTAGTTCAAAGGATTCTTATGAGAACTAGATGAAATTTGGGTTCTGTTTCAAATAAGGGGTTGTGGTGGATTAACACCAGCCAGAAATTAAACTGCCAATAAGCCACTCCTCTTCCCCCCACCTCCTTTGGCAAGAGAGGGACAAAGGCACAGACTGTGGGTTGAGATAACAATTTACTGAAACACAACAGCAATGGAATAAGAAACGCACAGTAACAGCAGCAATATTAATAACAAAAGCACACAAAAAGAGAGGCTGCTTCACCCACACTTTGATCACTTGGACCTCCTCACAAAAATGTGAGAGAACTGGGCTATACATATTTCCTAAGAAAACTTTGCTGACATGTACCGTGCAGGAAGAAAAGGTCATCTTCTCTTAACATACGAAGATGAAGCTGGTTTTGTTTCTGGCTTTTGATGCAGAGCTGCCATTTCACCTGGTCATCAAAGGGAAACGGTTGGCAGAGGTCACTAGGAACTTCTCAGCAGCATATGTAAAACGGGATATTTTCATTCCCTCAAATGTGAATGTGAGATCATTTATATCTGTGTGCACTGCTGAGTTTTCCTAAGTTTTTTTGAGCTTTTGGATATTCAGAAGTCAAAGTCTGCAAAAGCATGTGTGAACTGTATTTGCTGAGGCTCCTAGAAGTGTTCTCACATGCAGCCTTCTCTTCCTAACACCTGTATTCAGCAGTCCATAGCTGGTTCCTACCATGCCTTCAGAGTGTGATTCACTGAGATTATGTAATTTAAAGCAGGCATCATGGGATAAGTGATCAAAGAACCTAATCTTGATACTAAAACTCCCCAGCTGGGTTGTTTGTTCATAAGGACACTGCAGAAGAGACTGCAGGCCACGGTTGCTGGTTATAGTCTCTAGGTTTGCATCTTAAGTGCGGGAGGGGAGGCATTGCATTTGACAAAGATGCCACATTTGACAAATGGCAGTATGTACATGCTGAGATGGAAGATAAAAACAAAGGGAAAATGAGGGTTTAAATATAAAAAAATATTTTGAAGCAGAACTACAGTCTAAAAGTTGTTAGGAAAAAATGGTGGATTTCTTCTGTGTGATTAAGCTGGCACATCAACAGGGGTCCTGGATACTTGAAGCAAAGCAGTGGTGGCTGATATACAACTCTGCCAGTGCTTTTCAGTCAAGAAGTCCCTCCGGTGTAAGTTGTCATACCATCAAATCAACGGCAACTGTGATCTGCTGAGCTGATTAAGTTATGGGCTTTCTTTTCAGCACTTCTTCCCTACCTGAAAACCCTCCAGGTGTTGGCAAAGCAGAGCCTTTTCCAGCTGTGTGGGCAGGATGCTGCTCCCTCCTTGGGCCAAACCCAAACTCACCCTAGGAGGGGTGGACACTGACAGAGGAGACTCTCTAGGCTGAAATTTCTCCCTCCCCAAGCTCACAACAGATTAAAAATTTGCTGGGTGTTTGTCCATGTTCCTGGCTGGGTGTACAATATTCTGTAAAAGAAAAACACTTGAGCCAGTAATTAAACATGTCAGCTCTTTATCCAGGAGAGTGTTATATTAAATTATGTACAGTAAATATTTTTGGAAGGTAGAATTCTAAAGAGAACTTACTGATTTATGGCAAAGGGCCAAGTTGCTGATGGGTTTGGCTGACGTGTTCAGCATCCAGGGCCAGCCCGGGTATGGTGTGTGCTCGGGAGATGCAGGGAGCCAGGCATATCGGCACAGAGGGAGGCGGCTCAGCGCTCTGCGACTCTCCCTCCTTCTCGCAAGTACACAGACAAATTGTGAGCACCCCCCGGCTTTCTGTACGCCTGTTGAATCGATAATGACCATTTAGGAGTGCTTTATCAGCACTACTGCCTCAGCTGTTCTTGTAAATGGTAACATTAGCAGGACTACCCAGCCATAGCAAGCGAGGGTGGCGGTGAGGTGAGGGCGGAGGAAAGTGTCAGCAATATGGATGGCCTTGCCAGTACTGTCAAGGACTGGAGGTGATAAACAGGCAACTAGAGATGTCATTTCATCTCCCCAGGGAGACCAGGGTCAGACATTCATCATATCTCTTTATTCTGGGGGGAAATGCTTTCTGTGAGACAATACATGGTGTACTTCTGTATGTTGCCTTCTGTGAAGACTAATATGTGCACTTGGCTTTTTGATGTGTTTGGGCCCTCAGTGCTCCTCAGAAATGCTTTGCATCTCTGTGTGCAGTCAGGTGTGCCTTTGTCATCTACAATGTAAATAGGAAGCAATCTCGAGGGAGTTATGCTACACTGGCAGAGAATGGGTTAGGTAACCTGAAGAGGTTTCTTACTTGTAATGCCTTTCTTTGATTCCCTGGGGATTATTTGCACGTGCATGTTTTAGCAAAGGGTGCAGGACCCTTGCATGGCATTATAGGAATGTAATGTTCCATCTGCACATGGCTGTGGCTCACACAGCATGATGCTAACTCACCTTCCAGCTATGGGATCACAACAGAGTACTCCAGGTGTGTGCATGGGGGAATAGGCAGAAATGAAAATGTATTACTGAATAAGCACGGTGAACATTTGCCATCATTATTTACTGCTTGTTAAAGTAAGGTGTATAGTTCAGAAGTGGGAATGCATGTTAGATATGCCCAAGTTTGTGCTTGTAGATGCCT
Organism: Aleadryas rufinucha; assembly: GCA_013397815.1. Classification (NCBI taxonomy): domain Eukaryota; kingdom Metazoa; phylum Chordata; class Aves; order Passeriformes; genus Aleadryas; species Aleadryas rufinucha. The sequence continues at coordinate 2,362,904 of VZTH01003961.1, read as the reverse complement.
GAGTTATAGGTAAAACTTGTGTGTAAAATTTGCATATTTACACTATGCTTTGTGTGTCTTTGTGTATTCTTCTTTTAAAAGATAAGTATATTGTGGATTTATTGAAAAAATTATGCATACAGATGTATTTTTATTGTAAAATATAGAGAAATATAAGTGTAGTTTCCTAAGGCCATTTTCTTTTCTGCTGGGAAGTTGATAATGTTTGTGATAGTTCCTCAAAGGAAGAGAAAGATCCGGTGTAGTACAGGGTATGGCATTATGTTCTCTGCAGGGAGCCATAACTTCATTAGTCAAATATGGCTCTTCATTTTGCAGTATAAGGTCATTCCACATCTAAGTGATAAAAGTCCATTTCACTCACAAAAATTTTAGTTTAAAGTGCCCAGTGCCTCTCCTCAGCTGGAAAAAAGCTATCAGTGGATCTTTCTGTAGCTATCATAAGGAAAAAAATTAACCAGGGACACTATCACTGGATCTTTCTGTAGCTGTCATAAAGAAAAAAATTAGCCAGGGACAAGCAAAGTGTTTTATGTAGTGCCCCTTTTGTGGTTATTCCGTGTCTCCAAGGGTGCTCTTCACTTGAAACGTTCAGAGATTTGGTGCAACAATCCGGCTGTTTTCGCAACATTTTTTAATTTTGCCGTAACTAAGGTGAAGTTTCACAAAGATAATGCTTTTGAAGAGTTTGTTAGTATTGCCTGCTTGTGGTTGAAAGAAAAAACAATAGCAAACTAAGCTTGAAAAATAATGAATGCAAATTTGTAGCATGTTTCACTTACATAAATAAATGATGGCTGAATATGCAATCAATATGCATCCAAAGTTTGGATGCCCAAATACCAGTCTGCAGCAGTAGAGAAACATGCATGAGAACTCTGTAGTTTGGAGCATAGCATGAAATTTTCATCTCATGAAGTTTGAGCTGTTGCCTTGCAGAGCATGTCCTGTTCTCCCATCTCACAGCATAATAGTGTATGATTTACTGAGCATCTTTTTCCAAAATAATTGCTGAAATCTTTTCTGTGGTTTGATTGAACATTCTTGGATGCTGCCAAACAACCCAGATAAGATTTGCATTTCCACTCTTCCCCAGCACAGTAGGCAAATGAGTCTTGAGGTTGTATTTAATCTGCTGACTTCACTGGAGTCATGCTGGGTTAGGCCAGCTGTGAAAATTTGGCCCCAGGTCACTAATGAGAGCTCTGTCTCTGGAGCTCCAACTTTGCAGTGGTCTTCTGGACACTGCTGGCACTTCTCTAATGCAAAAAAGCATAAGAAAAATTTTGGTTATGATGCAGTTAAACCCTGTTTAATTTGAAAGTGATTATAATCAGTGGAGAAAATCCCGTTAATTAGGCAATTATGTACTCCATTTCTCTTCCAGCCTCTCTCTTTCTTCACTCTCCACCTTGTTTTCTACTTTGAAAATCAGAAGAACAGACATATTATTCTTGGCTTCTAATTCTAAATTCATCTCCTGGGTCAACCTCATTCCAGTCAGTGCCCCTCTCCCTTCAGCAGCAGGATGATTTAAAACCTCCACCATACCACTGTGATTATTTAAAAGCAAAAGGTGACTGTGTGTGTGTTTGTGTGCATTCCTGTCTTTCAGTACAGCCTCTCAGGACACCTCAAGTGTCTCTTACAATGAAACCCCCCAAGTTAAATTGACATCTGATTCCATTATAGCTTGAGGATGCCTATGAGTGAAAGCTTTACTGACCAAACATCCAAGGCTTTGCTGTTCTGGAGGTTATTAACTGGTGTGCTGGATGTCAGTCAAAATCCACAGATGTGAAAAGCTGTACCTCAGTGTAGCTGTATAGGGAAGGAATAAGGTCCTGTCAGCTCATCACAATCCTTCTTATCCTTTGTGTTCCCTCTCATCCCACCTTGGCTTTGTTTGATACTGATTATCTTGAGGAAGCAAAGCTGTTTTACTTTCTCTGGCAGCACCACAGTCCTTCCCAAAACCTGAAAACCCTTGCTAGCTCTGGGGTTGTCTGTCTTTAATGCTATAAAGGTAACCCTAGGGCTTCATGCAGTGGTGACCTCTGGTCTAAGGAAATATTGGCTTTTTTGAAGCTTTTCCAAAATATTCTCAGTTTCTGCTATGAGGGTTGCTTGTGAAACACAGACCAGATGGGTAATCAAAATTAGTAGTTATGTTTTTTAGAGAAACAGGCCATCAGGGCAGTACTGAAGGGGAGATGGAAGTTTTTTAATATAAATAGGTGCAAGGTTGCAAAGAGAGAAGGGAAGGGAGTGGGGAGAGTCTGTAATAGCTCAGCATTAAGGCTATCAACCCTTCCCCATGCCAGAAGCGGGATGACGCACGGAAGTGGAACAGGAGTAGGTCGAGTGAGTGGAGATGGAAAGGAAGCAAGGGGGAGGCAGGTGGAAGCTTAGGAAGACTACATGGGACCTGCGGAAATAGAGTAGGAGTGGTTGTGACATGTGAAAACAAGTTTGGGAGCAGGTGGAATGAGTAGGAATGGAGCAAGAGTGGGTAGGGCCCACAGCCACCTAAAGACCTCATTCGTACTTCTGACAGTTCTCCTCTCTTTTTGGTGTTGGAGAGCAGTGTCCTCTCTGAGGCACATCTGAAGGTAATGAGAGGATGGAGAGAGGCAGCTGGTGGCATCTCCCAGCCTGGGGAGAGGACCGGAGACATTTCAGAAGCATTTAAATGCTTTGCTCTCCAGCAAGGAACCAGACCCCAGGATGCTGTCAGGTACCACACTTCTTGGCAGCAGAGCCTCACAGCATCATGTGTGGTGACAGTGTTAAATATGTTTGTCTCACAGTTTTTAGTATCCCGCTGTCCAGGGGTGGTTCCCCATCATGCAGATGGATGACACTTCGTTGGCCTGAAGTGCTTCTGACTCCCAGCAGCAACACCAGCTCCTCCTGCCCACCCCTGCAACGGAAGGATTGAGGGTGGGACAACAAACAGCTTGGCCTCAGAGCCAGGGCAGACCTGGACATATCTCCTGGTGCTAGCCTTGTCTAAAATTTGCAAGAGGCTGTGGTGGGGATTGAGAAGGCTGGTGAATTTATAAAAGGCAAAGGGAGAGGGAAGGGGTGGAGAAGCAAAGGTGCAGTTTAGCACCTTCCTCTCTCCCAGGACTCTTTCAGATTAAGCACGATGTTGAACACCACTCAGCACAGGGTGATATGTTTTGCATGTAGGACTAATGTTGTTCCCTTTTATTTACATTCATGAGTGCCTTGTGGTAATAGATGTGTTCAGAAAATACTGAGCCATTTAACAATTTATCTTTATGTCTCTGTAGCCTTACACAAAGCTTTATTGTCAAACCCAAAGAAATCAGAACTGTAATTGGGAGAATTTTCAGCTCCACATAAAATATTCCGTGAAAATGGTTCATTTCTGTCTGCAAACTGCTTCTGATTTTGGCTAATGCTTTCTTTCTGAGTATTGTCTAAGTAGTGTGGGACTTTTCACTCAGTGAAGGTCTTTGCTGCACAACTGACTTGTCCATGGAGTAGGTTTTCTGGTGCTGCTTTTGCTCTTTAACCAGATTTTTGAAACATTTTAAGTAGAAGAAATGCAGAGACAGAGTAGAGAGCAACAAACTTCTCTTGTCAATTTGGATGATGTCAGTTGAGCTTCCTGGGTTCTCAAACAAGATATTCAAGGAACAAGGCAACAAATAACAATGCAGCAATTATTAGTGGCTCAGCAGTGCAGCCCCTGCTTTTATTCAAATCCAGTGTGGGGGCTGCCTGGGCAGCCCTCCCACAGCATGCCTCATGACAGGTGTGTCCAAGCACCTGGGCTGGAGGTTTCTATCTCAGCCTGGCTTTCTGTTGGCGTGTCTGCATCCTCAGCATCCCGACCCACACGCAATATGGCTGATCAGGCTGTCTGGAGAGATGACTGAAAGAAAACACATTTCTTTCTGTTGTTTTCTGAAGACAAACAAGTGTGACAGCTTAGCCCCCACCCCAGTGCACAAAAGAGAAAAAAACAATCGCAAAAGAGGCTAGCAGTGGAAAGGAAGGAAGACAGCACATTTTCTTGCTTCCCTGAAAGCCAGGCTGCTTTTGACCCTTGGTTGAATTCATCTGTGTTGGAGCCAGCAGGAGAGGGATGCTTCTGCTGGGCTGCTGTTGCCACGGAGACCAGCAGAGACAAGAGAGGCAAAAGACTGCCAGAGATGACTCCTGAATTAAAAACAGGGTATTCCTGCTCTTCCTGCTCCCATATCCCAATTCCCGCTGGTTTCTGCTTTTTATGGGCTGTGGGTGTAGTAACTTTGATGGAAGGAGGGAAGCAGCTCTTTACTTATCTCATGGAATGGTTATTTTCACACCTTTCACAACCCAACAAAACAAATGCAGCACTTTCTTTTTTCTGTCTCACACTTGGTCCAAAAAAAAAAAAGGAAAAAAAGTTAAAATAATGAAAAGACTATGTAAAATATCTCTTCCCACCCCCAAAATTCTCCACTCCCCTGGAGACTAAAAGGGAAATATCATCGTTTTAATTTGAACTATCATTTTCAGCTCCAGTGGGTGGGTGGAGGTGGGTGAGAACTGAATTTCTAATTTCTCTCCATCAAAAATGAGCATGTGGATCAGGAACTGACAATGTCTGTTACCTGTGTCTTCTTGTCGGATGTGTTTAGGGAAAGAGGAGGGAGGGCGGCGGAACATGTTCATCCTTTTCTCTAGATTTCCAACTAGAAATTTTCTAGAAGTGTTCAGTTTGTTTGGGGTTGTTTGGGGGGTTTTTTAAACTGTATGTATTTTTCATGTATTGTTCTATTTTGTGCTGTCAGGGTTAGGAGGAGCTAGGAGTTCCAAAAACAACACACAAATGGGCAAAGTGACTTTTCAGTGTTCTGTAAAAAAAGATTTTTTATTTTTCCATTTAAGCTTCTCTACTGTTAGACCTTTCTATATTTACTCTTTTGCCACAGAATCCTCCAGGTTTGCTCTTGGTGCTTGAAAACCACAGATGGGTGTAGAGACCCAGTTACTGACTTGTGACCAGGGTCTCTCCAAATACCACACTCTGCCATCATTTCTTCAGCATGCAGCATCCCATTGAAAAGGACTTCTAGTCTCAGCCTTCAGCCCTCCTGAAGATGCACTCTGCTGACAGCCAGGCCCAGACTCCACACCCACTGCTTCAGCCAAATGCTTCCTCTGAACCTGCTTCTCCTGTTTTGCTCTCCACAGCTGCACATCTGTGAGAGGGTATTTAAATAGCTCATTGGTAGCACACAGAGTGAATGCTGCATTAATATACATTGTTTAAATCACTCTCTAGGCCCTGGCTCTAAAAAACCAAGGAGAGAAGAAAATTGCTGTACAAGAAGGTGAAATACAGAAGGCCAGAAAGAGAAGTCTTCAAAGTTTTTCTCTTTTACCCTCAAATGACTCTAATTTTCTTCCTTCACCAGTTTTGATGGGACTAGCTCCAGCCCCAACAAAATCTGGGCTGAGGAAAGACTTCCTTGATCTATTTGAGATCTTTGTTTTTGCATTCCCTATTCTGCCTTTTCCTACCCACCCTTGGGAATCCCAGTCCCAATGTCCTCTCTGCAAGCTCTCTGTGGCAGTTGGTGGTGGGGAGGTAATCAGCACTAGTGACATTTGGTGTCTTATCCTCCCCAAGGGCTTCCTCCTAGCTTCGCTGTCCCGTAGCAGTGGAGAACATTTGTTATCTTCCAGGCTAGGGACCCAAGCAGGAAATAAATAATTTTTAAGAGTCAGACATGAATTCGTTGTTGATATCTGTTCTTGTTTTAATGAGGAGAATTAGAAAGAAGGAAGACTGGTTTGAGATGGAATTAAGTTTCCCTTTTCTCCAGCAGGAGACCCCATTACAAGTCCTTTCAAAGACACTGACAAGCCTTTAGTAAAGTAAAAGGAAATTATTTATTCATCAATAAAAATCCAAAGAGCAATTAAACGCTGGTCCCCTTGCCACCCCAATCTCCTGCCTCTCCTTCTGCCTAGGTTAGTCAGTAATTCCTCCTGACTGAAAAAAGCAGTTTTCTTCTCTGGTGAATCACAGGTATAATTTTTCCACCTTGACTCACTCACTCCTTTGAAATGCAGGTCTTTCTCTGGCTTCTTCACAGAGGTCCTTCTATAACTGTTTCTATGTAATAAAGACTGACCGAGGAATGAGATTGATGTCTGATGCGAAAATTCAATCACTGGCCTTCGATGATCTATCAAATCAGCCTGTGATGTCTCCTGATCTGCCTCTTGCTGGAAAGAGCCCTTGCAGCAGTAGAATTGCTTGCTGCCTCCATTAGTTTGTAAATAACCTGTACATTTGGAGGTCAGTTTGGCATGATGGTCTCTGGCTGAGAAGGTGTCCTGCACCGTTGAGCCCATTTGGTTTTTGGTTTTTGAAGGCTCTAAGTCAGAAAGAATAATTGATAGAAGACTTAAAAAAAAAAGTTTCTCTCCACTTTTTTGTCCTTCCAAATGGGAATTCTGGCAGTGAAACAATGAGTCCCTATTCTGTCCTTGCACCTTCACTTACCTTTTTTGCTGTTCCTCTTGTTCATTTCCTTTCTCTAGAATGGGGCATTTTATTTATTTTTTGTGACAAAACCGTCATCCAAAGATAGGCTACTGGATTTTACTCCTAACTGTGAGATAAATGCTTTTCGGTAGCAGCTCTGGAGCAGATACCTTTCCAGTGCTGATGAGCTTGACAGCAAGGAACATATTGTTCTGTGCTGACTTCTTCCCCTTTCCATGAGAGAAATCCCTCCTTTACTTCAGTGTCACGTTTACTCCTGTCTTCCACTTCTAAGAGAAGTTTGGACTTAGCTTTGCAATTGGTGGATGTCATTTGGGGTCTGTCAGCATGGATGGAGCACTTTGGGAAGGCTCCCTTTTTCTCTTGTGATTTCAGTGGCTGAGAGAGCCTTGCCTTGCCTCTGTTGCCACATGATGCAGTGTGAACACATAGGAAGGTGTTTCCTGGCTTGCTGGTTATCCATGGTTTGGATGTAGGGGCAGCCTGAACCCAGAAGGGTTATTAAGTGAGGCACGATGCTGTGTGTGTGAAGCTGCTTTACATCCAAGGCCACATCACCTCCATCCAGAGTGCAACCACTTGAGTCTCTGGGGTGTTCTTGTGCTTGGGGGTAGTGGGGAAGAGAGAAGTGTTAGGAGAGTGATTCAGCATGGAAAAGTTGTGGATCCAGCTCGTTTTAGAAGCTGCAGACTCACTGGGGCTTCACATGCATCCAACACTTGAAGGCGTGAAGAGTCTGTGTCTGGTGTAACCCAACCTGTCTCCCATTACTTCTAATAGTAGAACATGTAGTCCAATTTCCATGAGGGTTCATAGACACTGAGTGTCCTCATGACCAATTAGGCATGAAAGGCTTTTCTTCTATGGCAAATACATCATGACTGTATTTAGCTCTCATTAAATTAGCACAGGAACAGAGGTGATACCACTGATATGCTGCCATGTGGTAGACAGATGAAAGACCCTGTTGCAAATACATTAAATCTGCCCAACAATTCCACTTGCAGTAACTGCTTCTGTGCTCCACTCCCAGATCTTGAGGAGAAGTTGCCATTCACATTGGATAAGGATGTGTGTTTGTGAAATGTATTGATGGGTTTTTTTGGCTGAGAATTAAATTATCAAACTCATTATGCTCAGTTAAAGTATGAATTCAGGTTCTGAGAGGCCAGTGTCCTGACTCCCAGGGCCATGTCTTTTCCGTAAATAGCTGTTGATGAAAATTCCACACTAAAATGTGTCTTCAAAGAAATATAGTTCTCAACCTGTATTGAAACATTTAACTTGTCAAGTAAATAGGTTGTATTGAATGAAAAACAGTTTAGAGGCCGTTTTTTAGTGGCTGTGTTGTGCCATGAGAAATAACTTCCTTCCTATTTGTGATGTCTCCTGCAAAGCTACTAGAAATATGGAAACCCCCATGATATTAATCCTGAAGATCTGAAAATGGCTGTACTGCAAAAGGAAAATGGTAAACTTTTAGGATTCTCCATGTGGTTCAAAAAGCCCTTTGCCTATACAGTATTGGGTTTTTTTAGTCTTTCTGAACAAAACATTGATAAGATGAATTTTAAAACTACGCATTATGGATTTGCATCAGTACATACAGGATAGAATTTGCTCTTTCTCCCTTCTTTCACTAGGTTACCAGTTTGGGCTAATTATAAGGGACTGACTCACCGCTCCATTACGGCTCAGGTTTGTGCCATTGTAGCTGCTGATGAAATGAATCAGTCTGTGCAGCTGCATCAGCCATGCCCTTTTCCTTCTGCCTCCTACCCAGCTCTTTTTTCTTCATTTTTAGATGCCACATGCCTGCCTTCATTCCTTCTACCTGAGTCGCCTGCCACATTCAGCTCTCTACTCATGGTCTTCTCTGTTTGCCTTCCTTCTGCAAATCCCTTTTCCCTGGTAGTGCTGCCCACCACACTTTGCAGGAATTCAGCATTTCACTGCTTCCTCTGGGCTGCAGTTGTTTGTCATTATTTTTGCAAGGCTATCATAAAGATCATTTTTCAGGCTGTAGGAGAGAGCTGTGCATGTGATAAGATGGAAATTACCCAGCTTGGGTCAGTCCCTACTGAGCCCCCATCGCAGGGCAAAACAGAGAGGTCTCACAGTGGGAAGCTGAAAACTTTTCTTATTTCACACTCAGTCTTTCAGCATATTTTCAAAGAACCTTACCTTGCATAGCATCCTCTCATGTTTCCTTTTGATATTCTCACTTCCTGCCTCATATTTTATTCTATCTTCATACCAAGGCTGTTGTGGTGTCAGCTCATTCTGAGCTGTCATCACAGTAGCTGGAGAGCTGACACCACAGACCAGTATTTGCTGTTTTGATTGTGGATTTTAGGTTACAGAGATATGTTAACAGTATTGAGTAGTAGGCCTGCTGCTATTCTGAGGTGTAGTTTCTTAAGGAAGCTTCTCAGGTGGGATCAGGCTGTCTTCAGGACAGCAGAAGAAAGGGGTAGGACATACTGCCTCTCTGCCTTTGCTCTTTTGGGGGCTGATTCTTAGGGTTGCAAGATGCACACGCAAAGTGGAGCTGCTCCTGGTTTCTTTGGCAAAGTCAAAACAGGAAAACAGTTTATTTCGGTTACATAAATACAAGGCAAGAGGAGAGCACAGAAAGCAGCATGAAAATGNATTCTGGACTAGGGCCATATAGAGTAGAAAGGGATAGGGGAGGCCAATGGTCCAATAGGAGAGACAGAGCCAGGGTACCTTTCTGTAAGAGAACAGGGCATTGTGAGAGACCTTTTTAGTCACTTTAACCTGGGGAGAATTTCTCCACTTAGCTCCAGGGGTTTATTCTAATTCCTGGTGCCATGGGACACCTGTCTACAACAAAAATGACTTTGTATCACCTACCTACCAGCTGAGAAAGCACCCAGTGTTATATTCTCATCCAGACACTCAAATTAGAGTGGAAATGGGATTCAGCCTCTTGTGATATACATTCTGTTGTGGCCCACTTGAGCTGGATTACCACAGGACTTGTTATTCGTCTTGGACAAGGTGTAATTCATAACACTGACCCCTTTTCTGTACTGCACTACAGGTCTTTTTAGTCTCCTTCACAACTGCAAACCATATTTTAATATAAAGAGAGTTACTTGTGCACATCTCCTTCCAATTTGCCATCCTGCACAAATGTCCCCAGGTGTTGAAAAACACATTATTTCCCTGTGACAGCAGTGGCAACTACCTACTTAGGAAACAAGTAATTTTAAGAGGGTATGTAATATATTTTTAGGTAGGGAACTATGAACAGGCAGCTCTTTGCAAACAAACAGCTGATGCTCAGCAAGACACACATGGTTTGTGGCATGTCTCTGGAGAACCTGTGTGCTGGAGTTTGCCACCCTGTGCAGTAGTGTCACAGCTGGAATTCAGTGGTTTTGGGAGACTCACTCAAAAGCCAGGAACAGAAACAATATTCACTCCAGCACTGAGAAGTGGAGCACTGCAGTGCAAAGGGAGTCCCCAGGCCAGAGTCAGAAATGCAACAACTGCTATTCTTGACCACTTCAACTCAACAAGATCCAAGGGCCAGACTTCAAGAGAAATCCCTGCATTGAAGGGTCTGATTCTCTTTTGAATTGGTCTGGCCTGAAAAAGAACCAGCTGTTTTGAGGTGGATGCAGCTAAAATAGTCATGAGAAGAGTACTGAAAGCTTGCTCTTCTAATTGCACTGTTGTATCAATGCTGACTGTATACTGAAAACTCCCTGATATTTCATTTAAAGTGAATTCCAGGTATGGAAAACCACACACCATATTAGTTTCCACTCTCAAAAGCAAACCTGCTGCAGAAGTAGCTTGGGTGCTTTGACAAAGCTCGTTGGTCTGTCCTGCCCAGTACCTGTTACTCAGGCATGAGCCCGTACTTAGAGCTGTACAGACACAGCAACACAGGAAGGTCCTTGGTGGATATCCCAGCCCTGGGCAGAACTTCCCAGAACAGCTGTGCTGGAAGAGTTGTCTAGAAAGGGCATAGTGAGCCTTGGGAAGGCAGTCAAAGCAGGTCTCATCTTGCGGGGTGAATTTCTGTGCTTAACATTTTTTGGCTGCTCCACCAGCAGACACATTCTGCATGGAAAAGGAGGATCCTCTACACAACTGACAGGGCAGAGGAAACCTTGTTTTGAGCTGCATACCTAACAAATGGATGCTGAGCACACACAGATTCTTGGTCTGGAAGCAGGACTGTGTGTTTGGGTCATGGTTACCCCTCCTGGCTGGATCTGTATAGAGCTAGACTGAACTAACTTGCATCTCTGCGCTGTTGTCTGATGTATTCACAAACCATGTAGTCTACTTGCAGGTAATTAAAGGAGACCAGAAGGACAAGGGGCTGGAACTCCTGCCCCAGTTGTATGGTGTGGTTAGGGCATTTCCATAGCATTGGTTCTTTCCGTAAGCAGGGAACACTGGGTGGCAGGGATCCTGACATTCATGCATAAAGGTGAGGGAATTCCTATTCTTTGCAAAAAATTAATGACAGCACGTGTGGGCATAGTATATGGGTATTCAGCAACTGAAAAATTGCTGATTTGTAACTTCTGCTCTTGCATTTGTGTACAAGAATAATTTCAGTTTGCATTTTAGGCAGTTTACAAAGTGCAGGACCAGCCACTTATATAGTGTCTTCTTCCCTGCGCAAGTCACCGTAACTAACCAGATTATCATTTTGTGATAAAATATATTTACATAACTTGGAAAACCAAGGTAGCTGTAAACGTGTTAATGTTTTATGCCGTGTCCTTTCAGTATTATGTAAAGAAAATCACCAATGTGATCTTTGGAGTTTGTTTCATCCTAGTAAGATACAGCAGGGTGACTTCAATGAGACTTTTGAGAGCAGTTTCACAATCAGAGGCTTCAATCTCTGAAGACCTAAACTGAAATGATAAAAACAGTTGTTTTAATGCCCCCACAGGGTGTGATGCCATTATGCTAATTTACACCACAATGCCAAAGACCCTGCTTTAATAACAATAAGTCTTCGTTAGACCAGTGCCTTAGTAGCTGCCTTTTAAGATATAGTGGGTGAATGAGGGAGTTGGGAGCAAGTAAAGCAAATTAGCTTGGTCAGCGTATCCTTGAATAGTTACCACTTCTCTTTGCACTCACAACTAGAGAGGTGGGGGAACTTGGAAGGGGAGAAATAGTCAAAATGGAAAATTGAGTGCTACTTACATCCTTTACAAACTCCTTTTGTCGTCCTGTCAGTGACAGAAGACTGATTTATTCCTTCATCTGTTTAACTCCAGGCAATATAATCATCACTGTAGTCATGACATGTCAATGCCATCTTTATTTTTCATCATTCGCAGCAAGGAGACCATTGTCACTGACATCAACATCTGTCTGTTTTTCCCTTGCTTTTCCCAACACATTGTGTTCAGGAGGCAGAACATGGTGTCTAGGAGCCAGAGGAATTTCGGCCAGAGATCACAGAGATTATTCTACTCTGCTTCTAGGAGCACTGAGTCCCAGTGGCAATCACAGCAGAGATGATGGTGACACTGGTGAAACTAGAGGCATTTTTTACTTTGTTGATACTGATGTAGCTTTTCTGGAATCAAATGGGAACTCTTAACAAATTGGATTTTTGGTGTCCTTCTTATTTTCTTCCATTGCACACTCCACAATGCATGGGTAGGTGTACCCAGTTTTTCCACTGCGAATCTCTCCAACTGCTTCTGTAGAGGATGGGCCAGCAAGTTTTTGCAACCAAGTAACTAGGATAAAGTTAAGTTGCTGGCTTGTAGGTACTTCCACCTCATATTTTAGGCACAAGGAATGTAATCAAAAGGGAAGAACTATGGTCCATAGCCACCAAGTGCAGGTCAGAGCTATCTGGATTAGCCAAGATTATGATAAAGCTATAGACATATTTGGAGAAGTTCATGACAAGTTTCTCTCTCAGCGGTGCACAGCAATGCCCCTGGAGCCTGGGTGTCCTTTAATACTTCCTTATTACATCATGAGTTAGTTTTTGGCCTCTTTGATGGACCTGTCTGGACCGTATCCTTAAAACACAAAGAGATGGAAGACTGCAGTGTGGATGTTGTTTATTTACATTTTTGGAAATGATTTCTTTTACCTGTGGTTTGTTTCAGTCTTTTTTAAATGATCACTTGAAATACCCTGCACTAGTTGATCTTGGTTCTTTTGCAAATAGACTGATGCCAGCAACACTGAAGTGCAAATCACACTGCGTAGCATTTCTGCTGGCACTTAGAGCAGTACAACCATCCCCTGAATGGCATGGGCAGGGAGAGAGCCATAAACTTTGGTGTTGGCATCTCCAGTCGAGAGTACGATCACATTGGCAATGCAAAGGTAATAATGTTGACATCTGAGAGTCACTGGAAAAAGGCCTGAATCACATCTCTGCTGGCCAGGCAGGCCATTGCCTTGCATGAAGGCAGAGCCAGCCACACTCACACCTGTTCTGCCAGATGTTTGCATGTCTTGTTCTGCCCTGGAAGTTCTGAGTCAGCCTAGGCTGTCTGCTCCCATGGTGAAACCCCACTGGAGACAATTTCCTAAGGTCTAACCTGTGTCTTGCTCACGACAATCAATTTAAACTTGTTTCTTGACCTGTTCCCTGTGAGCAAGGACAAATGCTTCTTGCTTGCCTTTCTACAGTTTCCTTTCACACGTCTCAAGACTGCTATATCTCCTTTTAGCTTCCTGGAGACTAAACTCCCTGAATTCCCCTCAAACTCTGACCCCCTTGGTCAGATTTTTCAGATGTTTGATCACCACTGCTGCTTTCCTGTGTTACCTGTCTATGCACATGGTGGGCTTATATCTCTAAGGCTGTTAGCACTGTGCTTTTTAACAGCACTATCTCATTTGAAATAAAAGATGTGAGGAAAGCAACAGCCTGACCCACAGGATCTGTCTGCTTCTGTTGATGGAGTGAGGGTCATTACTGTCACTTAATGAATATTGGTTTAAACCCAGATTACATCAGTCCCTCCTTGCTCACAGTGTTAATCATCAGAACAGGAGATAAACAAGGTCTCAAGCTTCTTGCCTCTGTTCATATGGACTCCTGGGAGATGATGATTTACCTTCTGTACGATATTGAGGACTGGGATCTGTGAAAGATGAAATGACATGAACTACAAAAGGACACATTTGTAATTGCATAGTTACCTCTTCCTATGTAAGTGCATTTGGGAATACTGAGCCATGTGGTTAGAAGAAAAGAAAGGAAATCTTAGTTGCAGGGCTACTAGGTATATAAAGCTAATTAGTTTATCAAGGGGAGTGAAGGCTTCAAAACCAGAACAAAACAGTGGGCATTTAGACCTTACCTAGGCTGTTGATTTTTTCCCTTGTCTCCTTGGCAAATGTTTCCTGCTATTTGAGGTTGTGACTCCATAGCTTAATGCAAACAGCAGTGTTAATAAAAGGTGCTCAAATGTTTCTTTGCAGAGACTAAGCCTTTGCTGGAATTTGTCTGAGTGTGACCTATGGATGGCTATCCCTTGTCAGCTGTATGGTACGGTTAGGAAGTGTTGTTATTTTGGAACTACGTAAAGAAAAGCTACATGAAAGCTACATGACTTAGGACAAGAGAACAGTGTTAGGGTAAAAGCTGGAGTAGTGTTGCTTGCATTCCTGGGCTGCCCTTGGCCAAGGATGCCTGCTGCAAGGCCCTGCCTGCCTACAAGAGGTGTGGCGCTGCTAGGGCTACTTGTGCGGCTGGCTCGCACTGAGATGAGCTGGCTCCGCGGGAAAGGCGAGCGAGGCGCAATGGAATGAAGCGAAGGAGGCAAAGGGTTGCGGGAGGGGGTCTCCCCTGAAGTCTCCGTTTATTGAGGGATGGGTTCTTGAGAGATGGAGATTGGAGGGAGAACTCCGGGGATCTGAGAGCGCGCAGGGTCTTGAAGGGAAGGGGAAACTGGGAGGGGTTAAGGGACGCGACCAATGGGGAAACAGGTAAGGGGAGGATACAAAGCTCCGGGATCCAATAAAATTTCGTAAGGGGAGGGTACAACAATAAGGGACCAATGAGTAACCGAGGATAACAGAACTTTCTAGGCGTTAATTGCCTAGGCGATGAATCCATTATTAAACATGAACGAATCTGTCCAGTGAACAGCCTAGGAACCCCGAGGGTTCTAGAAGGGTGGGCAGGTCCCAGCCTCTTGGGCACACCTCTTCAGACAGTGGTCTCCTCCCCCGGCCCCGCCTCCAAGGTGGAGCTGTCCTCCTCGAAGGAGGAGTCCTCATAATTGGCAACCGCCACTTCCAGGGGCGGGACTCCCACAGAGTAGGAATTCACTTAGAATTCAGGCTGCTTTAACAAATTGTTGCTTTCGTACAGAGGGGTGCTGTGCCATGCTGTGTGCATGTGTGGAAGCAGGGAGCAAGAGCTTGACTCATGGAGAGAAAGAAATAGAGGAGGAAATGAGGGAATTGGCACTCAGTGCCAGTTGTATTTCTGCTGCAATCTTCTGTTTTGTAGTCAAAGGATTTTACAGTAGACAGGAATGTGGCCCACACGACACACAATAGCCACTGATGGGGGGAAAAAGAGAAGTTGAAAGGAAGAAAGAAAAGACAAAAGACTTATTTCCCATTGTGGAAAATGGGAATGATAAACTTACCTCTTCAGAAAAGGATTCAGTCTGCGAAACAGTTCATTTGCACGATCGATTTTATTCCTTACCTGCATGGATGATTTCTGCCCCCTCATTAACCTGGTCTGCATGTTCCAGTTGGCCATATGTGTAGTGTTGTGATAATGGTCGCATCCCAGGAAGCTATAGGTTGTTTGGGAGGGGTACTCTGTGCTCACACATGAAGTTTTTTACAGATCAGGAAGGTCCTCCTTATTTGGTGTAAACTCAGTGCTTTTTATCATAGGTTCACCTCTGGTTTGTGAGGAGGTGGGAGCTGTCAACATCCAGTTCAAAAAGCACTAAATCAGCAATCACTATAGCAGTGAGCTCTGCCATAGTGCCCACATTGTTGCTCTGACAAGTTTGCTCACGTTATCTACTGGTCTGGGAGCAAACAGAAGTGGCTTAGAGTCAGAATCCCTTAGGTGAGCATGGATAGTTTCAGTCTGATCAATTTTTGTGTGTGAAAGTGCCAGCGGACCAATGCAGGGTGCGTGAGGCCAACTCCTCCATTGTGGGGAGTCTGAAGGACCTCTGGTTTCCTGGGCTTGCACACCTGTGTGTTGTGTTGTAGCTGTCTCCCCTGACCTTCACCTTCCAAGAAAAACTTTCATTCTCACTAACAGATGCAAAGAAGAGCAAAGCATTATTCTAATTTTGTTTCTATTTTCTTTATCTCTTTCACCTCTTCTCTTCCCCAGGGTTAGAAAGAGAACAGAAGACATCTGAGAGATGGCTACTAACTAATTTGTGTAGGGTATTTTGTTCCTAAAATCCCTCCCTATTTCCTGGCTTGATTACTTGTTACTCAAGGGGGTGTTTTCCATTACTTAACAGCTATGCCTTGAAGAGAGCTCACAGAAGCCTTACTCAGTTTGTTTAACCTGGAAATCAATTGAAGTAACCCACCAAATTATTTTTTAAATAAATCAATATTTTAAAATAAAATGTTTACTAGCTCCTTCTTTCTGGTGCTTTCTTTCTCCTCTGCAGTTTATCAATTCTTGGTACCATCTCTTCTTTCCTGACTTTCTGTAGGCATGTGACAGAGCCCCAGCTAGCCAGTGCTTTTATTTTCATTTGAAGGCCTCTATAAAACTGCATGTTACAATATATGGTGTTGCGATTGTGTAAATGTTATAACTCACTTTATGGACCTTAACGCCATCAGTCCTCTTGTTCCCTTTAGATGGGTGTTGAAATTAAACTGCCTGCAAAGGGTTCTTTATTTTTGAAGCTTTTTAGGGGAGAGGTTGTTTTTTTTTTTTGCATTTGCCTAATTTTTGTTTTGCTGTTTCTTTTCCTTCATGTTTGGGTGGTGTAAACCAGTTGCTCTATTCCTCCAGGTGTCCGGCTTTCAGTCGCATCCAGGGGGAAGTGGAGCAGAGGGGGACAGCAGGATAAGTCAGAGGAGGATGTATGATTCTTGTTTTGTTAGTACAGCAAGGTATTGTCCGTGAAAAGTCAGTAGCCCTGTACTCACTGGGAATGATGTGCAACCTCCTCACTGCAGAGACAGCTCCTATCACCCTGTTCAGCAGGCACCAAACACTGTGTGGGCTCCAGCCCGTGTCACACACTGCAAGCTAAACAAAAGCTCTCTGGGTCCCAGCTATGCTAGAGATGGATCTGTAATGACTTTTAAAGGATGTATAATGAATGGAAAAAAAATGGAAAATTGAAATCTGCTTAACTCCTTAGCTCCTGGGAATGTCCCTAATCCTGTTGTTGTCTGCTGTCTTTTGAGCTGGTTTGCAGCATGTGGATCTAGAAGTGTTGCTGTTCTTGCTGCTGCTTGGGCTAGGAAAGCATCCCTAGTTTATTGCAATCTAAACAGGAGGCAATACCTTCAAAGTCCTTTAAAAATATACTCCTTTTTCTCTTCAGGTCCCTAATTAGGTATGAGAGGCTCCAGTGGTTTTTCCTAGGTTTTTCTTTTCACAAATATCTCTGTAGGTAGGCTTGCAGGTTTTTATTTAAAAATAGGAGGGGTTTTTTTCTGAATTCTGAGTTTAGACAAGAGCACACTTGGATGTTGAAATACTGAGCTAAGAGTAAGACAGTTGGATTTTGCTCCAGCTTTGCCCATGTTTTGTTCTTAAATGCATTGTTTGCCCTTTTTACAGGCACAGCTCAATGCTGCAGTATGTAACAGGAATTTAGCTGCATTGAATACTCACTTATACTGTAGCCGGGTTTAGTGCTGCCTTGTAGTTTTCTGATCTGCTAGCTAGGGATAAGAGTACTTGCCCATTAATAGGGAAATGCTCCAATTTACCAGCCCAAGAATTAGAAATCAGAAGCCAGCCATGCAATAAGAGAATTTACTT
Source organism: Aleadryas rufinucha (assembly GCA_013397815.1). NCBI lineage: Eukaryota > Metazoa > Chordata > Aves > Passeriformes > Aleadryas > Aleadryas rufinucha. The sequence continues at coordinate 2,345,379 of VZTH01003961.1, read as the reverse complement.
AAGAAGCAAGACTATTTTTTTCCCCTCAAGTGGAAACTTTTTTCTATTTCTATTTACTTTCATATTTCTGAATCATAAGACTTGGTTTTTGCCAGCTGCTGCCCAATTATATAGCTATGGATCTCACACATAATTTGACTTCTGAGAGTTAGGACTTCACATGAAATAGAGTAGGACAAGTAAAGTTGAGAGACTTACAATAAAATCAAGAGAGGTGATTACCCTGATGTTATAGAGACAGGGCATCATATGTTAGTATTTGTAAAGTGTTTCTGGAGCCTTGTATGGCATGAGCTATAGAAAGAAGCATTTCTGTGCTACCACACGATGCACCATGTGTCTCGTCAAAGTGCATGTGAAGTGAGAGTGTGGGACAGGGAAGGATTTCCATCTCCATTCACTAATGATCCCTGAGCAGGTGCTTGTCTCCTAGGCTGCATACACACTGCTTTGTTGACAGATAACTGTGTGTTCTGCTGCGTGTTTTTAATTCAGTAAATGCAAGAAGACATAAGATTTCTTAAAAAAAGGAGAAATATGTCAGAAATAAATAGTCTTTTGTGCTGCTTTAAGTATTATATTCATATTTGAATCCAAGATATGTAGCAGTGATTTTCAGCATTGTGGAGCATTGTGGCACTCCAAAGGTGCAGATGGTAACCTGAGATGTATCTGTCGCTGTTGTAGCGGGGAAGGAGATAAATCACGACACAAATTCCAGTCCAGGAAGAAAAGGGGAAAAATTTAATAATATACAGACTCGTTTTGCACCTTAGTATTGTTACATGGTGTAAGGTCATTGGGCCTTTGGTCACCCACCTCTTAGGGTGATTGGCTGAACCCTACGACACCCATTTCAAAATATTTCTCTACTCAGTATCATAACAATATTACATAACAACTCACAGGTGCAGATAAAGAGAAATCGTTTACAGAACCGTAGCGCTGTTTTTAATAGCTTCAGTGGGAAAAGCAGTGCTCTCACAGAATGCTGCAGAAAGCTGGAAAAGTTCTCTCCTGAAAGCTTTTCAGCATCCACATGTATCTCCCCAGCTTCCACTACCACCAGTGAGATTTACAGAATTAAAACTGAGTGTTCCCTGACCTGTAAGATTTGAATTCTCTTTTCACTCACAGTGATGCTATTTCCTGCAATGCTTAATTTGGAAAAACTTCCTGAGATGTTTTGCCCATTTCATGACTGAAGAATATGAGCTCATACCTCCTGTATGTAAATTTCATGACTGTCAGGGGGAAGCCTGTCTGTTACTTGCTGAGCAAAAGGAGATGTGGAAGAGCAATGAGCAACAGGCTTCAAAAGACTTTAGGTCAGGCATTTCTTCTAGGCTGACACTGCTGCAGTTCAGACAATTGTGGCCCTGCTAGTTTAAAATAGCCAGGTAGGTTCTTAGCACAGCATCTGCCTGGACATTGGTGTGATTTGCAGAGCTCAGCCAAGAGGCTGAGTCAACATTTTTTAGTTAACCCGCATTGAACCACTGCAGGTAGGTGGTAGCATTTCCCATTAGTTATATCCACACAAATGTAGTTATACTAGACCCTTAAGGAAGGAAATTGGCTTGTGTTGATGTGCACAGGTGGCTTCTGATAATTCCTTATATGACTGTACATTGGAATGTGGTATCAGGAGAGAAGATAAATCTCTTTTCATCCATTCTTCTAAATGAGGAGCTTCAGGCAGTTCCCCCTCCCCTCTAGTACTCCTCTCCTCTGTTCATTTTCATGCCAGGTCATTTCTTGCCAAAAATCCCATCTGCTCATCAGTGGCATTCCAGAGCAGGAGGTGCTCTGGGGATTTGATGCTGATTAATAGCATCATTCATGAGCCTGTGTATGAAAGGAGGAGGAGAGGGAGATGGTGCCAACCAGACCTGAACTAGCAAGAGTTTGGAGGTTCCTCTCTAAGGTGCAGTGATCACTGCATGTCTCTTCCCTAGAGAATGTTTCACTACTGTTTTCTCAAATACAGTCTTCAGTCAAGTTTAAATGTTCATGTGGAAGCAAGGGAGCTTTTGCCTGGGTCAGAGTCAGACTTTGGAATCAGAACAGCTTCCATGGAAATCACTGTTATTTATTATGCTAATTTTCATCCCATTGTTCCTAAATATTTGCTTAAGTACACGTGGTGGAAAAAAATCATGCAGATAGATGCGCACTCACTTGTGTCCCATCTGAAGAATGTCTCTTATCCTCCACCACCCACTGCTTGCCTTTTGCACTCCCTATGTACTCTTTAGGTGGGCACCTTGTGTGTAGAGCATTTTGGGGTCTGCGTGTCACAATCACAGAGTCATAGAATGGTTTGGGCTGGAGGGGACCTTAAAAATCAGCAAGTTTCAACACCCCTGCCATGAGCAGGGACACCTGTCAGTAGGTCAGGTTGCTGAGGCCCCCATCCAGCCTGGCCTCAAGCACTTCCAGGGATGAAGTATCCACAGCTTCTTTGGACAACACGTTTCAGTGCCTTACCACCCTCACAGTAAAGAATTTCTTCCTGATATCTAATCTAAATATCTCCTCTTTTAGTTTAACCATATTAATGATATTGTACAGTGGGCTCCAGGACTAGTGTCCTCTGTGATCCAGCTGTACAAAGGATACCTTATGCACATATCTTTTTGATTTTCCTATTTAGCCATCCTATTTAGCTTTTTGGGTTTTCCCTATAAAATAAATTATATTAGGTAATTGTTCTTACCTTTCCTTAATCATTCTGTTGAAAAGCCCCAAATTACCTAACTTCCTGAGGGTGAGGGTTCTCTATAACTGAGTATAATAGCTTTGTCACTCTATTAGCTTGTTTTCTATGTCTTTTTCCCATCTCTGCTCCGCTTTCTGTGTCATCTCTTCCCTTTCTGTCTTCTCCCATTCCTCCCCTTGATCTGAATGAGGGGTGGGGAGAGGTCTTGTTCAGCCGTGTCAGTACATGTGTGACAAGAGGCTTGAGAAGGTGGCCCACCACCAGTAGTTTTTATTGGAAGGAAAGGTACAGTGGGAAATAGAGTCAAAGAGGTTTTGGTCTACTGACTGACAACACCTTTGAGGAACATCACCCCTCATCTTAAAATGGAGAGAGAAAAGGTGAAATGGGGGGAAAATTTGCCACAATACACTAAATTCCATACACATGCACACTGGTTTGTCTCCTTTCACTCAGCAATGATCCAGCCCACACACTGTTTCTTTCTTCCTCTTCCCTCTCATACTTGCTCATAGGTGGTGCCTGGTTTTTGTTTTTTTTTTCAGAAATCCATATTTAATAGTGAAATCACTGCTATTGTTTTTATTCAGTTCCTCTGAAATACATATTAAGTTAAATACAAAATAAATTGGAATAGAGGTATTTTAAGTTGTATTAGGAGCAGCTGAGGGAACTTGGGTTGTTTAGCCTGGAGAAAAGGAGGCTCAGGGAAGACCTTATTGCTCTCTACAACTGCTTGAAAGCAGGGTGTAGTGAGGTGAGGGATCGGTCTCTTCTCCCAAGTAACAAGTGATAGGACAAGAGGAAATGGCCTCAAGTTGCACCATGGGAGTTTTAGATTGGATATTAGGAAAAATTTCTTAACGTAAAGGGTTGTCAAGCATTTGAACAGACTGTCCAGTGAAGTGGTGGAGTCCTGGAGGTATTTAAAAGCTGTGTAGATGTGGCACTTAGGGACATGATTTAGTGGTGGACTTGTCAGTGCTGGGTTAATGGTTGGACTTGATGATCTCAGAGGTCTTTTCTGAATCAAACTATTCTGTGTGTCTCTTGGCTTGTGCATGTGTGTGCTTCTGTGCATGCCCCCTAATTGTGAGGCAAATCTTCCATGTCCCATCCTTGTTCCTTCCTTTGGGGCATTTTCTAGACATTACATTTCCTTCAAACCCAGGTTCTTCCTAACCAAGACTAACATTTCCTATTTAAACTTATTAACATGGAATTAAAAGAAAGAAATGCCAGATGAATCTTCCAAATGTTAATGGTAATGTGTAAAGTTACACGTTAACTTAATAGATTATATGTGACCATAGAGTAAAAGCATCTGTGACTCTCAAATAGTGTAATTGTTTTGTTTTCTAAAGCCTCTCCAGTGCAAATTCTTTTATGGCAGGAAAAAACATGAGAAGATAATAGTCACAGAATGAGACTAATACAAAATTACAGAAAAATCACGCGTTTTTGATCATGAAGGCTAAGGTAGTAATAGCACACAGTTCTACACACTACTTGGTATTAGAAAATGGAAACAACCTTCTCCTTAGGGTAAAATCAGATTTCCAGAATTCCTTATAAATCATATAAATAACTGCTTTTCAATTCCACGTTGGGCAGGGCCAATGAAGAAAATGAACTCCAGGACTGAGGGTCTGTTGTTGGGATGTCCTAAACTCAGCTCAGAAGTCCTGATGTTCTCACTTGTCAGAGATCAGTGCATAGGTAGCATAGCTTAGAGACTAGGCATGGGAACCAAATCAAAAGCGTTCCTGGACAAAGGACTCTATTGGTTTACTAGCTCACAGGCTATTTTGAAGCTGCTTTACACAAGTGAAGTAAAAAAAAAACAAACCAAAAAACAAACAATGAAAAACCCAGAAAAGTAAAAAATGCTCTATACTATGGATTCCCTTTTATATCCTTTTTTGTCTATGAAAGCATTCTGAAAATTGCTTGCTTTTTTTTCTCTAGATACATTTTTTACTTCACAAGAGGTTTGATTCTTAACACCTCAGGTACTGTGCAGCAAATACTCTGTAGACCAAAAGAGCTGAAGGAGTTTTCACCATTGACCTTTCCTCCCAGCCATCCTCAAGCCAGGATCTGGAGTTTTGGAGACCATAGGCCACAAACATTTTGTACATACCCAAAAGTCTTGATACAGTCAGCATGCAGTTATACTATTTCCAAGTCAGAGTCAACATTTTTAACACCACATTACTTTTGTAGTGTCCCTTAACTTCCAAAAGCAAGTGAAGATCCTAGATGCTGGCTTGGGACTAAGCCATCTACTAAACCCACCAATTTTGCAGTGGTTTGGGACGCTGCATATAGAAAGCTTTGATTATTCACAGAATTGTTATTAGCCTATGCTGCAGGTTTATATTTACTTCCTTCTTTCTTAATTTCATTGAAATTTCCATCTCCTACCTTTCACCCTGTCTCCTACATGCTCCTTATGTACCCTGCCTCACAGAGAAGCTTTGAATAGGAGCCTGATCAGCCAGTACCACTGGCGAAGCAGCATTGCACTCTATGTTTGGTGATTTAAATCTGTGTCTCCATACAGAGTGGATAAACACATGACATGGCCAATTCCCACCAGCTTCAGAAGGCAGCACTGATTTGACCCCCCCAACAAGGCCCATGTGCTTCCCAGTCTTGGCAAGAGGCAGTTTGCTGTGTACATCTCTGTAGAGCTGAGCCGCCGCAGCAGCCTGTGTGTGCACATGCACTCCCTTCCAGGACTTGACAGGCTGTGCTGTCAGGAGATTAAATTATACTGTGGAAAAGGGTGTGAGGGAAATAGCCTGAGACAGATTTCTCAGCTATTGACCGCTTTTCTGTGAGACCCGTTAGCGTTAATTCTCTGTTCTTTCACTCCGCTGTTCTCCGCAGTAGCAGCTCCGTGCAAAATGTAATGAAGTCAGTGTTTTGGGGGTGACGTGGCCAGAGCAGTAGCTGTGAAAGGCAAGTCTCTTAGATGAGTCCCCAGCTCAGGAGAGGCGTTAGGGTTCTGCCTTCTAGAAACGCTGAGCAGTTGAAATGTGGGAGAAATCAGTGGGAACTCTTCCGCTTGTCTGCAGCTCTGGTCCTCTATGTACTGCTGATTTAGCAAAGACTTTTTTTTCAAGTCTGTCCACTAGTAAACAAGGTAGCTTTCTCCTCTTTCTTGATTTTCCTCTACTTTCTACCATTTTTTTTGCCCTCATGCAGATTTCCTTTTCTATTTTCTCCTCTGTCTCAGGTGTTCCATGTTCCATAGCTTTTACTGCCTGAAAGTTAGGCTGTTAAGTTTTAAGGCTATCTTGACAGCCACCCCAAGATAACTATTTATTATGGAATAATTTGGTTTTTGTAACTGTTCCCTCCCTCTCTTCCCACTGATTATAGCACCATACAGCAGGGTTAGACAAGACAGCTACTGAAGTTTAAGGGCAGTCTCTGCACATCCATCTCAAAGCCTGTAGAATTGTGTAGTCTCAGTTAGATTCTTGCATTAGGTTCCCCAAAGATGCTGAACACCTGCTTCCAGAGGGTGCTGCTTTTTATTCTGGTTCCCTTATATCTGTGGGAGCTGAAATTACCAGCCTGCAGAATAGCACGTGATACTGAAGACTCTATGGGAATGACTGGCTGGGTTTCTAAATAGGTTGGCTGACTTTTCTTATGGCTCTATGGCTGCAGAACTACCTAGAACATTTTTTTCTGGGTGCAGGCTGTGGGCGATGGGACAGGAGAGGGAGTAAGTAGAACTGGTAAAATAGAAAAATAAGGAAGAAGGATAAAAGGAAAGTGTAGAATGGGAAAATCAGGAGAAAGAGGCAGGACAGAAGAAGGAAAAAAGAGTAGTGAAGAAAAGTAAGTAAGGTAGGAATAAGAAAGATGAAAGTGGGATACAACAGTCAGGGCCAAGGATGAGGATGGCAGATGGAGGGAATATATGAAGGAGACTGAAAGAGAGAGAGAACAGGAACATGGCAGAATACAGGAGAAATGGGTATTAAGAGTTAATTTTCTTCCCAGTGGAATAGTCCTGTTAGGAAAAAACAGTCATCTAACAGACAGCATGTCAGCTTGAAGTAACACACAAAAATTAATATTACACTGCATATGATTTGTAAAATTCCATCCCCTGGGGAACATCTTCTAAAGGAAACAAATTTTGGGTGTGTCAAAATGAGACTTTCTGTTTGATGGTAAATTGTCTTGTCTTTGTATCACGTACCTGGCAGTGGTTCATAAGCTGACAAAAGCTCACGCTGGGGAGAAGTGGAGGTGAGAGGTCTTCTGTCTTATCATCCTTGTGTGCTGGGGAGGGAGGGAAGCGGAGGGGCAAAGGTACAGTGAGGGAATCTGTGCAGATTAATGCTTCTAAAGAGAAACATCTATAAGGGACTGGTAAGAATAGAAGAAAGTGTATGAGAGAGAATAAAAGACATGAGATAGAGAAGTATAACCAGTGAGCAAGGAGGGAGAAATGTCCTCTTCCCTTCCTATCTTTTAATCAGTGAATTCCCTTCTGATGTTTGTTATTTTAAGTCTCTGGCATTTCATTATGTTTAGCTCCTTCTGTACTTTCCTTTTGCCTGTTTCCCCATGTTCTGCTTCAGCCAAAAGCCCTTTCCAAACCCTTTTTCCTTACATATCCTTCCTGCCTTTTCCCAGGCTCTCTGACACATAACCAGTGTCTCCCCTTTTTCCCTTACTGCCTTTATCTCTTTCACACTTTTCTTTCTTACCCATCTGTGGTTTTTCATGGACTTTTCTTCCTTGTCTGGAAATTAGAGGTTCTTGTTCTGGTGTTCTGCATTGCCAGGGTCCTACTGTTACATGTATATGTATATATATATTTATTTTTATGTGCACACAGACAATAATATAAATGTGCATATCATAATAATGCAATGCATACATATATACATATATATATGTGTGTATATATATATATGTACACACAATATTCTAAACCAGAACTAGTTAATTTGGTCATAAGACAAAGCCTGGGTGTTATTCTTACTGTAGCTGACAAACTGCCTGCTTTGATGTGAGGATTCAGACTCAATGACATGATTACATTTCTCTAGCGTCTTCTCGCAATCCTCTTTTCATGGCCAGGAACAGCTCGTGACTTGGCAGGATGGAGTCATGGGAATGGCTTGGTTTACTTCAGCCCTAACACCATGAGATAGGACTCCTGAATCCCAGCAGCTTCATGCTGATGAGTGCAATACCAGCCTAATCATTGTCAAGTGATCTAGTGCAACAGGATATGGCAGTGCATAAGTTGTCAGGATAAACCATACCAGCTTCAGACACTCACTGCAGCCCCACCCTTCCCTCTTGCCCACTCCTCTTCATACTACCCTGTCTTTGTCCTCACACCTGACAACAGATAACTCTGTGATCTCTGTTATCAGATATGAGGGCCAACAAGACATCCTTTTAGCATGTGTACTAGAGGTCTGCATGTCTGGTTGCTTTATACCTTGAATTCTGTGTGAAAACTCCATATAAATAGCTTAATTTGGTTTTGAGCGATTGTATTTACTGTATGTTGATGGAGCTTGTTTCTAGGCATTTACAGTTTTATGCTCCCTCTTGGGCCACTACACTTTTTGGGGGGCTTAGTACAGGTGTGAACCGAGACTATAAATACTGAATTTTTTTCTACTCTAATTTTCTAAGGAAACTGTTTACATACTACCACTGAGAGAGAAAGAGTTAGAGCTACTTCTTGCTCTTAATTCAGTCTGAACCTCTTTGGCCAAATTGGTTAGAGAATCCCCTGCAGGAATCACTCCTTGAACATCAGCAGATCTGTTTGGGAAAGTTGCTCTGAGATGTACATTCACTGCTGGCCAGGGTCCGTTAGTTCCTCTAGATATGGGACTATGCCTGGCATCCTCCTGAGCTCTCTTCTGTGGGACAGATGTGCTCTCCTAGCAGCCCCATGGCTCCTGTTTCCCACTTAACAGCATCAGGTGGCCCATAATCTTAGCACCTTTCCAAAGGCCAGAGAGCTGTGAGGGTACAGACTCGGTCACAAGAGTAGCAGTCTTTCTCCTGTGCCTTCTTCTGCGCCACTGTGTTCCTTTGTTGCCCAAAACAAAACAACCAAACCCAAGTTCTTTTATGATATGGCAAGGAAGCTCAGTTTACCTCAGCCCTGAGTCATGGCAGCTTACAGAGGTTCAGGATTTGCACAGAGCCAGCAGATTTTTTGGAAGTCCAGAAAGAGACCAGCAGTGATTTGCAGGTAGCATCTTGAGACCAAGAATGCAGCAGCTTATAGCATAGTCAGCCAACAAAGTGTGGGGAGAAAAGTTTCCATGTTCTGGGTTTGAAAATCTCTGCAATTTGCATTTTTTATGTTGCTATCCTTTTGGTTCATTGAAAAGCCTCCTTTTGCAAAGCCAAAGACCTCAAGGCCAGAAGATGTGAGACATTTTAATGGTGGGACCTTTTATAGAACACAGGCTATTTAATTTCATTGACTTCCATTTGTATGGAGGCTGATAATTTGTGTTTGGTGAAAGCACATTTTCCAAAGAGGCATCAACTCTTGATGTGAGGAGTCTGAGAGATGGAGAAGTTACTGCTTCTCTTGGTAGTTTGTTCCGGTAGTTAAACACTTGCAGTATAATTTGTGCCTCATTTCTCATTTGAAGGTGTTTCATTTTACAGGCTTGCATTCACCCATTTTTCTATAGTTCTGCTTATCCACAGTGAAACTTGATCTTCCTCAAGGTCCCTGCTTTCCCAGTTCCAATGTCTTGCTTTGTAGATATGGTCTTCACTCCTTGGTCCTTAACATATTACTCTCTATTTGGCTGAATTAAAACTTACTCAGTTTGAACAGGTGTAATTTAGAAGGGATCCACTTTATGCAATATTTCTGCTTCTCTACCAGTCTTTGCAAAGTTCACCTCAAGTATTTTGCATTTATTTCAACATCAGTGATGAGATGTAAAATCACCTTCTGTTTACTCATGATCTATGCAGAACCTCACACCAAATCCTCCTACTGAATGATGATTCTGTTCTTTGCTCCTTTTTGAGATTCCTCAGGCAGTCCTCAATTTGTTGAATAGGTACTCTATTGTTAATGTATAATGCAATTTAAATCACAGTGCTATGAGATAAGTCAAAAACTCTACAAAAGCCAAAATTTCTGTAGGATATTCACTTTGTCTATGGAGTTTGTAATTTAATTAGAGTATGAAACTATTGCTATGAAAATACTTTGTCCCCATAATCCTGTGTTTCTTAGCATGAATTTTATTGATACTGTTTTACATATTTAATCTAACTCAGCATTTCTGTGATCTTTCTTGGGAGTATTGTCAGGCTGAGAACCTTCCCTTCTTCCCTTGCCCTTTTTGACTATTGACTCAACATTAAGACTCCCCCAGTGCTACCAAATTCCTCAACATCCTACAGTGTATTAAAAATTAACATCACAGTGCTGAGGGATGTTTGTAAGCCAGCTTTTCAAGAATTGTGGGTATTGGCTGTGTGGCCTACCGAACTTGTCCCTGGTTCCCAATATGTTTGGAATTAATTATTGCCAACTCAGTAAATATTAAATATATACACAGTTTGTTAAACAGCCATAGTAATGGTTATGAGACATTTTGCTACCTTGGCATTTACAATTTTGCCACTTTTATCTAGTATCATACTTCCACTTACCTGTAGATTTCTTTTGTTCCCAGAGTGTTTTCAGACACCCTCAGCATTCTCCTGGAGAAACTGGCAGCCTGTGGCTTGGTCAGGTGCACTCTTTGGGGGTGAAAAACTGGTGGGATGGCTGGGACTAGAGAATGAGATGATGGAGAATGGAGTTACATCCTGTTGGCCCAGTCACTGGGCTCAGTGCTGGGGTCAGTCCTGTTTAATATCTTTATCGATGACCCGGATGAGGGGATCAAGTGCTCTCTCAGTCAGTTTGCAGATGGCATCAAGTTGGGCAGGAGTGTTGGAAGGCAGGCAGGATAGGAAGGCTCTGCAGAGGGATCAGGACAGGCTGGATTGATGGGCCAAGGTGAACTGTGTAAGATTCAACAAGGCCAAGGGCCAGGTCCTGCCCTTGGGTCACAAAAACGCCCTGGAGTGCCACAGGATGGGGGAAGAGTGGCAGGAAAGCTGCCCAAAGGAAAAGGATCTGGGAGTGCTGGTGACAGTGGCTGTACAAGAGCCATCTTGTGCCCAGGTGGCCAAGAAGGCCAGTGAAGTCGTGGCCTGTATCAGCAATAGGATGGCCAGCAGGACCAAGGAATACTGGGGCCAGCCTCTTCTCCCTTACAGCTATTGACAGAACAAGAGGACATAGCTTCAAACTGCACTAGGGAAGTTTCAGATTGGACATCGGGAAAGAGTTTTCACTGGTAGGGTGGTTAGGCATTGGAATAGGCTGCCCAAGGAGGTGGTGGAGTCACCAACCCTGGAAGTATTCAAGAAATTACTGAACTTTGTGCTGTGGTGTAGCTGGTATGGTGGGGTTCAGTCAAGGGTTGGAGTCAATGACCTTGGAGGTCTTCTCCAACCTTAATGATTCTATGATTTTGTTATTCTTAACTGTCAGCCAGGCATTTTTCCCTAATTTCTTCAGCTTCCCTCATCAGTTACTTACATCCCATAATTTTCATTTATATTGACTGCCACCTGTAACTGCTGCCGTACATTTTGCCATATGTTGCTTTGATTTCTAATTACTGCTTTATTTGCCATCAAACCAAGCATTGTTTTCTTATCCAATGTTGTAAGCTTTTCACTGTGATTCCAGCATTTTGACTAGTTAATTAACTCTTCTTATATAAAGTACTTCCACTTCTCAGTCATGTTAGCTCTCTAATCTTTGATCCCTTCTCAGTTTCACTCAAATTTTCTTCAAATACTTTCTCTTGAAGCCTTAAGACCATTTGTTGGTACCTGTGTACTTTGTGTGCATGTGGGTAGGGGTATGTAAGTGTTGCTTGCAGATGCTGAACTTTTGTTGCCCTTATTGATTGTAATCTGGTCGTGATAGTTGGTTTCCAAGCAACTGTCATTTTTCAGTCCAATGATTAATTTATCTTCTCATAGGAAGAAGAGAGAAACAGAATCTCTTAATTTAACTTTTCTTCACCATTTCCTGTTTTCATGCAATTTTTCCCTACGGAATGGAGTTTGCTCTTCTGAACAGTCATTATAGTCTTTTTTCCCCTCAGTGTTTCCAGACTTCTAACAGTTGCTCTTTCTGTAACTGACTCCTCTGATTTTTTTCCTTCCAGTCATACCCTTCAAACTTTTTAACTGAATTCTTTCCCCATGGATGTCATGGATTACTATGAAGAAACTATCATATTTAAATGTCCTTCTTTCCTCTTTTCTTCATATAGCTTGATATTCAGTTTATCCTGAAGATTGCGTTTGTCACACACTGAACTGTCCATGGAGTTCATAGATAATTTAGAAGTCAGTAATGTGTGCAGTGAGTTCAAATGATTCCTTCTGGTACCTTACGTTTTTCAGTACCAAGTTTCATTCCTTGTCTTTGTGCTCATTCACACATTCACCAGGTTCAGCTGAAAGTCTTTATCAACTTCTTCACTCTTGATCAAACAAAATAAATGGCATTGTTTGGAGGTTTAATCACCTCCTCTTCACTAATTTACGTAGATCCCTTCTAAACATGTGTATATGAAGTACTAAACAAATACCAGAAATCTCAGATCTTTTGCCATGCAATTTTCCTGCTACTTCAAAGACAGAAGAGAATTTTTTAAAGATCCCAAATGTGTTTTGGAGTAATGTAAACTCTGTTTTAAAATCCAGTGTTAGGAATCATTCTGGTGACCTGCTGTTACCTGGCTGGGTAGTGTTGAAATCCCCTTCTCAGCCACCAAAGCCTTCTCTCTTCTACTTCATTTTCTCTTTGGAGAGATGTCCTCATTTCTCCTAACAGTTAATTTTGGAGGAATTTTGATAACAATGAGATAAACAGGTCAACCAAGAGCACTTTCCTGTTAATAAACTGAATGGACATTCTCACAGGAGGTCAGCAAATATTGATTTGTCATTATGGACAATACAGACTAAATTCAGTTCTCAGTTACCTGACTTCAGTAAAGCTGTATTAAGATGACAGGAGTAGAAATTAGATAAAGGTGCAATTTTTATTTTTGCATGTGGCTGCCTTCAGCTAAGTGGTAAGTAAGAAGCCTACATGAAAAAATCCTGATTATTCATGGTTTCGAGTGCTCTTCCCTTCCCTGCTCTTCCCTTCTTGCTGTGGTGATTGGCTAAGAGGTGCCAAAGTGATGGATCTCATCTTCTGCTGGGAGTGGAAATTGTCATTCAGACAGGAAAGCACTTGGTTTTCATTTTTTTCCTTGCTTGGATTTATGTGGGCAATCATCACCAGGACACTTTTTGGATCTGAAATTTGGTCTGCAGAGGACTTCCTCTGCTGAAATCTGTGACGTGTATTCAATCACTGCTATAAACAAAGGACATTACATAAGCTAGATATTAGCTATATTAGCTCAGTATAATGGACAGTAAAAGGAGCTTTCAGAATGTTTAATTTGCAAGGAGTGGGCTGTTTATTGGAATGAAACCTGAATGCAAACTAATGCTTCCTGGAGTATCACTATTATTTGCTCCCCACACTGGATGGAGAAAGATAAGGAGAGGAAAGTGAGAAAAGTACCTCCTGGCACATCTCTGCCAGCTTTGGATTGCAGTCAGGCAGTTAAGTCCATGCACGCATCAGTTCTGATGAGCTGATAAACAAATCTATCAAATTTGCCAAGTCTGTGGGAATCCTAGGCTGTCTAATGGTAGATGGAGGTAGGGGTTACAGCAGGATGGAGTTTGCTATAGCTGAGGGCTGAAATACAATAATAATATAGTAATAAATATATTGCTGCTCCAGCAGAGAGAGTAGAACTACTGGGGCTGCGTGAAATTTGGGTATAAAAGTTGCAGCAGTGGGAGACCTGGAGGATATTTAGCATAAGGCAGCAGGAGATATCCAGGGGCTTAGGAGATGTGGCAAATGGAGGAGGTTGCAGTCTGTGAAGCACAGTAGTCCAAAACTCGGATCATTCATTGTATTTAAAATGAAAATGATCCACATTTTGGATAATGTTATAATTTTATCATGGTATTTAGTAACTGGATGAAATAATTAGTTTCTCTGTGGACTAATACTCTCTTTAATTTACCATATGCTGAACATACAAGCACGGACACACGTTTTACCAGCCGTTCTCTTGTTGCTTCCAAAGAGAGTTCATTTTGAATCAGGGACAATTTAGGTGATTTTGTATCACCTTAACATTTTGGTAAGATGTACTTTAAGTTCTGAACTATCAGTGCACCCAGTCTGTGTGGCAAAACCTGAACTTGCAAGCTTATCTGTGTGGGAACTAAAATCACATCGTTCACAGGCCAGGGTGAGGATCTTCAGTTCAGTTAGTGGATGAGGGAAAGGCTGTGGATGTCGACTACCTAGACTTTAGTTGAAGCCTTTGATACCACTTCCCACAACATTCTCCTGGAGAAATTGGCTGCTAATGGGTTGGTCAGGTGCACTTTCTGGGGGGGTAAAAAACTGGCTGGATAATGACGCCCAGAGACTTCTGGTGAATGGTGCTACATGCACCTGGTGGCCAGTCACTAGCAGTGTTCCCCAGGGCTCAGTTGGGGCCAGCCCTGTGTGATATCATTATCAGTTATCTGAATGAGTGTTCTCAGTCAGTTTGCAGGTGATAGCAAGATGGACAGGTGTGTTGATCTGCTGGAGGGTAGGAAGGCTCTGCAGAAAGATCTGGACAGGCTGGATCGAGGGGCTGAAGCCAAAGGTATGAGGCTCAGGGGGGACGTTATTGCTCTCTACCTCTGCCTGAATGGAGCACAAAGTCCAGGATCTTCTCCCAATGAAGTGATAGGACAAGAGGAAATGGCCTCCAGTTGTTCCAGGGGAGGTTTTAGATTGTATATAAGAAAAATGTCTTTACTGAAATAGTTGGCAAACATTGGAATGGGCTGCCCAGGGAAGCAATGGAGTCACCATTCCTGGTGCTATGTAAAGGTGGCACAGGTTTACTGTAAAGGTGTAAATGGTTTAATGGTGGGCTTGGTGGTGCCAGGCTAAGACTTGTGCTCAATGATCCTGGAAGTCTTTTTCAAGACTAGCTATTCCTAAACTATTCCATGATTCTAAGAGCATTTGGCACTGAAGTGTTTTTGACCTTGTCTCTAAATACATATTAACAAACACAGGTACAAACAGCTGACGAGAGATGTGACGTGAGCTTTCAACGCTCAGTAAGTCTGCCAGGAGGCATCAGCAGCGGCTCCTGTGCGCACAGAATTGCAGAGACAGTTTCGCTGATACGAGCAAACTCTTGTTGATGACTTGGGTGAGAAGACAGAAAAAGAGGAACGGACAATGTGACATTTCAATTAAATCAGTGTTTAAGAAAAATATTTAAGGAAGTAGATGGAAAAGGATAGGGAAAACATAAACAAAACAAACAAAAGTCCCCAGGAGCCCTATGGCGTTAATGTAACCTTCAGCATGACTGAAAACTGCACAGGCAGGTGAGCAGCATTATTGATGTTTGAAGTAATTACTTCAGCAGGCGCTGCTATCAAAATTCATAGTGATTGATTTCCCACTAGTCAGCTTATCTGTCTGAGAACAAGCTCACTGGAAAGCAGCTTATAACCCCTTCCTAATAAGCCATGGCACATCACTGAAGAAAATGGCGTCAGGCTCGTTTTGTTTTGCATTCCCTGCTATTGAAGGTTGAATCATTCAAAATTTTAAGACGCCAGGCAGTTTTCTTCTCCTGACAGCCTAGGAATACAGAGATCTGTACTTCCCAAGCAACCTGTCCTTGTCCTCCTAGGTACAGTGTGAATTGAAGGAGACTTTCAAACTGAATTTCTTTCAGTAACAAAAGGGGAAAGTCATATCTGAACACACACACCACACACATTTTTTAAATGTGGTTTTCAAATGTGGAATAGTTTCCACAGGCTGACTGAGAGCTGGTTAAATCAGAACAGTGGTGGGTATAATTGAGGTGCCTTAGGCCACCTCAGTAATGTTGCTGCATATGCATTCGTCAGCATCAGGTTAAATCCATGTTCCCTCAAGGTGCAGATTCAGGTCTAAATCTGAGGTGAAGTCTTTAGGTTAGGTTGGATGAAGATACAGGCAGCTCTGGGGCTGTTTTCCCTGGAAGACTTAGAAGACATGATCCATGTCATCACAGCCTCAGTAAAGAACCACGGTGCTGTGACAAGAACGTGATTAAACATCTCTCGTGTCCCAGATAGCCTGACTGAAGTTAGCAAACAGGGAATTACTGTCCATGACATTGCAACAATTATCCAGGCAAATGCAACCTCCATCCAACCTCTGGGCAGGGGTGCATGACTTATAGAGAAAGCCTATCAAGCTGGAGTGGGAAGGGCTTTCTCTTTCCCCATTCATTTTTTCTAAAATAGCCATGGGCTGGAAAACGGCAACCAAGACATGGAGCTCTAACACTAGTTCAGCATCTGTAAGAGCTTGGACCTTTACTGCTCTCCAGCCTCTGTTGGCTGGCAGTCATCTATTCCCACAGATCAAAGTCCAGGATAAAATGAAATGAAGGACAAGTGCAAGAGGCTTAACTGTCAGTCTCCTGGATTTGTATCAGTCTGTCAGGAGGCACATCATCTGCAAGTGTTTTTCCTTTTCCTTTTGGCTGATTCCTGTGCACATAGAGCCAGAACACTTCCTTGTGCAGATAGTTGTTTCCCCCTGCCATCTGGCAGGGTGCACACACACAGGAGGCAATGGTGCTGTTTGTCAGGAAGGAAAAGGACCATTTGCTGGATCAGTTTTATGGAGGAAAAGAGAGGGAAGAAGAGGGTACAGGAAAACCTTTTTGTACAATTGACAGGAGAAAGAGAAGAGATTTTTCAGGCCAGAGATAGGCTGCTCCTTCCAGGACCCAATAGCTGCCTGCTTAGAATCTGTGCATGAGAGAGGGAGGCAAAGCCAGGAGGGGAGTTCAGAGCTAAACTTGCACAGAGGATTTAAATGACAGCTTTTTTAGAGTTGTGGGAAGATGCGTACAGCAGTATCCCGGGCTCCTTCTGCTGCCCATCTACACTGTTCAGGCAACCAGGTGGGGAGGAAAAGCTCTGTAAGCTCCTTTACTAGAAAAGCCCTCAGCATGTGGCAGTCCTAGTAGGGGAGCTCTGGGTTGTACAAACGACACATCCCAGCAGTCCCAGGTGGCCTGTGACTCTTCAGATGGTGTGACAGAGCGGCAGGCATGGCAACCCTTTCTTCTCTCAGCTGTACCCAGCAGGCTCTGGAGACATCAGAGGCTCCACAGATTCTCACCATGGTCTGCAAACCAATATGTCAAGCGTGGGTTTTGGCCCACTTTACCAACAGGCTTCTGTGCTCTTTTTATATCCTTCTGTGTTTCCAGTGCACTGAGCTACAGCAGGACCCAAATTTCTGCATCGCCCTTCTGGCTTGTAACACTGTACTTCTATTTCAGTGCCTGACTCCCTGGTCAGTCATGGATCCTCTTGGTCCATGGGAGTCTGGCAAGGGTGGGGGAGCAGATGGTCACAATAACACAGTGAGGTTATATGAAAACTGTCTCTGCTGGGGACACATTTGTCTCAGATGCACAGGGATGGCTGCATCTTGTCACAGCTAAAGAGGAAGGTAGATGAGGACCCAACTGGTTTCCCTTGCGGGACATGCACCCCTTTATCCTCCCAAACCTTCAACATCTTCCCTGCATGTTTGTGTCTCTTCCCACTTGTCTCTCTGGATGGGTGCTGCGGCAGCTCAGAGCTCCGATTCCCGCAGTCAGGAGATGAAGCACAGAATGCAGCCCGGATGGTTCCCCTGGGGGCTGCAAAGTCTCTCTCCTTCTCTAATTGTTTCTGACGTTTCACCTGACACATCCTGAGTGAGCACATGTCCCGGTTTGGGAGACAGCACATCGTTCCTGCTTCTGGGGGGTGATAAAATGTTTGGCTCTCTGAACGTGTAGCTGTGTTCTTTGTTGACAAGAGATCAAAGATGCCAGAACTCTGAAAAAAAAATCCCACAAAAAAGAGAGACTGAAAAGCAAAATAAATGACAGAGATGGAGAAGAAAGTCAAGTAGAAACAGGAACAATTGGCTAGAGACAGGTGGACAGATGCCTAGCAAACCAGATAGACAGACGGCTGTGGCAGAAAGACAGCATGCTCCTTGCTGTTCTTAGGCTGTAATTATCAGCTATTTAGGCACTAAGCCCAGGCAAACCAGTTATTATCAGTATTCAACAGCTCTGAGGTGAAGCCCAAAGCAATTAATGCCCTTTGAGATCTTGGGACTAACTACAATGAGCACTGATTTTAAGCAGTGTTTGTGGGGAGGGAGGGATTAGGACTTTTTCATTATATAAGAAAGTGGGGGAGGGGGAATCTCCTGCAGGGAAGGTCCCTGCAGATGAGCAAAACAAGTTTGAACTCCAAGAGAGCTAGAACCTGTGAGCAGGGAGAGACTGTTGATCACATCTTCTCTACAAGCAACCCCTATTCTTAAAAGGAGAAATTGCTGTCTGAACTCAGAGAATTCTTCTGAGAAAGCAGAAGCACTCAGAAAAACATCATGGGGAGAGCAGAAAAAAATCATGGTCTTTGAAGGGCAGGAACACCTCACTCCTGTTTTCATTCGGTCTGATGTAACTGTAGCATCTGAAAAGGTGACAAGACTCATACTATGGCACGGAGGGAAGGAAAGAAGGAGGGATGTGCACTTTCCTGGGTGGAGGGCTGAAGTCCAGGAGCAGGACTCACCTCTCCTTGGTATTCATAATTTGCCATGACTAGAAAACTGTCCTCCTCCTGATCTGGTCTTGTAGTGATAGAGAGCACTCGATGCAGCATTACAAGACTCTGGCCTCTTAGGTTTTTCAAGGAAATACAGAAGATTATCCCAAAGGAAACCTTTCAAAGACTGGGTAGTGTGCATATTTTAGCCTCAATAGCCATATGTGTGCAGTTGCACACACACACGCACACACAGAGATGTAGCTGTTGTAAATCACCCCAGCTCTGCTGAGTCAGTGGAGCTGTGCTGATGTGCCCTCACACAGGGTCTAACCACTCACGATGTTAGTAACCAGCCATGTGCAGCAGCCTGGCTTGTGAGGTGGCTCAACAGCTGGTGCTGGGCACTCCTGAGTCAGAAACCTTGAGAAAACATGAAGTCCCAGGCACAAGAAATTTTGTTTGGCAAGGCAGCCGGAAGCTTAGATTTCCTCCTGACCCTGAGTGGCTGCTCGCTGCTCTTTGGCTTGGAAAATGAAGTGTGAGTAACTGAGAACTTGCTGGAGTTACGTTGGCATATTTTCGTCTAGATTTTAAGCATGCTTGGGGATGAACAGCAGAGCCAGCAGTTTATGACTAAGGATGCACAAATTAATAGTGTATTTTGGTGCTTCTAATTAGCCCCTCAAGCACAGCACAGAACCTGCTTGGAAAACCTAAGCTCGTGAACTGCTGCTTCGCTGTAAAGCCTGTTCTAATAGTGAGAAGAAAGTGTTTTGAAGAAGGCACATATGTGAAATGGCTGTTAATCCTCCTTAGAACCAATTTTTTGTTGTTGTTATACGCTCCTGGAAAACACCTTCCTTTATTCTTTGAGCTGTATTTCTTATATAAACTTGCTCTTCAGAATTTTCGAGTACAAGAACAGCTGGAACACAGTAAGAGTGGCAGGGGAGAGGGAAAAGAGGCAAGAGAGAATATCCATTTCCATGGGCTCTGGAAAGATTGAGAAGTGAGAAAAGCTGGTTGAGTGAAAGGGAGCTGGTGGCTATAGCTGTGTGAAGGAGGCTCTTTCATCCCATAGTGGTGAAGCTGTGCACAGAGGGGCCTCGTGATAGCAGATGTTGTGGGGCAGAAAGCAGCAAGGAAAATATTTCTTTCACCAATGCAAGCTTCAAAAGTTCTTCCACCACTGCAAACAAAGCACCCATGCCCAGGAGGTCCACTTCTGGTTTGTGACAGCTCCTCTTGGGCTCAAGAAATCGGTGTTCTGCAGCTGCTGCATAGCTGACCATACCTTGCTCAGTTAATGGGGTGACTGACATTTACTGAGTGGGGCACAAAGGGAGACACCCATATGTCTAAATAGGGTAATTAAGGTAAATGTTTGAGTTCGCTGATCCACTTATTTATTTGTTCAACCTGCAGGTTTTCTTGAGGGCTACACAGTCCTGAAGCAGAGCTTTAGAGCTGACTCAGGGAATGATGCTGAGATTTGTTTTCCTTGTAGATTTAACAGCATCAGTAAGAACCAAGCAAACAGGGGAGCAGTGGAGGCACCATGTTCTTTACACCAGGCTAGGATCAGGGCTGCTCTCTGTGCTGTGCAGCCCCTTGTCAGAAACCCTTAGGCTTTTTGCTACACAAATGGTTGGAGATGCTTGAAAATGGAGCATTAAATGCTTTAATCTTTATTTTATTATTTTAATTTTACCACATCCATTGCTTTCTTCCAGATATTTTGAATGCAGCTAGAAATTCATAGGGCTTGATTGCTTATTTTGTCTTTTACTTTAGATCCTGGCACTGCATCAGTAAACTGATTGAGATTTATTAGGTTCATGCTGTTGCCTGACCGGTAATACAGCCCAGTGTGTTTGCTTGGGACTATTCTTCCATTAAATGGAGTCTTGCCCTACACAGCAGGTGCCTATGGGTGTTTTATTTCTTCCTTTGAAGCCCTTGCTTTAGTCATTTTTGAGGAAGATGGCATGACAAGGTGGCAGTTGGCTTTTTCTGATAGAATAGTTTCTGTAATCACTACATTGATTTTAGTCTGGCAATGAGAGAGCTTTTTAAAAAATACACATTTAAATGTCAGAGAAGAGAAGACCTGTGAAGATGTTTGGAAACATCATGTCCCCTGGATAGACTTTCCTAAACAGAGGTGAGGCTTTTCTGGGTTAATTCCATGTAGCTTTGTACTGACTCTGCTACATGAGGAGATGGGATTTGGAAAGTTTATTGAGTGCTGTGGGAATGCTTACGTGGTACAGACATGATAAATGAAGCTGGTAGATTGTGTCTCTTCTGTCAACTTTGTGTCTTGATTTACAGAGCTTTCAGTGTTTTAGGGCTCCACAGCATTATAATTCCAGATAATGCAGGATTTGCCTACTTTGGGACTTGATCCAAAACTCTTCCCATGTATACTGAAAAGCTTGATATCTTTTGGAGCAGATATTCGTATTGATTCATTCTTCTGCAAGAAAATGGAGGGAAATATGTTGTGTTGCTGCAAAAAAAACCAAACACCAAAGCAACCCAAAACACAAAAGAAAGAAGAGCAAGTTAGGAATGTGTCTTTATTCAGTGGGCTGGGTAATGATTTTAGGTGCTGACTCTGCCGGCAGTTTGGCATCATTTTTTCCCCAGCCTGCCCCTCTCTAGCTTTGTTTGGAGGGAGGGAATGGAGGCTCCCAGTAGCATCCCTTGGAGCTCCAATGTGCTCCCCATCCCTCCCTACCTCCCTCCCTTCTCCCCTCTGCCTCCTCCTCTCTCCCTCTGCCTCTTTGTGCTGCATGTTCCCTTTTCAAAAAGTAATTTCATGGCTCATGCACTTAAGATTCCATCAGAAAGTCGAGTCTTTGATCAGGCAGACAGACGCCCTGCTGGGATTTCATTGGCAAATCACAATTCCCTTAATTAAGACTATGTGTCTTTATATCCCTAAACTGATTCCAGCTGGGTCCCTGCTCGTTTTACATCCAGATTTACCTAGACTATGGATTCTCACCCCCTGTGACTCTGGAGCAACAAAAACCATCTGAAGACTTTTCGTTCCCAGTCTATTTCCCCAGATGCTTTTCCCCACTGGTGCAGCAGTCGGTGTGGGCTGGGAACTAAACCTCTCCCTCAGTCTTGTTTGCACTCTCTTCCCAGAGAGATTTGGTCGTGCAAGGGATTTGCTCTGTTTCTTTCCAGTGCTTGGAAGCTGGGAATCAGTGGTAGAAAGGGAATTGAACTTGCCTTATGCTTTTAATTTCTTTTTTTCCAGAAGCCATGTTTTTACTGAGAGTCGTGAAGATGCTAAAATTCAGCATAGTTTTCTCCTTCTTCCCATCTTTCCTTAGCTGTCAGTTAAAGGTGCAGCAGGTTAAGAATACTCACTTATGGTAATCACAGGTCCTGTGTGGGAGGGACTTTGGTGACATTTCTGCTGTGCTGGGTTTGCTTGTTGTATTAGTCATGCCAAGGCGAGCATTTCTCTGGAGACAAAATACACAGTCCTGACTACACAGTGTGTGGTCTGCTGTGACCGAGGAAGTAATGCTCTGGGGGGAGTTTCAACAGACAGTGTTTTTCCACCAGTCATCGGCATTTTCCCTTCTTCCTCTTTAATTTCCTGTTTCCTCTGAGCTGACCTGACACCTTCTCCAGGGAGAGGAAACTTCCATAGCAACCTGCTAATGGCCCTGATTACACAGATGGCAGCTGGCATGGCTGCTGTGAGACAGCACCCAGCCTCTGACCCCAGAGCCTGTTTGGGCGGGATTGAAGGAGATTCAGGGTTGGAGCTTCTCAGTGCACCAAGCCCAGTGGTGCAACTGCATTTGCCATGTGCCAGAGAGAGAAGTCTGGCTCCTCTCTGGAATAAATCCCTTAGGCTTTTTCAAAATCATCTGTAGGGACAGGGAATGGACTAACAAATGTGCCCACTGCTTGAGAAATGTCCCCATAAATGTATTTGCAGGTGGGTGCGGTCAGACTCTGCCCTAAATGTGGGTAATGGCTGTCCCCGGGTGGGGCCCTCGAGATGCCACCCCTGGGCTCTGAGCATCTCTACAAGTGACAGCTCTGTGGCCAGGAAACCTGGCTGCTGGCTCAACAGTGGCACACGGGAGGCTGTTGGCTGCTTATGCAGTCATGTTTAAAATTAATAGCCAGCAAACAGGGCAGGTTTAATGGCCAGCAAACCCTGACCTGGCAATTCTGAAGCTCAGCTGCCCTCTTAATAAATGAATCCAAAGTCTCGACTCGGGTCACATCCTCTTCCACAGACTGATGCATCTTCAGATTTATCATGTCGAATTCTTTGCTTGAAAACACCTGCCTAATGATGTGCCTATAGAGCTTCAAACCCTGTCCTGGGAATGTAGTAATTTCTTTTGGGCCAGAGCAGAGCTTGACTTTTAAAAGAGCTTCATTTAAAGTGCATGGCGTATTTCCAGCTGTTGCTCACAGCAAGACGAGTTTTTGGTTCAGTCAAACAGGCTCCTGCCTGAGCTAAACCTTATTTTGCTCTTCACATGATAATAAAAATGTTCGCTGAAAATATTAATAGGAGTTTGCACTTAGATGGGTTTTTGATTTGAGGGTTCCAAAGCTCTTTTTAATAAGAATTGCTGATTATGCTCCATGGTAAAACCAGATTAGATCAAAAGGGGTTGAGAATCTGTTTTGTTTGAGAGACAGAACAAACCTATCCCAAATGTACAGATGGTACATTCTGTGAGTAGAAAATGAGTTTTATGAGCTTTATAAATAACTCAATAATTAATTTTTTGTTAAAATTAATTAAAAATCTCATCCTTTATACAATGTTAACATCTATGTTTATCTTTGTCTTGTCCCAGATCATCTTAATGGAATGACAGAGACACGTTAAACTTATATATAGTTAAAGTTAATTGAAATCTTACTCATAGGCTCTTTGTAAAGAAATTAGGATGTAATTAAGTTAAGTTGTTAATGATGTCTAGATGCTGTGGTTATCGGGGTCTGTGCCAGGCTTGGGTCACTTGGATTTGCAGACAGAGGAGCCCAAGCTGTTGCTGTGTTTCCTTTGTGGCTTGTTGAACACAGCAGGACAGTGGTCTGAAGGCAGTTGCTGGCACCGGGGATGTCCCTTCCCTGAAGGAGGAGGTCCCATTAGCAGGGATATGCCAGGACCCAGAAAACCACCGTGTCTTGGGGATGGCTCCCTGTGGCTGGAGCACGGCCTCTTGGAGAATGGAGCCTGCACAGAGACACTGAGACTCAGCTGAGCATCCTCTGCGCCCCTTGTTGAGTGATAGGCTCATGTGTAGGGCCATAGATGAAAACATTGTTCAAAGGTGAAAAGTCAAAGTCATGAGCGTGCTTTGGGTGTGTGACACCACAGCAACACAGTGAACATGTCCTGAAAAGGTTAAATTAGGAGGGCCAATATTAAGTTAGTACTTCAGGACATCAAGCCACTAGAAATATCAGAAGGTAGGGTTCTCTTGGGCTTTCTTATGCCTTGCTAGATGTGATTTTTAAAAAATAATAAAAGCAAGCACAGTAAAAAATTTGCTAAGCAAAGAGTCAAGTGCTATTACAGTTAAGAATATCAGTAACTTAGCAATAAAAATAGAGGACAATATCTAACTGCACAAATTCAGGATATTCATAGCTGACTTTATATATAAGAGAAAGCAACTGCATTGAGATAAGAAATGCAGAGATAAGGTACCCAAACTCTCTTACCTTAGCCCTGGAGAGATACCACAAAGGGGGGAGGTGGAAAATCAATGATGATGCATTTTACTAACAATTTAAATCCCATCTGGGACCATAGAGACTGATGTCATTCTTGTCCACACTGAACCATAATCATTGCATCTGTCCACTGACTTCCCTAATATTTTCTTTTGACCTGATCAGGAATCTAATACCTGACTGCAGCTTTTCACATGTCTTGAAAGTCACAGGGAGGGTGTTAAGATGTGTCAACCTAGTGAGAGAGAGAAAGGAGATGGGAGGAAATTATAGGGGGATGTTAGGAAGGAAAGGGACGTGTGTGTTAAGAAAGGAGAAGTGAAAGATAATGCAAAATGAAGACAAGCAGAGAAGAGCAGGTCGAGAAAAGGAGAGATTTGCACCAGAGATGGGGATAGAGGAACAGATAGAAGGGAAAGCTGGGAGATGGCTGGAGGGGACAGGTTGGCAGCTGTAGAGGGAAGGGTGGTATATTTTCTTAAAATGCAGGTATCGGCATGCATTGGACTTGTGTCTTGGCTTTCTAGATAGACAGGTCTCAGTTAAAGGAAAAGGGAATGGGATTCTGGACCCTGATAAAATGCATCTCATCTTTTGGTGCCTAAACATTTGGCAGAATAGGCTCTTTTAAGGTGCATGTCATTGTTGTCTGAGGCACAACTGTCTGCCTTGTGCTGTACTGCTAATTACTAAGGGAAAAAGGGAGATAAATCCCGCCTGTAGCCCTGTGGAGTGCAATAGAAGTGAATCCTGGCCCCAGTGTGCATAGCTTCCTGAAACAGTTTGAGTTTTCTGGGTTTTTGTTCTTATTGCACATACATGAGCACTACACAACCAGGAAGAAAGCTCTTCTTTCCCAATCAGAAGCTGTTTTTCCATCTCTCACAAGTGTGTTTACTTTATCTGTCTGCTGCTCTGTACCGGGTTGAGGCGTGTGTTTTGATGTGCAAACGTAGAAGAGCTGCCTGCAATCTTTTCTTTCCCTTTCAGCATCTCATACTGCACGATGAGATCAAAGAGGTTAAGTGAATTAGGGATCTCCTAACCACAGCTTTCTGGAAATGTGTGACTGTTAGCAATGCACAGTGGGCCCTTCCCTCCATTTGTTCCCCCTCCTTCACATATGTACCCACCATAGCTTCAAATGCTGCGTCAAATCTAGGGAGACCTGTTAGGAAGTGAGCAAACCAGCCAATACAGATGAACTAAGATGCTTCTTAAAAGCGAGAAAATGTGCTACAAGGATTTCAGATCCCAAATCAATTGAGTCGCTCATGTGTAGGCACAAAAATTGGACCATATGTAAACTCAGAAACAAAATATTTGAGAATCAGTTCTGGTTTTACCACTGCTGTCAAAGCTTGGCTTCCCAGTTTAGCCTTCTCATTCTTGCCAGGGATATTATTAGCCCTCTGCCACTGCTCAGGTGCAGCACTGGTAGACAGAGCTCTTGAAATAAAAGGACTTTCTGGCTGGAAAGGCAAAGTGAATAAAACAGCATGGTGGGAGGGCTGCAGGTGGCTTTTAAAAGTTCTTCAGCAAAATGAACAACAGTTCATTTTGGAGCAGCCAATAGAGTCTTGGCTGAACTGAGGTGCTTTGATTGTCTTAATGCTTTTAAATCCTTTTTCTTTTAAATGTAAGTGCAATTTTAAAAAAAGCTGTTTGAAATGAAAAGTCAGAAGCTTTATTATAAGAAAATGCCCATATGAGACCTTTCGGATTTTTATATGGACTATATCAACATTTTTAAGTGATACTTAACTTTCCTTCTTTTGTAACATTTCAAAACCACTAGAAAAGCAGAATCAGGAAGATAACTGCACAGACGTATTGCTTCACTGCTTTTGGGGTGCTCTGCTGACAAGGAGATGTGAGGCTGTCCCTTAGGAAGGACAGCACCCAGTCAGACCTACATGTGTGCATGCGTCCCCATGCAGCATCACAGCACCTGGGCAGTGTGAGGAAGATGCCAGGGTAGTTTTCCAGTCAGCTTCCTACTTGTGTTAAAAACATCTCTGATCTACATCAGTGTCACAGACTTGGCCTTTAAGATGAACTCATGAGACAAGTCATGTAGTATGATGAACTTTGTGACTCTGGAGTGCAGCCACTGGATCATCATCCAGTGAAAGCAGCAAGGTAACTGTGCCTTCCCAAAAAAAAAGAGTTCCTGAGATGGAGATGTTGCAATGCCATACATCCTACATTGGTCTTTCTAACTCAGAAGCTTACTAAGGCTCTCTTCTGGGGCATAGAAATGAAATGTGTCTTATGGAGAAGGCTTTTATCACTTATTTATCTGGTCATTTCAATACGGTTTTGAGTAATTAAACTTTATATGGAGCTCATTGGAATTTCTCTAGATTTCCACTAAGTCCAGGATCTGACTAATACAGGGATATTTCTTTTTTTCCACAGTAAAACTAGAAAATCTCTCTCATGGCATGTTCTTCTAGCTCATTGACTGGTTTTGTGAAACTGCTGTCAAACATGGTATTTATTAGGGTTGTGCACAAATACCTAACGTTTGTGAACACACTGCATACATATATTAATGTCACATTCAGGTGGCAAAACATTTATAACTGTCACCGCTTTCCCTGTCTTTCTTCTTGCCTGTCTCCAAACACATTATCAGCCCTGCTCCTGGCTGATTGATGAGGTAGGTGGGGGATGGTCAGATTTGTCCTCACATTGCTGTGCATTCTGCAGACTTCAGAGACGCAGGGACTTTTGGTTTCAGGGGTGTTGAGTATATGGCAACAATAATCCACCATTTGGGATGATGGTTGAAAAATACATGGTATGAAGGAACACCACCAGGCTCTGCTGGCGGTGTTGTGGAGGAATTGTTTGTTTGGCTTAGATGAATTTGCTGGAATATATACTGGTATCCTCAGGAATCTGGGCTCTTCCATCCTGTTTGCCATGCAAATATCAGTCCCTTCAGAGATCTCAAGCCCCGTCTCACAGCCTCACACCGCTCTGTCAGACTGAGTTAGAGTGCTGCCCTCAGGACTGCTTCATTAGCAGCACTCACTGTTCTCCCTAGCAAAGACCAAGGGGTGCTTTCCATGAAAAGGTAACAGGTCCTGTGAGACCACATACAGCTCCAGGGTGCTTTCCATGAAAAGGTAACAGGTCCTGTGAGACCACATACAGCTCCAGGATTTTTCAATCTCCTACCCTGTCAGTCAGTGCACGAAGGCTGTTTAGACTGGACAATTTCCATTAGTATGAGGTCATTTCTCAGAAAATCTCCCACAGTTGCCCCAGTTTGGTGTAGGCTTGTGAAATTATATCAGCAGCAGGACTGCTGATATGAGCTGAAGAAAAATCTGCTGCTAACCAGTGCTTCCATTGCTGCTGCCATCAGGGAAGCCTGTGCAAGGACAGGTCTTTCTTGAAAAAGCATGAATAGCAGCAGTGCTCGTTAGGGCTTAGGAAGCCAGGGGAGGAAATGAAGCCCTCTGGGGAATGGGAACTGGGTGCTGGGACAGGGAGGCCCTCTGCAAAACTGAAAATGAGCTGACTTTAGGAGAAAGCTTTGGCTAAACACCTACAGGCTATTCTGTGTCAGCGGCATTGCTAGAACAAGGTAGGGGTTCATACCGTCCCATGCCATGTGTGGAAACCCTACCTGCTTGCAGGGCTGTGGCCAAATAATGACTAAGTTCTCACTTTATTTTATTTGATGAGGCCAGATAATCTCACATGCTGAGCTGGATCCTACCAGCTATTTTAGATGAAGGAATGTGTTGCCAGAATCAGTCAGAGCTATGTATACTGGCTTTGGAAGCAGCTCTGTGCTGTTTCCCAAAGTCTGACAGGTAAATGGCTTCAAATCAAGCTCACCATAGTGAAATCCAGTGTGCTCTCTGTCACAACTGCTGGACACTCTGCACTTCTGACCTCCATCATCTTCCCAATTCCATCAGGTGTAACCCTTCCAAATGTCAGGCTGGAAGCAGTCACCTGTGTCCTGCAGTCGCATCAAACACCCACGTGTAGTCCAGCCTTGGCCACAGTGACTATCCCCTGCCTATCAAGTGACATGACTTTGAAAAGGCCTTAGAGTTCACACTCCTCATGTGCATGGTTAATACAGTGGTCCAGCAGCTGCCCTACAGTTATTTCTTCAACACAAAAATGCTTCAGGGAAAATGTTTTGAAAAGAGTACATCTGACATTTTCATCAGGCTTACTGTCCTCAGCCTGTGCAAAGGCCCAGCTTTCTGAAGCTGTGCTTTCAGTGTCAGCCCACCTCCACCAGCAGCTGCTGGCCAGTGGCTCCCCCTGCCCTTGCTTAGGGAGTGTTTTAGGGTTTGTTAGTGCTCCTTTGGGCTCCATGTTTGTCTCTGTTTCTGAATATGGGAAGACCATGCTCCCTTGCCTCTCAGTTGCAAGCTGGGGTATGCTTATCCAGACCTTGTGATGCCTCTCTGTCTGGTCGTCCAAGAAGATCCACATTGTTCTAAAGAAAATTTGATAAACCATTATCTTTTAGTAGTAATTCTGCATCTCCACATAGCCCTGTACATCAGTTATGCCATTACAGCACATGACTATTTACATACACAAATGCAGCAAACACACCTTCACGTTTTCCACCAAGGCATCAGTACACCATCATAAAAACCATAGTCCTCTAATTTCAGGAAAAAAGTTATTTCAGTGTTGCTGAAATGGGAATCAGAAGGAAGGGGACTGACCACATCACCACTTACCTTGCCACCTATCAGTAACTGCTTGGCAGCAGAAACTGGACCTATCCAACTGAAAGAATAGATTGCCTCTCCAGACTGGGGGTTAATTAACCACCTGAACAAACTGCTAAGTGCAACATTCTTCTTTTCTTCATCTTGTCACATGATGATTGGACCTCTTCCTGGAAGTTAGTTTTTAGCCAAATATTATGAGATTCAATATAAGTAATTTGAAGAAGATGGGGTGTGATACATGCACCAAGTAGCTGAGTCAACCTGTGAACTGTCAGGGATGTTTTGTGCAGTGATACTTTGAAAAGTAAATTTGAAGACACCCCATAAAACAGTGTTAGAAAATAGTTGTTTCCCTACAGCTGATCACATTGGCAGAAACATTGAAGATTCCTTAGATGAAGGAATTCAATTCATTGAAGATTCAGCGGTTAGAGCAACCGCTGAATCCTGTGATATCTGATGTTAACTAGACAGTTTATACAGATTAAGGGCCGTGTCCCATTTCCCTTCTGCTAGGAAAGACTTTTAAATTTGCCAAGTGAGGAGAATCTATTGGGAGGCATCTCAAGCTACACTGGGCTTAATAGGTGCCTAAGGCTTTTTTCCCAAGCACATATTTGCAGGGGTACTCCAGCTGTGGATGTGCTTTTCCTTTTTGCTGTGTGTAACATCTGTGCAGTGGGCTTTTGTTTGGCTCTTTGGCAGTTTTCTTCTCCTTCCTCCAAGCTGCTTTGGCTGCTCACCCAGCTTTTTACCAAATTACAAATTTATTTTCTTCTGCTTTTGGCAGGCCCATATGTAGAACTGTCAAAATGTCACTGGCATCAATTGTGAAAGGTTAGTGCCACATTACAGT
The DNA here is from genome assembly GCA_013397815.1 of Aleadryas rufinucha. Taxonomy (NCBI): domain Eukaryota; kingdom Metazoa; phylum Chordata; class Aves; order Passeriformes; genus Aleadryas; species Aleadryas rufinucha. Next base: position 2,315,504 of record VZTH01003961.1, on the reverse strand, counting down.
CAGCGAGCTTATTAACACGGAAATGATTGGGTTTTGGAGAGGGGCAGGGAAGGACAAATGGGAATCCATTTTCCAGGCACCTGCTTTTTCTACTAAACATTTCTTCTTGTCACATATATATTTTCAGAAAGTGGTTGCCGTCTGCATAGGAGGAAAATCAGCTGGAGACCCCATGAAGAACGAGGCCGTTCTTTGTGAAATTCCAGCAAGCTGGGAGAGGGAGATAGAGAGGCAATGGGAGCAAGTTGGCCAAATTCATTTGAGTGTTGAGTGACAACAGATGTTCATCTTCACCAACACAGTGGCTAGAGACGAGATCATGCTGCAAAAATTGGGTCTGATGAAAACCCATTGTCAAAGTGGGAGATTGTGGGTTCTTGGTTCCACAATATCAGCTTGGCCCAAAGACAATCATGATTTCCAGTTGCTCTCCCCAAGTTTATAGGTGCCTGTGTTTAGGTGAGAGCTACTGTTTTGCTTATTTACATCTCTGTGGTTTTTTTGATTTAATCAGAATGAATTCCAAATCACCACTGAAGAAATTCCCGTTCTGCAGTTTTTATCTGTCCAAGGCTTTTTTAGGGCTTCTGAGGCTATCACTGCAGAGAACCTAGCTCACAGTCTTTAATGTATTAATCTTCAAAATGACCTAGTGAGGTGAGATTTTTCCAGTTTATGAGAACTGAGGCATAGAAAGCCTGAGTTTCTTGCCATGCAAGTCTGTGAGGCAGCAAAGAGTAGTATCTGCATCTTTACAGACTCCCTGTTAGTACCTAGATCACTGAACTATCCTTCTCATGCCTCATTTTTTTCTTCTGGCTTTTCCACCTTGGTTTTTTAAAGTCACTGCGGTGTCCAGGTGGAAGCCCTGGAGCCATGCACTGGAGAGACATGAGGAGGAAGTGGAGAAGTGCCCAGACCCTACCAAAAATTTAGATCTGTGTTATGCTGTTGCTCTCTAAAAAGAGCCAAAGCACAGTATAGGTACTTGTCCTTTGGGTTTGTATGGAGCAGCTGTTTCACAGGAGCCACTGCCCTGGCTTTTGGACTGTAGCTCACAGCCACCATCAGCCTGACCCAGATTCAGACCAGTGTCCTAAGGGTGAAGGTCACCAGAGTCCATAGCTGAGCCTCTGGGACACCAACCCTCCTTCCCATTGACAAAATGAGAGCATGATATGAAGTATGAATCAACTTGTGGACATTTTCTTTTGGCCCAGGACTTCTTTCCAAACCCTTGTGAGTGCAGCCTCCCAAAATCCCACAGACTCCTCAGTTATGAGCTCTCCTTCTATGACAGATGACGCCCTGCCCCACACCACACATTAGAGCCATGCTTCAGTGGTTTTTAAGGAGGTGCATGTCCCTATTTTCTAGATGGTGTCCTGAAGCCACAGAGGTGTCTAACAAAACTGCAGAAAGTGATTCTCCAGCTGGGAATGGGGGACCTGGTGATATCCCCAGTGAGATGGGCATTGCAGCGGGAGTTGGAGCCCTGTAGTCATGGGTGCCATGTGTCCAGGACCAGGTAGGAGAGGCCCCTCTTGGTCCTGACCCTGGTAGCAGGCTGGACTGCCTCCTGCAGGCTCCAGCAGCCCTCCTGGAGAAAATCTGAGCTCAGAATCAGGGGTTGGGTCAATTAAGCAACCATCCCCCACCTCTTCCTTGTGCCAAGCAGAATTTTAATGTACTTCCAATTTCTGTTTTTAGCACACACAAAGAAAAAAAGAAAAAAATTAATAATCATCTATAAGAGAAGTCCCTTTCAGACAAATGGGAAAGAATTCAATGCTGATATATATTTTTCCCCACATTTAAATGGTATCTATTTAAATGCAGATTTTCTGGTTTCCTATGTGGAGCTTGGAAGAAACGCCTTTCAATTTAAATGTTAATAGAAGAGTAAACTTCAAAATCAAAATTTCTCCATAAGGAACAGTGTTTTCTCACAGCTCTAAATGTCTTTCTCTACTTCTTCCCTCCTTCTCCTCCATCCTCCTTCCTTTCTTCCTACACCTCAGCCCAGTTTCACTTGCATTAAATAGTCTTTTTAAAAACAAGAATGCATCTTTCAGAGTTCCTGAATGAAAATGTTTAATGCAGGGATCTGTGGAATGAGTAGGTTTGAGCAGAGTGCTGGGGCACTGATAAAACAGAGATACCATCCCTCCGCCTCCAGCCTTTTTCACGCCAGTCATTTATCAAACATGCTGCTCTGAGTGCTTTGTGCTGGGATTATGCTCAGGCTCGAGCAGTGATTGGGGCAAGGGATGAAAAGGAAGAAAAACCTTTAGCATAATGTTTTAATTGTTCCTGATTGTGAGCAAGGCTTTGGTGCTGGGATAGGCAGCAGAGGAGGGAAGTCGAATGTGGGGGAAGAAGATAAAACAAAGACTTATTACCAAGTCTCTCTCTTTCTGTATTACCCCTCCTGCTCCTCCTGTGCTCCATTGCTGCACCTCTCCAACTTCATTTATCTTCAGGAGAGGCTTAGGGTAAATCTGCTTTTTACAGGAGACACTTAACACTGTCTGATACTGGAGTTTTACAAAGAACTGTGTTTTTTGCATCCTGTCACGCTCCGTTTCTCATCTTTAATGCAAGCTTTTCTTTAATTTTTCTCATCACTCTTGTCAATTATCCATCGGTTTTTGTCCACTCTTCTTTCCTCACTGAAAGAAAAAGGAAAGAAAAAAAGTGATTCTGTTTTTTCTTCTGCTTCTTTCTGGGCCTGATGAGCCTTATCCTCCTTTGCAAGAAGTGGTTCAAGAGATACTAACTGAAGATTAAATCTTAATAAAATTCCATGTGTTTAGTGGATATGTAGATACTGTGATGGTGACCAGCATATAAAAAGCAGATTTTAACAGGGCAGACTCTGCTTGCAGTAGAAGGTCAATTCTGTAAACTGAATAATAAAGTAACTAATATATAGAATAGGTTATACTGCTTTCTTTATCCAGATTATTTTCATACAACTGTTACTGTATGTCATTATTTATCTGAATGTCTATGAATAAAAAGTGGTGAACTGGCTTCCATGGCCCCCCTGGGAGAGAGGAGAAAGTCTGATTTTCAAAGGACAGCTTTTGGAGCGCCCAAACCTCCCACTGATTTCAGGGAAAGCAGAGCACTCTGGGCTCTTCACTGATGCTCAGTTCCATGCCCCCGAGGGGTCTCTAGGTGCCTGTGACAGCCTGGCAGCAGGGCTGTGTGGTGAAGCTGGCCCTGGTGCCCTGCTCTGCATTGCCTCCTGTGCACTGTACCTTGGGGGGGGGGGGATAAATGGAGTATTCAGTCTTAGAGGTGTCAGAGCAGCACTTCTCACCAGCACTGAAAGCACTTGACAATTAAGGGAGTCACCTTTCACACCTGAACCCCGAGCCCATGACAGATTTCTTCCAGACCATTGGAGAATGCAGGGAAACTTCCATTTAGAAAGCTGGGCTTTCCACCTGGCCTCTCCACTACCACCAGGGGTGGAGGTACTGGGAGCAGGGAGGTGGTGCCTCACATCCTCCAGGAAGAATCCCTCTGGTCAGGGTAATGTGATGCTGAGGGACTATGTTGTCCTTCCTCCTGATCAAGATCATACTTGTGCTCTGGTGGCTCCAGGTAGAGGTCACTTACAATAAGAGATGACCAGCATAAAGAAGCATGTACTATCTGAGTTCTTCAAAAGTCCAGGAAGGAAGAAAAATGAAAAAAGGCACAGCTTTGATGTCATAAAGTCCCAAAGTCCTCATTGAAATTGAGCAGAAGCCATTTTATTTCAAATGCCTCAGATTTTTCAATACCTGCATAATCCATGGAAGCTGTATAACGAAAAGCCTCTTAGCTTGGTCACAACTGAGAAATATTTGCTTTGTGTAGCCTCACCTAGCAGAAGCAGGAAGGATTAAAGTCATGAATATGAAGAAGAGTGGCCAAAATTGCAGGTGCCTCAGACTTCCTTCCCTGTTTCTGAGGAGAGAGGGAAAAGAGGGATGAAAGGGTTGACTGGGCAAATTGCAAATGTACTCTGCTGGGACCAAAGCTTGGAAATATTCCTAGATGATCATATATTGCAGTGCTAAAAGCACGGATAGTAAATCTGGAGAGAGAAAGACTCTGTAAGATCAGCTCTTGAACATCACTGAAGAAATATGAATGATCAGCTGCAGGTACTTTCTGAGAAAATCCCCTCACCAGAACCAGAGAAAGAGAGGGAATGGTGTGGAGTAGAATAGGGTACAATAGGGTATGACAGAGTAGAGTAGAGGGTTAGGGTTATTAAAGTTATTTAGGTTAGGTTATTAAAGTTGAATGATGCTTTGGCATAGGCTCAGCTACTCTGGCCCACTAGATTAGGGATTCTAAGGGCAAAGCTTTTCTTTTCTTCCTAGCCTGCTGTCACTCAGAGCTGAGTAACAACACAACAGATACCAAAAATATCCTTTTTCTTCTCTGGCCAAAGTTTCTTTTGGAGCATAAGGGAAAGTAGGATTGGAACAAAAGGCTGAGCCTTTCTATGGGATGGTATTCACAGCCATCTTTCTCCCAGGACATAAGTCTTCTGCCTTCTACAGTAGAACTGCTTTAGGTGTGTTAAATTCCTGCTGTAGAAATGTCACCTTTATGCATTGAACTCTCTAATATCCATATCATAAAGTCTCTTGAAGACAAATCCATCTTTTCACTCTCATGAGACACTTTTTCTCACCCTATTCTGCCCTGTACTTAAACGAGCTTTGTTTCCTTCCTTCTCTAGTGCTTCCTTAAGTCCCTCCTTTATTGTCTAGGCATTCTTTTTTGCCTCTTCTCTGCTCTACATGAGCAAAAGGCAAGAATAAAATAGTACTTTCAGCCACTGCAGAATTTCTTAGGCCCTGTAATTTTCCCCAAATAGTGGAGGAATTGCTTTCAGACAGTAACACCAGTATGTGATCTGGTCTGGGATACCCCCTTTCCTCTGGTGATTTACGACAGTTCACCAGAGAGAAGAAATTGCAGTTTCATATAGGGTTTGCTATTTGCCAGCATAAACCTCTAAAGGTGTCAGCCTTTGTAGAAGACATGACTTCATTCCTCCCTTGATGAACTATTCACCTGACTCTGAAATTGTGGGATTTCTTATGAAGGAAGGCAGACTGAAGTGCCAGCAAGTGCATAGCTGGCACCTTTCTTTTGTGATTGTCTCTGTTTTAAATAACCGTAAGAACACTTAAGATCTCTGATAGAGGAAATCCATATAGGTGGCCTGTCCTAACAAGAATAAATCAATCTCATGGTGTCCATTCTCCATACACCTCATCCTGAGGGACATGTTAACTAGCACAGACCACAGCCATCTTGTGAAGTTTCCTGTCAGCTTTTCCATATAGGTGGGTTCATACGTTGCTGGCAATCAAACACTTAACAGTTTATCACACAAATAACAATCTCTGGTCAACAGAAGGTGATGGGATTTTGTGGTCTAGGAGAAGTTATGCATGTGTTTTATAAAGGCCACTGTACCTCTTGAGATATGAAGGCTCACTTCATCCTTCACAGAGCTGGTTTCCCTTTTTGTGAGGGTCTTCTGCTGTTCTTTCTCTCAGCTTTGAGAGAGTTGTGTTTTAGTGTATGTTTGTGACATGCGTATTTCTGAGTCTCTCTGGTGCAGATACATGTAAATACAGTCTACTGTTACTTTGGTTGAAGTGGGTTGTACTCACTGAGATTGCGTTAGAGTAATCTTTAAACTGAGGACGGGGTTGCCACAGTGAAAGGCACTCAGAGATTTTAACAGAGTCTCAGGTAGACTAATACATACTTCTTTTCTTATCTCTTCATACCTGAAGTGGAAAGAAAAGATTAAAACCCTCACCCTCTATTTGCCAACCTCATTCAAAATAGAGTTTTAAGCTCTGCAGAGAGAATAGTGAGAGCCAGAAGATGTCACTCAAAATCACCTGCAATAATAAAGGCTTCAGGGTCCTTAGTCTTTGCAGACCTTCCTCTATTGGGAGAAGAAAGGAGGATGTGTAGGGTGGACTATTTGAAATACTATTTGCAGCAATATTGCACTTTCTGAGGGTCTGATAACAAGCACTGTAGTTTGATCTGTTGGGAAACAATTGAGAACAAGCAGTTCTGAAGGCAAAAGCAGTGCTGAATGGTTCAAGGACTGTCCAGAAATCCTGGTAATACAGATTAAATTATTCACTCTCCATAAACTTTTCATGTGGCTGGGAGCATGTTGACTGTTCTTGACTTGGTTTCCCCATCTTTCACAAGAGGCTCCATGTGTTGTGAGGAAAGAAATCTCTATTTTTTTGGAAGCATTGTTAAATTCTGTGGAAAGGAAGACAGATATCAACAGGAAGACTGAGCCCTTGCTTTAGAAAGATGACTTGCAATTTCAAGGAAGAGGACAGAACATCAGAAGTCAAAAAGGCACATTGAAATTTTCAAGAAGCAGAGCTGAATCAGAACATGTTATGTTTGCAGCTGCTGGGGTGTGAAACTTCTTCCATGATGTGATAACCAGCATGAATTACTTTATTGCTCATAACAAATACAGATGGACAGATATCAGGGTGAAAGGAAGGGCAGGGGCATTTGAAAACTGACAGAACCTTCCATCACTTGTTGCTTGGAAATAAATGACTCTTAACCAGCTTTTCTGCCTTTCTTTATCTTCAGAAAATCTACGGAGTTAATATTCCCAGCACAAAACTAAGATACTTTTAGGAAATGCGTGTTGGTTTAGGAGAATCTGTCTGCATTTTAAGGACGTTGTCTAAAATGCTAATGTTTCTCTTTTCATCATGATTTGCAAAGCTTGTGGCTTTCAAATTTACCATTTCAGCTTCCATCATGGGACCTGGATTACTCCATTCCCTGTCCCTGTCTCCAATGTTATCAGTCAAGAATTTTTTGTTCCCAGCCTACATGAACGTGATTCCTGTATTCCTTGTTGATGATCCACATTGCTTTTGAGTCAGGATTGAGTTCCCTGCCTTTTACATGCAGCAGCACCTGTAGCAGTGCGAGATATGAAAAGTCTCCCAAAGAGAAGATATTCATTCATAGCTTTTAGTCAACATCAAAAAGAAAAATGGATGAAGAAGGTGTTTCTAAAACATGTGTGGAAAGATAATATTGCATTTTCACCCACAAGTGATGTTGGTCCACACAGTAAGTCATTAGGACTAGTAGTCATGAAGGCAAAGCATTAAAAATCAACTGCTATATTACAGGTGTTATGGAATAAGCAATGTAATACATTCCTTACTTTCACCTTGTAGCTACATTTCTAAAGGTTTGACTTGCTAGATGGTGGAAGAGGGGAATTCAATGTCCTTGCAATCTGTGCACTTTGTTGCAGTGTGAGGATTTGGGATGGGTACCCAGGAGAGGATCAGCTGTAGGACCAGCTAAGCAATGCACATGAATGCACTGAGATAAGGGTTGTTTGCGGTTGCAGCTCCCATTTGACCGTATAAGATTCAACAATCCATGCATTTTGCTGGCATAGTCACTCCTTCAGTTGATTGGTGTTGTCATACCGTGACCCTGAGATCCCATTACTCAGAGAGGTTTTCAAAAAGAGAAAAAATGTAGAGAACTATTAATTTCATAGTCTAAAAATAAATAAAAGCAATTTCAGAAAAATAAACCAAACCCAGAATGTGCTCAAACGTCACAAAGTGGTGTTACATGACAGCATGACCCTTTTTACCTTTGGAGGATGCATTCAGGAAGGGTCTTATCAGTGCCAATCAAACTCAGACAAAACCCCATCAATTTGTACTGATGAGCTATTGTTTATTTATATGTCATCCCTCCATCCTAAATTAGCAGAACGAATTTAGATACTGCCTCGAGTACACAATGCAAATCTTTGCTTTTCTTCTGTCCTTCCCATGTCAAGCACCACATCAACAAAACAGTAATCATAAACAAGCCCATTAATAGGGATTGAGTCCAGGGAATATAGGCTCCTATTCCTCTAAACAGCCTGAGGGTGGTGATTCGTTTACATCCATTAAGTACTTTTCCACAAAAGAATCACTTTGAATGGACTTGATCCCAGCACTGACCTCAGCTTCATGTGGGCACTGACAGGCGAGGAGCACCAGGAAGATGCTGTTGGACAAGTGCAGGCTGTTATTGAAACCAATTTTACAACCCCGTTTCCCAGCACTTCTGTTTGTAAGGGCTCTCCTCAAGGAAAATTATAGCAGGACAAAAGCCAAACAGTTTTAAATAGAAAAGAAAGTTTGTATTTTATTTGTTTCAGATAATCCCTAATGGATGGACTTGTGAGGAGCAGATTTGTAACCAGCCTAAGCAGTGGCAATTTTAAACTAAGCTCACTGAACTTGTGAGAACTCAGAGTTCATAAAGAAATTCAATTTGGATTTTGCTGTGTTGTTAGAAAGGGAATTTTGGGCTCCATCAGCGAGAAAGGTCAAGGGAAACAAACACCAAAATTTGGCCTAGAAATCTTGGTCCTGTTCCTTTAACTCTTCTGTTTAATGGCAAAATTCTCACAGATTTTAGCAGGATAAACACCATTCCTTAGTTTGGGGTACAAAGATGTGGGAATGCTTGTGGTCCACTTTGGGGCCTATGAAAACTGGGTCCATCAGCCAGGCATTGGAGTAGATCTGAGGAGTTCTGGACATCTTGCAGCTGAATAAAACTATGTAAGTTGAGCTCATTAGAAGCAGGTTATTAGGGTGTGTTTGCATTAGGACAGGCAAATGGTGTTACTTGAAGTCAGCAGTCACAAGTTAAATTGGAAGGGGTTTGTAGGGCTGACACAAAGAGCTTTGCAGCACCTCAGAGAGATGTGCTCTGCTGTTATGGAAGATGACATAGGAAACAGTAAAGATTTTATGTTTTCATTCATCTTTCAAACTGAGCCCAGGCCTTTGTGGACTGAAAAAATAGGAGGACACTTGGCCATCAAAGATACTTACTAATATTTGCTGCTTGTTTTAGAAAGCACTCTGAGAAACTCCCAAGGAACAGAGATTAGCATTGCCTGGGGGACGTACAGTTTCTGCAGGAAATGCCTTTTTTTTTTTCTGTATTGGAACTCCGTGAACATACTCAAATGTGGTGGGACAGTCACAAAACCTAAGATAAAAGTACTTATTTTAAGATGTGTTAAAAAGGGCCTGGTTACTGGTGGGCTGAAGACCTAGTTATCTTTATGTTGTCAGAGAGACTCCCTGGAAAATCAGTGACAATCTACAGGAAGAAGTCAGAGCTTCAAGGGAGGGCTTTTGTTCTGCAACTTGATCTTGCATACAAAGTGCTGTGTGAATGAACACGGACCTGAGTAAACTGTCTTCAAGTCATTCTGTCCCAACATACCTGTAGACTTTGTGGACACTTAGCATTTTGGATAAATCTCTGACTATGGTAATTTATCACTCTTCACAAATTTCATTGAATCTGTGCTGTGGGTATTGGTGGTCCTTTTATCCACTGTGGGAAAAGCATAAAAAAGAACTGAAACTGAGAAATAGTAAAAGGCCAGCCAAGGAGAAAAGCTGCCATAGAGACTGGTGGATGATTCACAGTTTTCAAATCTTTCTCCTCTGTCATAAGCATTCTGTTTCTTGAAAAAAATAAAAGTAAAATCATTGCCGTGCAAAGAAAAAAAAAGTTTCAAGAAGGAAACAAATGTTTAGAGAGTTGACTTGGCTGGAATTTTCTCTGTACATATACTCTTGACATATCAGTGCTTGAACTTTTTATGTGTGCATGAAGCGGGGACAGGGAATAATCAAATGTTAGTGAAGATGCCCCCATCTGTTTCATTATCTGAGGGTGTGAAGATGCTCTTTGGCTCACATAGTCCTTGCTCTTTCAGTTGCCAGGTGGTCTCACTGCCCAGATTTCATATCCAAACCAACTGTGAAGAATTTTTTTTCCCAGCACATCCAGGAAGAGTGTTCCCAGCAGTCCCATAGTCCCATCCTTTTTGCAGAAGACAAATATGCAACATAGCCAGGTCTTTATTTAAGGATTCCTTTCATTAGGACTTGGGGACCCTTTTCCTTTATTTATGAAATAAATGCAGGTCAACGCCTTTCACCCTCATCAGATGTACTCAGTCCCCACTTGAACAGAAAAACGTTTTGCTCCAGCACCCTGCCCTCCTCCTACACTCAGTGCTCCCTGGAGCACTCAAAAATATCCTCACTGAAAATCATCTGGCAAGGTTCCCATCTAGGTACGGGAGAGGACAATGATGTGTCCTCTGTCCCAGCTGTGTATCTGGGGTGCATTTAATGATGTCTGACACCAGAGTATCTGTGTGCCTCACTGTTCTGGAGGTACTGCGTTTCACTCCTACCACCACTGGATGCTATGGCCTAACTTACACGTGGCAAGCTGTGGCCCAGAGGGGCTCAGTGACTTGCCCAAGATCACAAAGGGGGTCAGAATTGAGGTGAATCCTCTGTCATGTCTGTGCTGCCACAAAGCATAGAAACTGCTTTGCTGATCAGTTTGAGCAGGGACATCCTTTGGATGCTGTGGAGCAATGGACAGAGATGAGAAGGCAAGATGTAAACAGATGTTGTGCTAGTGCCCAGAGACTGGAGTTATTAGGCACAGCATTGCACTGAGGCCATTTTACAACTTCTAGCTCCTGATCAAGCTGTCACAAGTAACTTGAGTGCATCTGCACTGAGCTTCATTGTGTGGTAAAATAGTCACCTACTCTCTCTCTCCCCGGCCCAAGCTAGTGACTTAATTTATGGTTTGTCCTCGCTCTGAACCATCCTTACTCAAATCATCCTATATCAACATGCACTGAAGTCCTTGCACATCAGTAGCATTTTGGATTAAGACTCTTATGAACCCCTGATGATGCTGGTTTATCACTGTTCCCACTCATGTTGTTTTTCTGTCTTCCCCACTGCAGATCTGCGCAGGATGACAGCTGGCTTCATGGGCATGGCTGTGGCCATCATCCTCTTTGGATGGATTATCGGCGTGCTGGGGTGCTGTTGGGATCGAGGCCTTATGCAGTATGTGGCAGGGCTTCTCTTCCTCATGGGAGGTAAGGATGATGGTGTTTGAAGAAATGTATTTTTCTTGTTGTTTTCATGTTCCCTCTTTCCACATGTCCCTCCTTTTCTAAGTCATTGAAAATATGTTTTCAGAGTTGTTTTACTTGATCTGGACTTGGATTTATTCTGAGCTCCTTCTGGTGCACATCAAGGATCACCCAGCCATAGTTACATTTTAGTTCCATCACAAAACAGTGTCTGTAACTCATGGTAGTAGAAAGGGCCATCTGAGATTTTTAGTACAGTACTCTGTTGTTGCAAATAACACTGTCACTTAGTAAGCTCAGTAATAAAAGTCTGAAGATTATGCAGATGTTATTCCCACCACAATCCTATTTCACAGTGGGACACTTTGATACCTAGAAACTGTGCTGAAAGTTATAATCTATATTTATTACTCATCAGTTGTTCTTGAGTCAAATGTAACCTTTAGTTTATATGTCTCTTTCTCTGCTGTACCTCTGAAGAGCAATGGTATTCTGTTTTCCTTTTCCCACTCTACAAATATTTTCTTGTAGACTTCTCTCTGTAAGAACAATTATCAATCCAGCAGCCCTTTCTGCCACCTGTTCTTGTTTGTACTTGTCTTTCTCAAACATGGATGAGAAGGACCATTCCCTAACAAGGCCTAATCAATGCCATATATAAGTGGTGCGATGGTTTCCTTCCCCTGCTGGTAATTCCTTGCCTGAAGTATTTTGTGGTTGTATTTGCTTTTTTCATGCTGCATCACACTGGAGACCTGCAGCGATCCTGCAGCTGGATGATACATCCAGGCCTTTCTCCAGCTTTGTACTTTCCTACTGATGCTCTCCCAATTTACAGAAGAGGTTCTGTTTATTATTCCCCAGGTACATGCCCTGACACTCTGTGCTGTTGAACTTCTTCCTATTCCTACTACACCAGCCCTCAAGGTCATCCAACATTTCCCATGTAATGTACCAGCCTTCCTTACTACAGATGCCATCCAAATTTCTGTTAGCAGCAAATTTCAAGGCACAGTTACTTGAAATGAAGGGTGTGAGTCAAGTCCCAAACATAGTGCTGGGTGAATGTCTCAAAGTGAACACTACTACTTCTGTTCTCTGTTTTTTTCTCTGATGGTGATTTTTGTTTAGCTGGGTTTTTGCCCTCCAGGCAGATCATCACTTCAGTGCACTTTATCATCTGTTTATCTGTACTGTGGCGTGACACAGATCAGTGTGTGACACAGAGGAAAGATTCTGTAGTCTTAGAAGAGGAGTTAAGTGCTGGAATAACAAGCATTTATGTTCTAGTGATGTTGTGCTGGTGACATTAGACATCAGTTCTCTCTGGGCCCACAAACACATTTGAAGTCTGCTAGGACCTTGTGCAAGCACACACTGGTCTTTGTGGGAATGTCTGTAAATGGTTTGTTGTGGGTGTCAAAACATTATGGGTGACAACTTGCCAGATCAGCTGGTGTTTCTTACGTATTTAAAAGCTTAGTTTACACAGGGGCCATTTTGCTCTAATCTGCTCAGATATCTGTGTGGTATTTAACTTACTACAGAACAACATTCAGATTAAAACATGAAGAGTATACTAAATAAATACAGAAAACTTAAATTTATTAGAAACTAGCTATGCCTTGTTTACTTTTTGGAAATTATTATTATATATATGTGTTGGTTTCTGGGGCAGCTGCGGAGATTACCTTTTGGCTCAACATTATTTGTCAGTGATTTGAAAGATGACTGATAAAGTTTTCAGGTGAAAAGAGATTCAGTGTAACCATGTGTAGTGGAATGGGTCGCTCACAGCTTACAAAGCCATCTTTTGGCGTGCTCAATCAAACAACCCACATTTCAGTGGAGATGGAGCCAAGGTCACGCAACTGGGAACAGCCTCAGTCATCCCCATGGAACAAGATGCTCCCTCTCAGAGAGCAGTGGCTCTGAAAAGGTCTCTGGAATCATGGATGCTGGGATCATCCAGCTGCACAGGAGCTCTCAGTGCAATGCAGCTGCTAAATGGGTTATATCTGATGGAATGTATGATGAGACCATGAGGTGGGGTTATCTCTGGGCTAAGCAAAACTATTTCTGGACATCCTAATCAGGTGTCAGTGCTAAAGAAGGTTGTGGAAAGAACGGGAGAGGTTTGCAGAAGAGCTACAAGAATGACTCGTGGTTTGAGAAACAAGAAAAAGACAGCAGGCCACAATAAGCCAATTGCTTGAAACTGTTTAACAGAAGGTTTATAACTGACTTGAACATAGAGTGAAAGTACCTATGCAGTGAGAAGCCATCTGATAGTAGCATGCTCTTTGCATAGACAAAATAATAACCAGATCCAGCAGCTGGAACCTGAAACTAATTGAAAGGAGAGGCACCAGATTATTTTATCTGCCAAATTCTGTCAAGATGTGTAATATTATAAATAAAGATGTGCTGGGAGAAGATCAAACTTATTTTCTGCTTCAGTGCAGACACGTGGATCAGTATTACCCAAAGGTTACTCTCTGTTTTGTTTTGCACAAGTGAGTAGCAACTGCTATACTGATTTCTTTTAACAGCAAATGGGCATAAAGTAACATCTACAAACTGAAGCAGTCAGTTAATAAAATACACAACTACAGCCATCTAATCTAAAAGTCAGTAGCTATCAATGTTTTCAGACTGTATCATGTATTACACAGTCATTCCTTTTACAGCCAATGAATCTTTTAATTTAAACTTTTTTATTGCTGGATGGTGTTTGAATACAAAACTGCTTCTGTCATGCCATAAATGCTGTCAACGTATTACCATACTGTTTCTTAAACTGCATGGAGCCAGAGTGCCTCTTAGTTTTGCCTAACTTTTTCTCAGGTCCAGTAATGGGAAAACTGCTTTGGAAGGCTTCTGCCATCTGACCTCATCGCAGCTGACAGGAGACTGTGTTCAGTTGGTAGCTATAGAATCAGACTGAAATCTAACCTTCCCTTCCATTTGCAACACCACTTGTGTTGGCTATGTTTGTAGCGTTTGTTCTGTTTTTATTTCTAGACAAATAGCTCTTTTGCAATGTTTAAACATTGCTGGCTTAACATATCTGTGGAGTTTGTCCCTTATTGCCCATAATTCTTTGAACAGGAAATCTCCACAGAGCACTGAGAAGTGTGCTATAATAATCTAACAAGACCAGATGTGGTTTGCTTGGACCTCTGGTTCTTTGTTATATTTACCAAACAGTTCCTTTACTAACCCATGTGGCAGTGCCTCATAAGGACTTGCTTTACTTTGTTTGATCTAATTTCTCAAGCAAACTGCTGAAACAAGTCATTTACGAAATGCAGGCCATTATCTGGTATTAGCTCATCTGGAATTCAGGACATGTAAACTGCGATTCAGAGTGTGTTTTACACTGCTATTCTGCATGTTTTGTAACAAGCTAAAAATTATTTATAATTCATCTTTTCTGTTTAGTCCAAATGTATCTGTATCAACAGCAATCGCAGATCCCTTACGGCTTCGAAAGTTCTTTTCCATAATTTTCCGTATTTATTGTACAATTTATACTTGGACTCCTTATCTTGAACGACAGTGTTTGCCTGACCACAGTAAGGTTTTTTTTCAGTCCCTCATCTTGTACAGAGCCAGATGGATACTGTAAATTATGTTTATCACTTTTTATCTCATTTTGCATGATGGTACTGTTGCACAGCCTCCTGTACCCAGAATTGCTCTATCTGTTCTCATTTCATTCCAGTATGGTCAGTGTCATTTTACCCTGCAAGGTGGGAGAGTTGCTCTTTTTGAGAGTTTCTCCATTTGGAACTGTGCTCTTAAATTCTACTGTGATTAGTTCATTTTATTCATCTTACTTGAGACTGTTTAATTCTGTTACAGAAGTGGGTCACACTCAAATTATACAAGACTCCAAGCACATCCTCTTGCAGGTTCTTGTGTTTTCTCTTCATGCAAATTACTGAAAATCTGTGCACCAGTAAAAGCTCCATCCAGTAATTTTGTAATTTTATAACAATTGGTGGAACCTTAGCAGCATCTGTAACACTACTTCCAAATGTCAGAATCCTGTGGCAAACCTGATGCTTTCATGCTCATCAGGTACCTAGTCTAACAGGAATTCAGTTAAACATCTACCCAAGGAAATGCATGTGGGGCATTTTATATGTTATGTTTTGACCAAAGCAAATTTATTTGCACCAAAACTATGCCTTAGCTTTTTGAAGTCTAGACATGGCCACCTCATCAGTTCCCAGGAAGCGGTGCTCACATTTTCTGGCTT
Source organism: Aleadryas rufinucha (assembly GCA_013397815.1). NCBI lineage: Eukaryota > Metazoa > Chordata > Aves > Passeriformes > Aleadryas > Aleadryas rufinucha. The sequence goes on along the minus strand of VZTH01003961.1, from coordinate 2,300,190 downwards.
TGAGCAGTTCTTTTAAATGTATTTAAATCCTTGACTTGTTTGGGTTTATTATCATGGCAAACCTGTCAATTCTTTTTGTTGGTGTTTTCACTCCTCGACAGCTAATTTAGCCAATATTGTCAAGGTGAAATGTCAGTTTTACCTCCAGCTCCAAAGAGCTGAGATGCTATGAATTGGCCCACTGGAAACTCTACCGAGGCAAATTCCATTGTCTCCAGGAATCCCTTCTTTCAATTCTCCATCAAGTTGTTTATGAATATTTCCTGTATCATGATCCAGCAAACAAGCTGTATATCCATCTAACCCTAGGTTTTTCTACCTGCTCTCCAGCACATTCATCCATAGGATTTTCTTGTTGCAGTATCTCAGATTCTGCTAGGTTTGCAGCCATGCAAACCCAACCTCACTATACCTTCTGTTATTGAACTTGCTTTATAAAAGCATCTTTTAAAGACAATCCCTGATAGTCTGATGTTTTCCCAGGTTAGCTGATTTCAGTCAGCTGTTTTGAAATATCATATGGCTTGCATTATTTCTAATTTGAGGGCAGGGCTGTACCTAAATGCTTCAAAACCCTTTTCATCCTCATCATGCTGCCTCCTGGTGGCATGATCCAGTGTTTTGGCAATGATTTCATCCTCCCCCTCCCTACCTTGTGCACCTCCCTGCTGAACTGCTGTCTGTTGTCCCAGCTGGAAATACAAAATGGCACTTCCAATATCATGTTCTGGTACTTGCTTCAGCACACAATTATCCCCGGCTAAAGCTACATCACTTGCCTTTGTAAATGTATTAAAAGACTGACAAAGAATGATGTTTTATCATCCTTATCAGAGCTCTGTCCTTCAGCTGCACATTCATGTATTTTCCTTTCATAAGTCTGTAATTTGTACTGAGAACACATTTCAGTGAAATAGTTTGGGGTTTTACTGCATGCCTAACAAGGCAGCCCTTCAGGGAGAGACTTCTGCGTTGTCTTATTTTGTTCCAAATTTATTGCAAATAAATGCAATTAATCATCTCTGCACTTGTTTACTGTTTTACCTGTTCTCTTCACTCTTATCAGGTCTTTGCCAGTTTTGTCTTGTGACATACACTTTAGGATGACTTCAGGGTTTTTTCCCCATTTGCTAACAATTTCCTTAGAGAAGCATGTAATTTTACTAGCCTTGCAAATAGTCATTATTCTTTGCAAAGTCAAGTGAGTTTCTTGCTGTAACCTTGCTTTGAGCCAATTAGAAATTTTACCATTAATAATTCAGTCTCTATTTGGAAATTATTCTAGCTGTTAAATGCCCTTATTCTTGTGATTTGGCTTCACCATGCAGATTTGTAAGAAAATTATCTGGAGGCTCATATAGCAGCTCATTTCTTGTCTTTGCCTAGTGATATTTTTGCATGAGGTACTGGGCTTGGAGCTTTGCTTAGGAGTCTGAAACTCCCTTTTCTAGTGGCATAAAAGGCCTGGAAGTCATAGTGTACACATAAAGTAGTAGTATGGAGTTTTTCTGGCCTGATTTTTTGTCCTAGCATTTGCTTTCAAAAACATCAGGAATTTCTTTCATCCTCTACTCCTCCCTCCTCACTAGTGATGATTTGCCAGTCTGGGGGTTTCCAGTGCCATTTGCCAGTTCCACTTCTGCCACTGATTTGGGTTTCTTCTGACTCCCCTCTAAGAATGCTGCAGAGACACTACTCTTTGTAGCCTGCCCATGCTTGGAGGACCTAGGTCAGGGTTAGAAAAGCTTCAAATCTTTCCCATAGCAGAGGTGAACACCTATTCTTTCCAATTCTGGCTGCTGCAGTAAAGATAAGCAGGCAGGAAAGATGTGTGAGAGGAAATAAAAAATTAAGTTATGCAGGTGTGTTGGCATAATATAATGCTTTATTTCAGATATGCAAGAGAGACTGTTTATTAAAGAAATAAAGAAAAACCCACTTATGTTTGTAAAAGTGTGTTCTTATTTATATTTTAAACTAGGGAGAAACAGCTTTATATAAGTAATTTCCAGCCTTCTCAGAAATATTTCCAAAATATTCCTTTCCTCAGTCCAGGGCTAAGTCAAAATGCTTTATTATCCTCCCAGCCAGAGGATGGACTGACCATTTAGACTGGGTGACCTCCTGCCCCTGCCGTGCCCCACTTCATGCGGGGCTGTTGCAAGGCGCCAGAGGGGATGAAGACACACCCAGGGCTTTGTGCCAGTGCCATCAGCTGTCACAGCACAACTCGCTGTGCCCCGGAGCTGATGACCAGACTGGGATGCCAACCCCATCAGAGAGTGGGGCTTCGAAACAGGGCTTGGGAGCCCATGCTGCACCACTGTCAGTATAGCTGTGCTGCACATGTCCGTATCCTCTTTCGCTCCCCCCTCCACAGAGAGCCTTGTCTTCCAAATCCCCAAGCCTCTGTGCTGTGCTTCCTCTGCCTGTGCTGTGCATATGTTAGGAGATGACAACGGAGGCATCTGTGTATTTGCAGCCATGGATCGTTACCAGCTGTTGAGTCATTTGAGGCCCAAATTTAACTCACTGTACTTTGGAAATAGCACATAACGGTAGAAAATAAGAGTGTTTATTCTACACAACTGTGGTCCTGCTGTCTCAAAATAATCGCTCCACTGCTGAATAATTTAAGAAACAAAAATGGAGCAATTTAATGCAGCAAGTGTACGGCAAAGCTCTGTGACTGACATCTCCTATGCAGTTATGAAGTACCTTCATAGTAGCTGCCTAGAGGAAGCAAAGAGAAAGATAAACAAAGGGAGAAAGTAAGAGCCATTCTTTGGAATTCATTGGGAAATATGATAGGTCCCAAAGGGCACCTAGGATTTCTACTTTTCATTAATAACCAAGGTCTCTACCCGTTCTTCAGAATGTTTACTTGTAGTGACATGATAATCACAACACTGAATATGGAAGGTATTTCCTGTGATCATATTTTTTTTTTCATTTCCACAATGTTATTCTTTGAAAGTTCAGTTTCTTGTGCTTCTTTCCAAAAAGGATTAGTTTTAGAAAGTTTACATCAAATATTTTTTTCGCTATGGAAAGGCAAGTGTAAATGCACATGTGTGTGCACAAGTGTGTGCATACAGGTCTTAAACAGCAGCATGTGATCTATAGAAAAACCAAGATCTGCAGTAAGTTACTGGAATGTGAACTGTGAAGCTTGGGATAAATACAATTTTCATAAAGGCATAATACCTTTGGCCACTTATAAGAATATTTATAATTCAAAAAAGTTGGAACACTGGTAAAAATGAGATACCAATCATCTTTTATTCCTGTGGGAGGTACTAAATTAATGATGACTGCAGAGGAGCTTAAAAAATTGGCAAAACTCCCTACAGACCACTGTGAGAACTTATTTATGTGAATTGACCTCCAGATGGAGACAAAGGCTGGTTTGTATCAAGAGATGCCATAAATGGATTATGAAAGTCTTTGAGACCAGCCTCAGCACAACAAAGTGAGTCCCTCCTCTGCCATGCCTCCCCCACCACACACATGAACGCTCTGGCTCCTACTTGTGCTTTTGGTTAAATTTTGCATTATGCTCTAAAGTGATTTAAGGCTTCGAGTTGGAACAAGCTTGAGTTAATGTACAGCATTAATAGGCTTTAAATGTTTAAACCTCTCAAAGGCTCTTGATTGTTTAAAACCCTCAAACACATGACAAAGGTGTTCTGGAAGGCAGAAAAGGAGCTGATGAGGACCTTTTGGGACCTGTGAGGAGAAGCGGAGCTTGGAGCAGCCACGTAGGCTTTGTGCCCATCAGGAAGTAATGTAACAAGGCCAAGAGCATGCATATTCAGGAAACAAGAGTCAACCTGTTTCTAAAAATGTCCTTTTTTATCACTTTTAAGGATTTGTCCCTCTTTATGGGGAGTGGCCAAGGAAAGTGGGGTTGTTAACTGTGGAGAAGAGGAGGCTCGGGAGATTTTATTCCTCTTTACAGCTACCTGATAGGAAATTGTAGCTATGAAGGGGTTGGTCTCTTCTCCAAGTAACAAGGGACAGAACAAGAGGAAATGGCCTCAAATTGTACCAGGGAAGCTTTAGATTGGATAATAGGAAAATTCTCTGCACCAAAAGGGTGGTCAAGCACTGAAACAGGCTGCCCAGGGAAGAGGTTGAGTCAGCATCCCTGGAGGCATTCAAGAGATGTGTAGATGTGGCACTTAGGGACATGGTTTAGTGGTGGATTTGGCAGTACTGGGTTAATGGTTGGACTTGATGATCTTAGAGGTCTTTTCCAACCTAAGCAATTCTATGATTCCTTTAAAACATCTCTCCCTGCACAGTTTGTGGTGTCTCTCACAGACCTGGTTGAAGGTCACGTTCCTTGGTCACATTTTAGGCCAAGTCTTTGGAGTCTGAAGAGTGGCTCTTTTCTTATGTATTTCAAAACTAGGACACTGATAGATACATGTCCAGACATATCTGTATGGATACAGGTTCACTGTATGTATATATGTCCTGATAGGGTGGTTGAGCTGGAGGTACACCTTCATCCAGACCAGTGAACCATTAGTAATCAGCCTTTAGCAATTGTTATCACTTGCCATTTGAATGCTAACTAATTTCCTATTTTCACTCAAAAAATAAATACTTAGGAAATCACCCATGCAGACATACATCCCCTTTGCCATCTTTTGGGGGTTAATATAATGCCAAGATGGCCTGTTGAGCATTTCCCAGCTAGAAAGAAGTTGCTCAGCTGATGGAAGGACAAGGCTCTCAATGCTCTCTTTTATGCTTAAAAAGGCATAAAAAGGCATTGTTTCATCTTTACTTCTAGCAGTTCTCTCTGCTCTCTGGTGGATCAACAACACATTTGGCATTTATTTATTTGTGCTGGCACTCATTTTGAAAAGGAAATAGGAGACTCTCTGGAAATATGAAAGATTTGTCGCAATACAGACATCTGTGTGTCACTGCATATCAGCCACTGACGTGCTCTTTTATAATTTCATGTTAAAATACTCCTCAAGGGGAATCATAACTCTCATTTACAGCATAAGTTCGAATGCAGAGTTATATCTTTTTTCTCACAGAATATTATTTTCACCAGATGCCATTTCTTTCCAGTACCTTACGAATATATCTGATTCTCTAGGTGAATACTGACACACCTAGCATTGAAATGTTGAGACCTAAGAGTTAACATCTCCATAAGAAAATAGGAGTTCGGATATAGATGTGGTTTTTGCAAGTCAATAACACTACTGTACTGAAGAGTGTAGTCATTTAGAAGTATTGTTCTTTGCCTTTTTTTTTCCCCCTGGAAGGAAAGGCTCAGCAAGAGAATTCGTTGTCAACTCCATAGCATTTGATCTCCATGGAAACATTATCAGCTGACTTCAAAGTCAACCTTCAAATGTGTTGTGGTTTTTTTTTTTCCTGTGGCTTATTTCTGATGCTCCTAGATGTGCACTTACAGGCTGTGGGGGAAGAAATACCAACACAATTCCACCAACCTTGTACCTGATCACGGGAGAGTACTGGCACTTAGGAGAAGGAGAGAAAAACTTCTTTAATGAGGTGCAGAGATCTTATAGTCTGGAGCAAAAGACAGGGCAAGCAGTATATGTGCGCTTCTAAATTCATTGTTTTTCTGTCCTAGCTTAGATCTGTCTCCCTGAACTTGGTGTACAGTAAATTAAGGAGTCAGTTCTGTCTGGCTTTTCAGCAAGTAGAACTGTTCATATTCCTCTGTGTGTTCATTTTAAGTCAGCTCTACTGACTTGTAATTTCTCCCTCACCAGGATGGGAGGTACTGGCAGAAGCATCAGTACCTTCTAAAGTTACGAGAACAGACAACTTAGTGCAGTTCGTGAAGGGCATGCAATCAAGCTGCTTCTCAAGAATGTCAGTAGGTCTTTGGGGGGGCTGACAGAAGGTGAAATAAAGTAGAAATAAAGCAGAAATAAAGCAGAGGAGACAGATTCTGTAGAAATACAAAAGACCTTCCCACCCACAGCCCTGGAAAACAAGTTCTGTGTGTTTTAAAATTCAGTGGTTGTCCCGTATCCTTTAATAATGTCACTAGGTCTTTGATCTGTTGCTGTCTTCTGAATTCCAATGGCAAGACGCATCAAGGCCAAAAAAAGACAATGAAAACAAAGCTAGCATTTATTATTGGGTTGGTCTTTTTTAAAGACAATTTTGCTGAGTTGTTTGATATGCCTGGCATAAAAGAGGAAAGAGTGCACATGCAACAGAAGGAAGATTAATACTGACATGATTTGCTAGACAGAAAGACATCCTTACGCAGGGAATGGGGAGGAAATTTCTGTGTGTGGCAGATCTTTTTGTTAAATGCAGAGGTTAAAGCAAGGTTTAGATTCACCTTCTTGGCTCCTCAGGCTGTCAGCTTAGAAAAATAACATTCCCCTTGGGCAAATCACTGCTACACTCACTTGGTCTAATCTGCCTGGACAGAGTCCAATTGGACACGGGCAACTCCACTTAAAAAGCAACTGGACCTGATAGAAACTATAAATGAGTAGGGCCTTCCTTATTTCTGCCCAACCTGGCTCTTGCATGGCATACAGAGATCAGTCATGCCAATGCACTTGTGTGGGCTACAGAAGATGAGCAGGTATTTCCCCTGCAACAGGAAAGAAGATTTCAGAATGATCTTTTAAGGCTGTACGGGGTCAGTCTAGTGTGTTGCTGCAAGCATTCATGTGGATGACGTAAACTTCATAGGGGTGCCCTGCACTAAGTGGTTCTCGTTGACCAGACAAAATTGCATCTCACTTTGATTTCTGACTATTCTATCTCAGTAACCGTATCAGCATATATAGAAAGGATTTTTCTGTTCCTCGCAGGTCAACTCAGGGAAACAGTAGTAGAGCCCAGAGACTTTTGCAGTAAAGATTCTGAAAGTTGTACAAGCAAACAGTCCTTTGGTCACTTGGAAAAAATGAGTGGATAGGCTTTTCTCCAGCACCTAAAGGGGAAAATATCCAAATCAGGTAGCCACCACCATCACCCCAAGTTCCCAGTGGCTTCTTTAGTACTGCCTTCAGCAAACAAAAGAATTAAAAAGGCATGTGAGTAACTCTCCTTTTAGACCTGAAAGTATTCCCTCTAGGAGTATTTATAGTGGCACACACTAGGCAATATGGAAGAAGGCTGCCCTGGATTTACTTGTGCTGTACCTGTTCTCCAGTCTCACTTGTCCTGAAGAACGTCTATCAGTAGACTGTTCAGCAATTTAGAATTTCCTACAAAAGAAAGATTACACAAATCCTCTGAGGCTCCTTCTGAGAGATGTCCAGTTTTTTGACTGGAAGAAAATGGTCTTACGTACAGAAAGGCATAATGACCTCATTATTGAAAGACCAGATGCAATGTGGTGCAGACGCCTCATGCTACAGAACATGTCCTGGGACATGGCAAAACCCAGCGTGACTCCACAAGTTTCCCTTTAGCACTGACAAATGCCTAGGGTGGGAAGCACCTGTCTAAGTACAGCTTGATACTAAACTTATGTGTCATCATCTGAGGCAAATCCGAAGTGTGATGGAGTCACTTGAGTTTGTTCAGATCTCCAGTACCCCTTTCTGTTTAATCTTTTGGCCTCTGCCTGGGTCATGCTGTGAGCTCCACACTGCAGGGGATGAAAGAACCTGCCAGTAGCCTCTGTATGTTGCCAAGCATGGTGCTTGCCAGTGCATGGATGGGATAATTTCACTAACCTTGGATTAGAATGTTTCTTCATTTTGACATTGAGGTCCTTTCTTTCCTTTCTGCTCCCAGTAAAATCAGACTCATATCACAGTACTACAACTGGCGCAATTTTTGCTGTCTCCTGTGTTGCAGCTGCAAGTTCATGACCTATTCTGTTTGCTTAATGGCTGTAGTCAACCCACTTTATTATTGTTAGGTTATTTTGAGTGGGTCATAGCAATAACCATTGCTAAAGTAATCAGAGGGTTATTCACTCAGGCTTTGATCTGAAAACTTTCTTTTCTCCCTAGTCCATCAAACCATCGTGCCTTTAGCAAAGTAGTGTTGCTTTTGCCTTACGTGCCAACTCACAGCTTCAGAGAGTGCTTGCTCATCGCCGTAGCTCACCAGCTGCTGCTGTGCACAGCATGGGTGTCCACTCCCAGTGTAGTCCCATGCCCTAAGGGATACGGTCATGGCAATGTCACCACGTGCAAATCTGCAGTGTGAAATACAGACTGACACTTGTATCAACAGAGCAAACTGGAGTTCAGCCCTCAGCTGCTGTAATATTGTTCCTATATAGATGATACTGATTTACACAAGCCTAAGGATGGTCCCCATTAAGCGTTTGGGGGTGTGGCTGAGGACACATAATCCTCTGGTGCCATAAAACATTCCAGCTTGTGCAGCAGCAGTCACTAGACAGGCACACGGGGAGGTGACACGTAGCAGGTGTACAGCTCTGGCGTGCACTGGGCATCTCTGGCACCTTGTGGGACAGGAGGCCAAAGGCCAAATGCAAACCACATTCTGAGAGTGGCTATTATGCAATATCACGACAGACCCTGCAGTTCTTCTGGTCCATGGTACAAGATAAAAATGCATTAAGTCCCAACCCGGGTGGGAATGTAATCTCACAAGGACACCGCACTAAATCTCCATCACCCAGTCAGATTTATCCTTCCATCTCTGCTTTTTTCATAAGGGCAATTTTCCAGTAAACCCCTTGCTATTCTGCAATCTATGGGTGATGCTGCAAGCTGCTTCTGCTGGAACAGTACATAATTAAGCAATAATTTATATTCTATGCATGTGTGCACAGAGCAATAAAGTGTTCTCAAGAGCTGCGTGCTGCTGAGGCGTTTAATCCGTGCACAGGAGTTTACTGCAAAACTGCTCCCTCCCTCCAAAAGGCTTTTGTCATCACTGTGTTGGGAAGGAATTCGGTCTATTCTTTAATAATTTAATTTGATTGGGATATAATTTAAATAGTTAATGCTACACACTCCACTTTAGGATCAGACCTAATTTTATTTGTTTGTTTGATGTACCTTGAAAATAGTAAAAACTAGTAGGGGAGAGAGAAAGTAAAGATAATGTTCTTTCACTTGTGAGATTTTTTCTCCCATAGCCCTATAATAAAAGAAAGTGATGGTAATTAAGTAAACAGCACTCCTTCCAAAGACATTAGTGGCCACAAGAAGCTATCAGAAATACTTTAAAAGGCAGAGATTTACATTTATATGAAAACTGCATGGTTTCAAAGGACATCTTAAAATCTGTACCTTTGTGCTTCTCTTTTTGTCTACTAATTTATAAGTAATACTTGACATTTCTATATGTTTAAAAAAATAACAGAAGGCGAGAAGAATCAGTTTTTGGGGTTGTTTACTTTGTACATCTGACAGCACAGTTTGTGAGTCATTTCTATCTACTGTGGGGGGGAGAGAATGAGCATCATTCTGTCAGATGAGAAAGAAGTGATTTCCAAATCATGAGATAAATGATCTGTAGAGAGGAGGGTCTCAGAGATGGGCTTGGTGCCCAGATAATTTTAACTACTGGCTTTTTGGATTTCCCATGACTTCAAATTGGTGATGTCTCCTTCAGGTTCCAGTTAGACACCTCCTCCCTAATAATAAGGGTGAGGATGTTTAGATGAAGCGCCTGCCAACCGGGTCTGTTCGTGCGCTAGCACCATGAAGGCTCACCCTCATCTGCAGTGCGTCTAAGAAAGGCACCAGTTCTTGTCTCACAAAACAGCACGGACCTTGGGAAATCCTTCAAGCTCTATCACTGTGGAAGTTGAGCCAGGTCTGTGGGTGAAGGACGTGGCTTCTGACATGGTTCAAGGGGATACTAGCGTCAGGGAAAATTCAAACAGATTTGGTATGGATGATTTGAGCCTATTTGTGTTTGAATCAGTTCACTCACAAGCACCTTTGGTCTCCCCTGGAGGTGAGGTTTAAAAACTGTGGAGGCATTGCAGACCCTCACACAGCTGGGCTGATTGGAAAGAAAGGGACATTTACAAAAAAGAAAAAATTAATTCCTTGCAGCAGAGGCCCATGGCACTGCTTGATATAATCATGCTTGAAAACAATTACAGCAAAGGGCTCTGACTCATAATCCACATGGAATTAGGCTTTGACCAACACTGATATTACCTTTCCCTGCCATCCCTCATCAGACTATGTCTGCCCCTGCAGCAAGAATGGCAGGACCCCGATCTTATGTACCCACAGAGCAAGTAAGTTAATCTCTGTCTTAAAAATCTAAATCTAAATCTTCCAATCTAAATGAAAGAGACATTCAGTGTAATGTTTAATATTCTTCTGTAATATATAAGAAAGACAGGCACAAGATAACCAAGAGGTATTTAATAGCTCAGGTTCTCAAACCACTGATGATCATCAGCCCATTAACAGGACAGGCACTGTCAAAACCAGGCCAAGATGAAGGGACGCTACCTGACAAGGAGTCAGGATGGAGGTTTGACTACATGTTTCTGTGGCACAGACACAGCTTTACATGAAATTTCATCTCTCACCTGATTGAAGCATTTTGCAGTGACACGTGAATTACCTGTCAAAAGTCCCACTGTTGCCTTGTCTCATTCATTAGTGTTTCACTGAGGAGGATAATGTGTAAATCCCAGCACAAAGAACTTTGCAAGTTCTGCTTCCCCCAGCTGCTGAAGGAGATGGCCCTTATCTCCCTGTGCAGCTCATGTACCAGCGAGCTCTTATTACCACCTGTCATTCACATTTTGTGCATCAGGGCCATGGCCGGACCACCAGCCTTCAGGTCTGGTCATCTGCTTGAACCACAGCTATTGGGGGAGTGTTTTTCACAAAGAAATTAAAGTTGTATTGTTGAGGTTTCCAGGGGATCTGGGGCATTAGTGCACATGTAGGAGGGAACCTCACTGACAGCAAAAACTTCATAGGAAAATGCATAAGGGTTCAGTTTGACTTCTAGGGAGAAAAAGAATCATAGGGTTGGGAATGCTCATGACTTCCTGGAGTCCTGCTGCCTCTGAAGCACCATGTCTGCAGTGCAGAGTGTCATGGGCAGGAGCAACAGCCTCCCTCCTCCTGCCACCTCAGCTTCATGTCTTACCTGGACTAGCAGGGGCTTCATTTCCACGGGTAAGCTCAGGTTCTGCATCCCTTTTACCCATGACTCTTTTACTACAATCACCAACGATTGCGCAATTTGCAAGGATGATCCTTTCTGTTATGATTGCCAGTTCATGATGAAAAGCTACTGAACAGTCATGAGGTAGGAAGCTTACTTGGTTTTCATCAGTAGCCTTCCTGGTGAGAGGCCAGATTAACTATACATGGGAACTTCCTTGCTTGGCTGAACACAAGCAACACATAGGACTCATAAAATGGCCATAAAGATTTTTCTAGGTGGAGTAAAATAGCATTTTTTGTGTCTGCAATGAACAGCCCTAGAGAGACAGATAAGTCTGTGTCGTACAAGACATCCTGCAGAAGCACAGGGGGGTGACTGGCTGAGGACTGTACTCTGCACTCTGTGACATTGTGCATGGCAGTCATTATTTGTCATCATGGGTTAGCACATTCTCCAGAAAGGGGGCAGGCTTTTTTTAGAGAAGTCTCATGCTTGTGATTTGCTTAGTTCTCTAGTGTTGTTATTTGCTCTTCTTTGTTATTCCTTTGTTAAGGGGCAGAATACCCTCAGCAAGGTGGAGTGTCAATATATTGCGCACTGTTCAAATACAAAGAGTAAGCAACACTTACTGCACTGAAGAGCTTGTGATCAAAACAGCCAAGACAAAGCATGAAAGCACAGGGAGTATTTGAGATCCAAAGTTATTTCCTTCCCTTTTGTGCTTAGCAAATGCAGCTTCAGTCTGGCCACACAGATTTTCCCACCCACCTCTCTTAACAATCTTATATTTTGAGAGAGCTGAAATTACCATGTTCTTACTAGCAAAGAAAGGCCTTCACTGTCATTTTCTAACCACAACCATTTGAAATGAGCCACAGAGCTCAGTTCAGAGCACAGTGCCTCTGAGGCATCATTTTTTCCCTGATCCCACAATGTACTAGTCATTCTGACATGGAACACAGGGAACAACTGCATTCTTGTCAGACATCTTCACATTACTGAATAACCTAAGCAACATAGTAAAACATGGAAAGGACGTGTGATTTCTAATCAAACAACCTGATTTTTGACTAATGGATTGTGGGAGATCTCCCCATTTATCCTGCTCTGTACTTTGAAGTAGTATAGGACATCTCCAAAGACAGGTCCAGAGCCTGGGGTCTCACAAGGCTTTTGGAAGAATCCAGATCACTGATTGCAGACTGATGGGATGCTGGTGGGAGGCAAGAAGGCTGTTTTGAATGAAATAGGCATAGTATCTACTGCAGCAGCTCGCTGGTCCTCACTGGTACCCAGTGACACTTCCATAATATGAGTATTTATGAATATCCTGGGCCATCTGGCAGCTGTACATAGCATTAGGGAAGGCACCTGACTTTTATAGCAGAGACTATCTACAAGTGACATTTCAAAATACAGTGGAGAAAAGACCATCCAAACAGGCACAGCAGTGATCAGAAGAGGGAACAGAGAGAGAACTGTGACAATGATCTCACAGCAGATCCATGACAGAGATTTGCCTGTAGATTCAATGCCTATATGATGTTCCTCCTAAACAAAGGAGGTGGGTATAGTGGGAAGTCCACACATTTTGGTGATGTGTTTATGTTTCTGTAAATGATCCCAGTTTCTGAACCAAATTTCATGTGAATTCACCAGTCTTACCTCTGTGTTCAGAGTGGGGAGTGTCAAATTCATTTATTCAATGCAACTACAACTAAAAAGAGCAAAGCAGCAGAGAAACAATGGCAAAAGTGTTGCAGAAGAGAAGCAGAACCAGGGGCAGGAAGGAGTAGAAGGAAGCAAGGGCACTAGAAGACAGGAGTTTGTCACTGAAACTGGAATGACTGTGACTGCTTTGGAAGGTTGTGCTGGTTTAGGGATGGGACCAGGAAGAAGAGGAGATTCTTCACCAGCAGCTGTTAGTGAACAGATACAGGAGCACATGTTACATGTTACTGATCCATGCATGAACAAGGGAGGACACACAGGACTGAACGTGTGTGTCCTGTAGAACAAGTCCTGTAGATTGGCTTCTGTGCCCAGGGCTCTCCAAGCAATTCAGAGAGGCCCACAAAGGGAGGAATTAGAGAGGAAAAATAAAGTACCAACTTCATGCTGACTGGAGTCATTATCTCTTGTGGCAGGTGTGTAACATCTGTATCTATCCATTATTTGGTGTGTGGGTGAAAACTGTGACATTTCAGGAGCTCAGAGTTTAGCTTCGACGAAGCTGGAGGCCAAAGATCAAAATTAGACTCATCTGGGTGGGATAAAGCTCAGCTCATCTGATACCTGTGTCTTTCCATAACACCACCTGACGGAGTTATGAAGTTTGTCCTCGCAGTGTTCTCAGGAAGAAATAAGAAGTGGAATATTGCTGCAGAAATGGAAAACAAGAACAGGATATTTTGAAGATTTCAGCAACACTGCAGAGGGCAGAATCTGAGTTTTGTGAAGGATTTTAAGATTTTTACAGTGATATTTAAAAGGAGACTGTATAATGAAAAATTCTGTGTTTTGATATAAGAAAAGCATGAAGAAAATCTCCCATGTAATTTTAAATGTACATTTCAACAGAGCCAGAATATGTCAAGTATATGGTAATATTCTATAAAGTCTATCACTGAAAAATTGGAATTAAACAAAAAATTCAAGGTTATTTTCCCTCCCAAAAATGTCAAAACAAGATTATTCATTCTGTGTAAAGGAAATTTTCAGAAAAATCAATGGTTCTAGGATGCATTCTGGTTCCCAAGGGAGCGCTCATAATGAAAAACTGTGCCTGTTGAAGTTTCTCCATACAGCTCTGTTCAGCATCAGATATATTCAAGGCTCTGGTGGCACTGAGTTCTCTTCCCATGGAGCCTCCAGACCAAGCCACACTCTATACAAACATCTACCTTTAGGCACTTCCTTACTGCTTGCACCAGCTCTTCTTGGGCAGCTTTGAAAGGGGTATGTCTATCACTCTTCTAACTTCTCTTTGTTTTTTTCCTCCCTCCTTCTCCCCTTCCCGCTCTCCTCCAGGAACCTTCTGCATCATTTCACTGTGCACGTGCGTGGCTGGAATCAACTTTGAGCTCTCCCGCTACCCCCGCTACCTGTACGGACTTCCCGACGACATCAGCCATGGCTACGGCTGGTCCATGTTCTGTGCGTGGGGGGGCCTGGGCCTCACTCTGATCTCTGGTTTCTTCTGCACTCTGGCCCCTTCTGTCCAACCTGTCCCCAGGACCAACTGCCCCAAATCTAGACCTGAGAATGGGACAGTGTGCTAAAACAAACAGCAAACAAGTACACACACACACAGACATATATATATATATATATATATGCCTATGTATGCCTATACATGCATATATATGTATATATAATGATATATATATAAAATCTCAAATTAATGCCAGTGCCAAGGTAGAGCTGAGTCCAACATGGCATTCACATCTCCACTGGACTCTGTGTTGCTTCATTCTTTCTCACAGCGATGGGAAAGCTTTTCTCTCACGTGGCTCTTCCATCTAACTCTTAACTTCAGCATCATACCTTAGAGGTCAAATGAACCTACAGTTGCACCTACCTACTGCCATTTGGGAGGGGGAACAGGGGATCCATGTGGGAAATCTGGAACCAGAATCTGTACAGGACATGGTGGGGGCAGAGGTGTGGGTGGGATGACACAAAAAGCGTGTCCATTGCAGCCAGAAGGGAAAATGCAAACAGAGGAACAAATGAAGCATTTGAGCCACTTAAACAATGTACCTCCTCAAGGCTATTATCAGAAACCCACCTACTTTCTTTTTCTTTCTAAAACAAAATTACAGAAGCTTGTCCTGTCGTTGGTTTCAGGGTTTTGGTTTTTTTTTTTCCTCCTTAAAATGCAGAAAACAAAATGGACAGAATGTGTGAGGAAAAGTAGAAAAGCATTTTCTCTTTGCCTGCCAAATTTTAGAGAGAAGCAAACAAGTGAAAATAATAATAATTAATAATAATAAAAAAATCTAAGAAAATAAATCCAGAAAACAATAAAAAACTCCAAGAGGACATCTCAGCGGACTTTCCAACAATGCGGTTTTAACCTTCCAGCTGCCTTACATCCAGGCTTACAACTGAGGCTGAACTGCTAACATAAATGCAGCAGAAGGCCTTTTGAAAATGCTGTGATACATGTGTGTATAACTTCTTCTTCCCTCTTACTTTATTTATTTTTTTTTAACAAAAAGAAAAATTTAAAACATTGCAATGTGATTGTCCACTAAACCATCCATGCTGTGTTTGTGGCCCAAGACTGAGGCACCGCAACGGCAGAAGCGTGAGGAAAGCCATCAGGTCTGAGACAGCGCGTCTTCTCTGGTGGATTTCAGGAGGTTGTTTTTTTTCACGGACCTTCTGAGAGTTCAGGATGGTGGATCCAGGGGAAGACTGACCAAGGAGAAGGGAGGTGGGGGGAGGCCTGGTAGTTGTTCTTCCCAGGGATTTGCTGGAATGGGATTTCATCAAGTTTCTGCTTTGGACGTTTGAGACAACTGGGCAAAAGCCATAGCGGAGGAGGAAAAGGGAGCTAATTTCTGTAAGAGAGAAGTAAGAGATGCCTCTCATTGTGTTCATGTATGCCAAATAAGACCTTCCCACATCTTGTCTTTGGAAACTGCCCCGGTTCACTGGACATCTCCTCTCTCCATCTGGGAGAACTGTGTACAGATGGATGTGAAAGGGTCAGATGCAGAGAACAGAGATCCATTTCCCATGAGCTTAAGCATTGTATGATATAACTGTGAATCTGCAAATGGAACTTTCTCTCTTCTTTTGGTCCTTCTCTTTTTCCTGCTACTCCTCTTCCTCTTTTTCCTTCCCTCTGCTCTTCCCATCGTTCAGGTCATAGGTCCCAGAAGAGCTAAATGATCAGCTAAGTCTGGAGAAGTGGGTGAATGCCATTAGAGGAAGCAAAGCATTTTGGCTGTGAGGACAGTGGGTCCTTGCAGGGTACCAGTGGCTGAGGGAAAGGTCAGGAAGAAGGGCCAAGGGTGTAGCCAAAGGGACTCTGAAGAGGGATGACTGAATTGCCATATATAGGAGTGAGGGCACCACTGACAAATATGCGGGCAAAGGGAGACAGGGCAAAGAAGAAAGGTCTCCCCAAAACCAATCCAACCCAACAAGCTCTTAATTCAGGGATAGTACCAGCAATCCTTTCTTACATGATAGCTGCATGATATCAGTCCTCATCAGTCAATAAAAAGTCATATTCTCCATCTAAAAAGTCTCACCAGGAGAAGGAGCCTGTGCCTGCTGCACAGAAATGCAGGCATTAATTTTCAGGTCATGCCATTTACACAGCTGGCAAAACCCAAGATTGTTTGGTTTAAAAATATCCAGCTAACAAATAATTCTTACACATGTAGCTGTATTAACAGTGCTCAAAGAAATGAAGTTTCTGGAGGGCATGTTGGAGTAGGGTAGATTTGGGTTTCTTTCATTCTTGCTCAACTACCTAGCTCTTGCTTTCTGTTGTCTACAGATTCCCCAAACATGCCAATGCCAGCTGCTAAGTCAGTGCGTTGCCACTGAAGTGCCATTCCTGTCAACTGAAGTTTCACAATTTCATTTTCCATTAGATGTGACCAGAGAAGTTACTTATTTATTCAAGTTGCAAATACAAGCCTTTTGAAGAAACTTCCTTTTTAAGCAGATTGTTTTATTTATTTTTTTTTTCTGGGAAGGTTCTCAAATAGAGTGGTTTTGAAAAGTTTTGAAATCATTTGACTGTGTAAGTGCCTACTTGGTAAGGAGGTTGATGAATTACTGTTGAACAGAAGAAGGGAATTTAAAACAAAAACAGCCTTGGAAAGCTAAAGGAAAGCTGAATACAGAAAACTAATACCTGGAAACCAAAAAAGACCTACAAAAATTGTTCATTTCTTCAAAGCATGAAAAATTTTGAAAAGAACAACTTCTTGGTAAGAAATTATTAGGAAAATTACAGCTGTTTCATTAAAACAGCTTTGAATGCAAACTTTTTTCCTCCTCTGCAGTGCTGAATGCGATAGGAAAGGTGTTTCACATGAATACAGATATCTGGAGTGATGCAGGTAAACCAGAGTCACAGAGGTGCCTATCTGGAGTCCACCATCAGGCCCTGTGGCAGGCAAAGCAGTACAGCAGCTCCTGCAAGGATGTATCCTTGTGTGCTCCATGAGTGTTCACAGGGTGTATTCTTCTACAGATACAGTTTTGAAAGAGGTATAGCAGTAAGATTTAAAGAAATTGAAGTAATCTTGCTGTTTGATGGATTTTCAAAGCTTTCCTTTTTTTCTGCAGCTGGCATAAAAACAGTTTTGCCTTGATGAAGTATTCTCTGATGGTGTTGGTTTACAAGCTGTATATAAGCCTGTGTTTCTGTCTGTGTGTGGCAGTGGTGGAAGAGGGTTATGATTACTTTTATTTACAACAGAAAAGTGTTGACCCTGAATCTTTGGGCCAGTTCTGTGATTTTCCTCTTGCTCTAGCATAGGGTCTGTAAGGCCTGTGTGGCTGTGAAGCATCTTAAAAGCTATAGGAATGTCTGAAGCAGCAGGTGATCATATCACCTTAATCTCCAGCTGGATCCCCAAAAGGACCATTTGTCCAAACACCAGTTCTCTCATCATTGCTTTAAGTAAGGGCAGAACCGTTTTGGGAGATTGTGAATCTCCCTTCCTACTTCTTGAAGAACTGGGAGGAGTCCCATGTGCTTCCATACCCCTGAATAGGGGTCACAGCCCCACCATGCTTTCTGTTGGCTCAGACTTGTCTTTAGAGCAGGGTTGATCCAGAATACATCCCGATCCAAATCTGTGCTGCTTAGTGTCTCCATCTCTCCTGAGCTGAAGCACATTCACAGCTAATCTGAGTTTCTGCATTTGGGGGGAGGCTTTGAAGTATCTTTCTGAACAGAGACTGAAGCTTTTTGACTAGTGCGTGGTTTCTTAGTCGGAGGAGCAGCTAATTAGAAATCTGTTATCAGTGATCCCAGCATTAAGGGGCTTGACCCTGTCCCTCAGAACTGCTCTGGCCAAGTGCCTAAGCATGTGCTTTACTTGGAGCATGTGACTAATCCCCTTAACTTTGGTTGACTATTCATATGCCTAAAGTCAAGAATGTGCTTTCTTGGATGACATTCAGCTTCCTGCAGGAAAAGAAGAGCCCACGCTCTTCTTTTCCTGTCCTTCCCCTGTAGATAAGGTGACACTCTGTCCTAGCCTGAGCAACCAGTATGTTCTTGGTCTCCCTTTCCGTAGGGTGGAAATTCAGGATCCATATTTGGCGGGCTCTTTCCCACACGCAGCCTTTCACGTTGCACTTCTGGGACAACACATCTCTGTGCTTCAGAGACCACAGAGGCACTGGAGTGCAGTGAACAGATATCCTAAAACACCCATCCTAAGGATGCAGGATGAATTGGCTCAACCCCCTGCGATCTGCAGGCTGAGGTTTTGTGTGTAGTGACTCCATTGTGTTGCCCCGTGACTGTAATGAGCTAGCTACAGGGATTCTGCTGTCCGTCCCTGCTGGGACACTGTACATGTGAAGGGGCTGGGTGGCAGGAGCACATGTGCCCTGTATCCTGTGTACCCTACAGGACACCTCCTTCTTCAGCCTAAAGCTGTTTGTGTATTAAATTTCCTGACCCATATTAGCCGCCTGTATATATCTATCCCTTCTTCCTCTCTGCAAACACACAACTGATCTTTCCTCATTGAAATATTACAGTCCCTCCAGTTCTTTTTCCAGTTGGGCTTTTTTTCTTCTACCCCAGGGATAGCCGCAAGTGGATCACAAAGCACCAGTGACCAGAACAATTTCTTTGAAATAATGCTTTTGAAAAATTGTCATTACTTTTTAAAATGTTATTCCAGCTACAACAACAAATGAAAGGGAAAAAAAAGCATCCTCAGAGTCCTCTAAACAGAGGATCCTCCCTCCCACGAGTGAATTGTGAGAGTGCAGGTATTCTGCTTTCCTGTGGATGCAATTCATTTGGGACCATTTTTAGCTACGGCACATTAGCTGTGCAGTTCATTGGATGGTGAATAAAGCAAAGTTGGTGAAGGAGATGATTGATGTGGGGGGGGTATCTCAGATTCCCAAGCATTCCTGGAAGACTGTGTCTCCATGGCTGCCCGTTTAGCCACCATGCAGCGCTTCCAAATCAGGCTCATCCCTGGAGCCCCACTGATAAGCAGAGCTCAGAAGAAAATCACTGTAATCTGTCCTTAATTCTTGAGTGCCACGCTAACTGCCAGCAGCGAAATGGAGGGAAAATAATATGTTACCAAGTATAGCTTAAATAAAGACATGCATTATTCGGGCTCTTTCTTCTGTGTGTCTCTACATAGGCCTAGAAGGGCTACAGGAGTGCTCAGGCACATTCACACAAACCAACACTGCATTTCCTTGCCCCCAGGTTTCCCACTCCTTTGTGGTCCACACCGCTGTGCTCATCCAGCCAGCAAGGGAAGACTCAAGGTGAAAAACTGAGACAGCTCTGAATGATTGCCAGGTACCAACAAGAGACAAAGAGTAAAAAAATGGGCATGAAAGACAAAGAGCATGCAAAGATTAGTGACAGATGAATTTCCAAGATCAGGAACTGAAGTTCAAAAAAGCCTAAAGTTTGATTGCAAACTCCAGGTCAGATCCATAAAATCTTGATTCTGCCAGTCTAAGGTGAAAACTCAAAAACCAGGGCTTAGCTCAGAACTTATACTCCCACTGTTTCCAGTTATAGCCAGAAATATAATGCAACTATTCCATAGTCTATTGAGGTTCACAGAAAGCTCAGGTGCCTTAGAAAATATTTTAGTGCTGTCTTGGTTAACACCCAAAATGAAATGTGTGCTTACACACTCACAGTATCTATTGTTTGGCTTTAGAAAGAAAGTCATCAGATGCTACCTCCCCTCCCTCCCTGCCAGCCCCCTACTCTGATTTTGGGTTTCCATCCTGTCTGCCCCACTACACCCCAATCCTACAGCCTTCTTCAGAGCCATAGTTATAGACTGCGGCATTTTTACAACAAATGCTGCTGGTGCCAGGGGGCTCTGATGAGCTCCCAGTTGACATCAGTGGGAGAATTGGAGCCTGATACAGGGCTGTCAATTTAATTGCAGTACACCTTGCACATGTTTAGGATTTAACTTGGAGAAAGAGTCTGGATGACTGCCTCAGTATAGGCCACAAGAAGGAAATGAAATGCTGGTCACCTCTTGTAAAGCACTCCAGAATCACAGATCAATTGTCCTTCCCTTGCTCAGGGAAGACTTTCAATGAAAATATCAGTCTCAGATAGGTTATCTCCAGGGGAAAGTGGGGGAGTGAAAAAGAGGAGACCCAACAGCAGTTGCTTCAAAATTGGTAGACTTCTGTGAGGATAATCCAATGTCACCTACAGCATCAGCAGCAGGAATTGTCAGTCCCTTCTAGGACTGCACCTTTATATTTTTCTTTCACTGATTAACAATCCTGCACAGTGGCAAAAAGTGACTTCAAAAGTTTTCTTGCATAGGATGTGTACACATGGGCACCCTCATGCCCTTCTTTCCTTAAACACACACATGTGCACATCCAACATGATGTGGATGCCAGGAAACTGTAAAAGTGTCCTATATAGGGAGAAAATAAATAGTAAAATGCAGCATATTTGTTTTCCATTCTTTTATACTTAATTCAGGAGTTGCAATGCAATTCAGATGCCATCTGTGTCCGTGTTAGGTTGTGCATGCAGATCACATGGAAACTCTCTGCTGAAGATGCATGAGGAAGCACAGTACAACTGGGATAAGTTTGGTATTTTCCATCAAAAAGTATTTGGATATTTAAGGAAGAGTTGCCAGTGTATGCCCTCCAAAGCAGAAATGATTATGATCCCCTAGTGTAACAATCGCACTGTGCCAAGAGGCAGTGCCATGGCGGGACACCCTGAGTCTGCAGAGGGCTTGTGTGGGCTGTCAGCAGCATGAAGACTGGGCACAGCAGGGAGCTTCACATCCCGTGGGTCTGAGCCCTACCTGTGGCAGCAGGACACAGGAATACCTCTGTAAAGGCAATTCCTTCAAGCGGCCTTGTTACTATGCCAGCAGGTCAGAAGTACCCAAGCAGTAACAGCGATTCTGCAGTAGGTGAGATAAAGAGTAAAGCCTTCAAAAACCTGTGGATTTTGCCCCAGTTTCAAAATGATGTAGACTCCAAGGAGTGGGAATCAGTCATGGCTTAGTCTCCTGGGGTCAGATACACGAAAGAGCCTCAGCATCCAATTCCTCCTTAGATGGTGAATAAAACACTAAATGCCTTTGGTGCCTACATATTTTTTTTTAAAAGCATATATGCTCCTAATTTGCTTAAGCTCTTGTGATGTTTTACCTCAAGAAGAGTTTTCTTCCGGCAGTAGAGCATAAGGCTGTATTTTTTTTACAAAGAGTTATTAATTAACAATATAGATCATAAGAAAAAGGTTTGAGTAATCAGAACAACAAAAGTGCAGCCTTAGACTATTCAGTTAGAGTGTACTGAATTATTTATAACTCCTGGGCACCAACAGCAATCACAGATATCTAATTTAAACTGTTACTATTTTTACCTGGCAATTTCCATCACTTAGAGTGTTTATATCCATGTATTTGTGGTTTGATCTTTTGCAGGACAAAATTTCCCCTACTTACACAGAAAAGCATATTTGGGAACTTTTGAAGGTATTTTTCTGCAGTAACTTTAATTATTTTAAAGCATTTTGAGGCCTAGTATGACAGACTTTACAACTTTCAAAACTGTAAACTGTACCTAAAATGGGCTTGAACTTTCAGTTCTTTCTCAAGTAAAATTCTCTTTGATTACAGGTCATTGGAATCAAGGAGAAATCTGCTTCATTAGCAGATGTAAGACTGGGTCCTATTTATGTGTATATGTGATGAGGGGACTTCGGTAAGGGGGCTGCACTTTCATGTCAGCCCACTTAAGGATCTTTTGCATATATGCAGGAAAAGTCACTGCTAAGTCACTCCAACTTTCTACCAATCTCTTTTTGTAAAAAACAACCATTATACTTGTGTGTGGCTGTAATAAAGCAGTAGTAAATCTAGCCCATAGGCTGACACACATATACTTGTGTATATTTGTATATATATTTGTACATTTATGAAAAATGTCCATATCTTCATGATTGCCTGAAATAACCTGAGGTTGATGTACAGAATTTCAGGCAAAAGACTGTTTCTTTTTCCCAATCCTCACGCATCTCAGATTTAAACCAAAACAAGCTAAAAAGTACTATTTCCCAGGAAAATCCTCATTTTTCCATTGCACCAGTTGAGGAGGGATACCACACTTAAGTCAGTGGCATGCACATCCACACACGAACATCCAGTCAAAGGGCTGGGTCTCAAGGGTTTTTTTAAGGAAAAGGAATGGACTGAAAAAGCAATGGTAAAATTTCTGTTCAGCATTAGCTCTCTCAATTGCTTCTCTTGTCCTTTATTAGGAGGCCCTTCCTACAGATGCTGTTGTTCTCATTAGGTGTACATTTGGGAGGAGCACTTTTGTGGGTGACACGGAGCCACCCAAAGGCCAGGATTTTCTGACCTGCCTTTGTCCCCATTAACCTTAGGCTGAGTTCATGATGTTAATGGGCTCATCTCCCTTGGCTTCTTGTACAGGTAATGAAGAGAGACAGTCACTTACAGGTGGTGACCCAGCAAAACTGACTTCTAAGTCAGCTTTAGGAGCTCCTTCTTTCTTCATGGAGTAACCACTCACCTATCTTGGGTGATCCCAAGATCTTAAAAGATCTTAAATCCTGGTGAGGTGAATCAGGTACCTAGTGCAGAAGAGCATCCATATGGAGATCAGCCGTGTCTGTGTGCTTTGGGTGCATGGCCTGGGCTCACCTGTAAAACACAGGTGTTAATAGTGAAAGCCAGTGGAACAAAAGGAGATGTTCACAACAGCCTTCCCCTCCCCAACTGCAACATGACTGCAAAGGATAGGGCTTGTCCCAACCCCTGGAAATAGCATTTGAGGTGAGTGCCTTGTGGTGGCCTCTAGGTACAGATGACTGGGTGGTCCCAGTGCTGGAGGTCAGACGTCTTTGGTCTGAACTTTTCACCTTTCTCTGCCAGTCCTGGGCGTTGCTGAAGCAGTTCAAAGAGTGAATTTGCATCTTAAAAGTTTGAACAGCTGAGCTGTTCAAAGGTTACTTTTCATGCTTTATCCCCAAACTGACCTGAAAAAGTCATCTAGCTGGTAGTGATAATCAAAAAATTCTCCTCCAAGATACAGTCTGGGTAGTTTCATATTCTTTTTTTCAGTGTTAATAACTGCTTTACAAACAGCTTACATGGAGATTAAAGAGATTGCAATTTCATCCCTTATTGTTGGGATTATAGTTGTCCTCAGAAAAACCAAACTGAGGACTCAACAATAGGATGAACTGTGGCTGTATTATTCAGAAAGCTGCTCTGACAAGGCTGAACGTACGTCTCCATCTCATGGTGAGAGTCTCTCAGAACCAAAATTTGGAACTGCATATTGATAGCAAGTCTATCTAGAAGGACCAGCAATTTAATCTAGTATTAGAACTTTGGAACTCTTGTACAGTCCCATGTATTACCTGAATAAAACAAACAAGGAGTGAGAAAATTAAACTGATTTCTGAAAACTCTAAGGTTAAGTGAACTTTGGATCTTGTGCCAATGTATGGTCACTACTATTTGTTTCTACAACTAAATTTAAGTCAGTGACTTGACAATCTTCACCCATCTCTCAGAACAACTTTATTTTTAAAAATACTGTTAAGGTTTTGACAAGAGGGACTTCAGCTGACTTGCAGGGACCTGTAAAGTGAAGATTCAATACTATGTACTAGTACTTAAGGAAAGATTTTAGCTAGAAAGTGGAAGATAAAGCTGAGTTCCAGGGATCAAATGTTATTTTTCAGCACGGTACTACCTTGCCCAAGCTGTAGTGTATCATCCTGACATTCTTCTCCTGTTCTCCCTTCCCCTTTTTCAAGGAGTAAGATATATATCTCTGTGTCCCTCTCTTCCTTTTCCTCACCGTGTGTGAGAATACAGACATGCTTCCTGTAAAGACATTTTTCTCTTAATCTCATTCCATACCAGCTCTTGCATATGTGACTATTTTGTTATTTGAGATGTCTGTGAAAAAGAAATAAAGGCTTTAAGAGTGAACTCTGGAAATGAGGAGGAGCTTGAGAATATATCAAATTTAAGGATGCAGCACCATTTTCTGCAAGATATTTCAGAATGTTCCTAAATTCTCATTATCACTCTCCTGCCCTCCCTCTCTGTGAGAGGGATGAGGAGGGTACTGGGATGTGGGACTCTCAAAGGTTGCTCTTTAAACTGTTGACTCGTATCCCACAAGGATTTTTCAGATTTTTCAGAGTTTTAGTGTCAAAGAAAACCTCCTTTGAAAAGGTGATAAAGTCAATGTACAACATCATGGGGGAGGAGGTTCTAAGGGGTGGCTCCGTACCAGTTTATCTTTGTTTCTCATTCTTTTCAACAGTCCTGTGTGTCCAGCCATGCACATTCTCTCCCTGCTGGGTTCACTTTGCCCCAAGCTGTAGCTTGCCAAGAGGGGCCTGCCTGACCTCTCACCCCCATGCTGCACTTGGATTATCTTCTTGCATAACTTTCCATTTTCTCTCCGAAAAACCCCTGTCTCACCTCCTAACGAAAGCCATAACCACTCCTGTGACCCTGCTGCAGGGAGTGAATGCCCAGGCTCCATGGGACAGAGCAATGCCTGGCACTGGGGTGATTCTAGGGGTAAGGAAGGAGGACTGGTGGAGCTCTCAGGCCACCAGAGCTCCAGTGTCACCTTCCCCTGCAAGCTCCCCTGCTGCTCATGAACCTCTCGGCCAGCTCAGCACATGGGTCTGACTCTCACTCCCCGACTTGTGCCCATGGGAAACGTATGTGGATGTGGCGAAACACTTCTGTGTGAGGGCACGAGCATTGGGTACAAGAGGCAGGGAGAAACCAGATTCACTGGACTCCCCACCATCCACAGTAGGTGCACGTCATGAGGACATTTGCTCTTCAGGATTTCTTCTGCCCCAAGTAATATTCAGCCTAACCACATGCTACCACATTGGCCAAAAGTTCTTGGAGGGTGTCCCTTTCTTCACTTCCTCATTGGTCCTTTTTTCCTTATGATTTTTTTTTCTTGCTCAGAAGAAATGAAGCAATTCCCATAATCATCCTTTGATGATGATAAAAGTTGCAGTCATCACTGTTTCGAACTGACAGTTTAGGAGGCTTAGGATAATAATTCACTTAAATGCCTGCAAATTGAAGTATGTCAGCACTTTCCTAGGACATTCCCAAGTAAAATAATATGACTGGTACAAGACATTTGTCATGCGGGTACATCTTGGCCAGCTGTTTATGTTTCCTCTAAGTGCAGTACACACACATCAAAGCTGGATTAAGAAAGACCTAGAATGCCACAATACTCAGGCATGTTCAGAGAAATGCAGCAATACATCGCATTTATCTGGCATTTATCTTTAGAAAATTTTACAAGTATGAGTCCCATCAGACCTGTCTGAGGCAGGTAGGTATTACAGCCATTTTGGAGATGGGAAACCAAAAGCCTGGGAAAAGACCTTCTGTTTAGTGGTTTGATGCCCCCTCACAAGTTCTACCAGCTGCAGGTGGAGCCTTCTCTTTTCAGCACTTTTGAAAATCCAGAGTGTAGCTGGGTTTATTCAGATCTGCAGTGACTGTAAATGTGAAAGCCAGGATTAGGACACTCAGGATCCTGATTTCTTCAGAGCACTGCTACAGACCTTTGATCCCACAAAGCACTTGCCTAATTTCAAGCATAAATCTGTCATTAAGGATGCTATTGCCATGCTTAAAGCTAGGCACATGCCTAAGTGCTTTGCTGGACTGGGAATTACATTGAAATATATAAAACTTTAACATATTTTGATAAATCCAAAACCGTGTCCATTTCTGATTATGGTTTGGGCATTGTAAAGGATATCTGAACTGTGTATGCAGCTGCTCGACCAAGTGGAGCACTTTTTAGCCAATACACACAGGGTTTTATGACTTTTGGGTAGTACCAGCCAGTTGCCAGAAGTAATAGAGAGTGACATGTCCTGTGTGGTTGGGACCTCTGTGCTGCTGTAAGAGGCGAAGTGGCTCCTGTGGCCATCGGTGCTAACAATACATCAACAACCACTGACTATTTTGTTAGGTTGTTCTGGTGAGATGTGAGTGTGGTGGCTAATTTCACAAGTAATGTGACATCAAGTGTATTGTACTTTTCCATTTCTTCCTGTAATCGGTTGCAGCAGAGTGAACAGAATTTGTTTAAACATGAAACAACCCCTAATTTCTTGTTCTGTTAATCCAAGGTGCTAATCTGCAGACACATGGGTGTTTGTGTACGTGCATCAGTGTTTGCAGGACTGCGGCCCTGAAAGAACGTTTTAGTGGCAGGGTTGAGATCAGGGAACTAATAGGGGGAATGAACAAACCCCTATAACTTTGAAAGACAAAAGTTGCAGAAAGCATCACAGGACTTTATCAAAAAACTAGCTACATCTTACAATTTCCCTTTTGTTTTGATTTGTTTTGGTTTTGGTTTTATTCAGATTGGCACAGAATACTGTATTTCCATCAATTAAAATCTTGTCTGGTAACTAACTAAACAACTTGTTCATGGAAAATTAAAAAATAAATAAGTAAACTGTCAGTTGTGGAATGTAAACTGATTAAACAAATAAATCATGTTGTGTGTTTTAAGAGGTTCTGTCTGCTTGTGTCAGGAGCGGGACTGGACACCTCTCACCATCCCCATCCTCACTGAAGGATGGAGGACAAAGAGCAAAACTGGAAGGTGGGTGATCTCTGAGCTATTGGGTACTAGAAATGCTCTTTTAAAACAAACAATAATAAAGATTAGACAGCTTCTGATCAGAATCACTGTACAAAACATTACAACCAGGGTCTCAATGTGACTGTTTATGAGGAGGTTTTCTGCCTGTCATAGAAGGGATTGATTCCTGCTGGAGCCTTGATGTTAGAGCACTGCATGTGCTCCAACACAATTAATCTCTTTTTGGAGCCACTTAACATGTTGAAGTCTGTGATTTGATTGAAATCTATAGAGACATCACAACAGTTTAGCTCCCACCTTCCCTCAGAAAACAAACAACTAAACCTGAATATGGATTGGAGCCTGTTGGTTTTCCAGTGCTCAGCTGTAAGGGCTTCAGGAAACCTGGCAGGCAACACTGCACTGATATTAGTGCTTCCTCACTGCACTTGTACTCTCAGGCCGACAACAGTGCAGCAGACAACAATGCAGCAGACAATAATGCAGCAGACAATAATGCAGCAGACACACATTTTCTGTAGGGCTTGGAGTGTGCAGCAAGATTTGGGCTGCAGGTGTCCCAGGCTCAACACACAACGGTCAGGGTATTCATAACAAATGGAAAGGTATTAAAACTACCTCAAATGTATAAAAAAGAAATTAAAAGAAATAGACAAAAGTGCTTGCCACTGTCCTAGCAGAAGAGAAGCAAAAGAGTGGATCAAAGAGAAAAGCATGACTTTAATTTTTTTTAAATTATTGCATTTTAAATTAATTAATTAATCTAGAACTAAACTATTACAAAAAATGATGGCAAGGTAAAGGTTTTTAAACGTTATTATTTTGTTGGCTGTGGTGTTAAATATCAAAATTGTCTGTATTGACTCTTTTTACCTGATTTAGGCATTGCACCTATAAAGACCTGACAGTCAAAAATAAGGAGGCACCTGATGGTTCTTCCCAAGCTGACTGGTTTTTTGTGACAGACTTTGGCAGCAGAACAAAGAGTCTCCTGCAGTTTTCAGGATGGAGTCCCTCCTGCACCCAAAGAGGTCCTGCCTAAAATACCAGCGATAGTAAGGAACCAAATGAAGGGTCAGAATGGAGAAATGTAAAAGAAAATTCTCTATAAAAACCCCATCAGTACTGGCATAAATTCCTTGATCCCTTCCCTGGCACTAAGGCTGAGGAAGGGAGAAATCTTGGTGATCCACTAAACGCAGAACTCCAAGAATGTGCCTATTTTTGCCACGTTTCAAGAGAACCCACTTGTATTGCCAGTGCTTATGACCTTCCTGCTGCTGCAAATAAAATCTGTGGGGCGAAGCAGAGAGAAGGAGCAGGGAAGAGCTGGCTGGGGGTGCAGAAGTTGGCAACTCCCCCAAAGCAAATGAAAGGAGCAAAGGTGTTACAGTGGCATATCCAGCATCACGAGGTGTTAAAACCTTTTTGATGAAACGTCTCCTTTCCTTGTCCATTCCTGCCTGTGCCACCAAGCACAGCCGCCTGCCCAGCCATCCTCATCTGCTCAATGACACCTCAGGTTTAGCAGCAATGCCAGTGGTCGGGGCTGCTCAGGTCTTTGCTCTCTGCCATCACCAGGGGAAATGTGATTCATCCGTGCTAAAAATGGAAGTCTGCAGAGCTTGCTTTGTGGCAAAGGAGAAAGCAGGTGCCCTCTCCTGTGGCAGTGACAGCACGGAAAGCCTCAGGAGTGTGGCCGCAGGGGCAGAGGGCTCAGCTGCTCTGCGCTTGTACAGAAAGGGGGAAAGAAGTACATGAACTTAAAAAGCCAGCTGCTCCTTGAAGTTTGAGCTAGAGATGCTGTCATGGAAGGGCTTGCATTTCAGAAAGAAAGTGGCCTGACTTCAAGAAAGATTTATGCATACAAGTCCAGGTTTGTATTAGCCATGTGAGGGCTGAATTTTAAGCCCACCTTTTGTTGTTGTTCCCTGCAGTGCCCAAGCTGCCCAGCCCTGCTGCTGCCAGCTCTGTGGTGCTTTCCAGGCTGCTGCTCACATCTTGGGGTCTGGCTCTCTGGCACGAGAGGATACACCAGGTAGAGCCACAGGGTCACACAGAAGCCTGCAATGCAGCTAGACAAAGCAGACAGCAAGAGAAGAGAAAACTCTTTAACTGTAGTTCACCACAGAGGAAATGAACAGAGGGATTTCAACAACCCAACACCACACAAGCCACCCATGGAAGAGCAGGTGTTTGCTGTTCTCTTGTTAGGCTGTCTCAGTCCGGAAGGCAAGGGCTGAGGCTGTCTTACACAGACACCGCCCCCCCACCATTCTGGGCACCTGGACTTGGCAGCTCAGTTTGGGAAGTGTAGCAGGAGTGCTCATGTCTTGTGGTCCAACTCCTCTTTTGAATTAGCACCATCTATTCAAGATTCCAGCTGGTCATGAAAGGAAAAAACTACTGCATTAGGAAGGAACAAAATGCAAATTTTGAGAATTAGGTTTAGGAGAAAGAAATCTACTTGTCAGCTTCATCTACAACACAGTGGGGCCTCAGCAGATTGAACAGAGGGACAGGCAGCAACAACTCCAGTTCTTCATAGCAGAGAAATCCCTTGCTGTGTCCCTGAGGAGCACCCCAAAGTTCAGCTTTCCCTTTGCTTTGAGTATCTGCTAATGTTTTGTGCCCACTCAGGAGTGAGGACTCCCTCGCTGGAATGCAAGCACTGTGTTTCAGAGGCAGGATAATCTCACGGTGACCTTTCTTGTCAGACACACATGATAACTGCAGCAGACTGGGGCTGCATGGGGCGAGGATGCTGGTAATGAAATGCTTTCATAGCTTGACACTCATTATTCCCTTACATTATCAGGCTCTTCCCCAGGGGCCCTCTAAAGAGTCACGGCTGAGCTCTTTTCCTGCAGAGACCAAAACCAGACCACCTAACATGCTACATTTACTAAAATTTTTGCTCCCTCCCTGCTCAGAGGGAGAGTGGTCTTGTTCATTTGCATGAGAGAGAAGTGGAAGAACTACACCTGCTCAACTCTGATTTTATCAGCCTGCTAACCCATGCCAAACAAAGCAGTGAGCCTGTGGCCAGCCAGGAGTGACTGAGGCTGCTGCCATCCCAGAGCTCACCATGCAGGCCCCTGACTTGCCCCCAGCATCCCCAGCATGCCTCAAACACTGTCTCTGCTACCCTGCATCTGCTATTGACTTGCAAAGACTGACCACTGACCGCTTCTTCATAAGAAACTGCACTTTTCCTCTGACTGTTTAATTCCCTGCTATTTCTTCCCATCCTCAGATAAACCCTTGGCCTTCTCAGTTCTGAAATTCAAAGCAGACGTCATCGGGAGCAGGCTGCTCAGAGTGAAGCCTGCATTGCCTGTGATAGCAAAGCCCTCTCACAGAGCTCAGCTCTGTACCAGGAAATGAGCTGGTGGCCCAAGGGCATGCCCAGCAGCAGGAGAGCTCTACTGCCAGCAGATATGGTTGGAAAGAGGTCAGAGAGTCCAAGCTTTGGGCCATCATCTCTCCCCTGCTCATTTCCCCAGAGGCAACCCTTTCAGTCAGAGGTGGTGGTGGGTATTTCAGGAGGTATTAAACAGGAGAACTGAAGGCACTAGGTATGCTGCTTTGGCTTTTGCTAACTGTTCACAGCAATACTCAAAATGCATGCCAGGAACATAAAGGGAGAAATAATAAACCCTGCCATAAGGAGCATGTGATTTGGAAAAGCAGAGGCAGCCAAAGGGTGAGAGAAGGGAATAAAACACAAAGGCAAAGTCTTCACAGCAGCAGTTGGCACTTGGAGCTGGCCAGATATATATTTGAAACCACTATGCACAGAAAGCCACTTGGTACTTCAGTGCCTTCTATTGACTAAATAAAGTGAGCACACACACACAGGTACACAAGGCCCTCAGTGGGTAAAATATGAAACATGAAACAACCCCAAATATCCACCTTCACAGTGATGCAGATTTCCTTTCTTTCTGCTATGTTTTCTTACAAGCTTCCTGCAAACCTGTCAGAGAAAAGGAGGCTGAGTGAAACGTGTTGCCCTGTGCATTGAACAAAGCTTCAAGTTCTCAGTTTCACATTTGGGGTGGTTCTGACAGGCTGCAGTTTCTGCTTCATTTAACCTAGCTCATTCCCTTTGGGAATTCTTTACCCACCATATTTGCAGCAAGAAATACAGTGTGCTGAGGTTTGTAAAGAGCTTTCAGACAGAATGGGTGACTGCTGAGTCCTCCCTTCCTTCCCCTCTGTCAGATGGAGATTCATGCATTACTTTGCACTTCTCATCTCTTCTCAGCTACCAATTTTCACAAATAGAAATCTAAATATTTTTGAAACTTCTAATGCTCCATCAAACTTGTTTGCAAATAACCAGTGGATCCAAACTTTGATGGGGACAGATGGGCAGACATGAAGTGACAGAATCTTTGTTTCCTTAGGAAACCAGTCTAAAAATATTATGTTCAGAGTTCAGCTTTTTCCGTAAAGATGTGCAGCTTCCTGGGAGGCCCAGCCAAGTCAAGGGACGCAGGTGGCAGCAGCAGCTCTGTGTCCTGGGTGACACCTTTGCCCGTTGCAGCTGTCATTGCTGCTACTGCCAAAGGTGTGTCACATCAGCTCTTCCTTTCATCTGGGAGGCTCTGTTGTTGTTGAGATCTTTGCTCCAAGAGTCCCCAAGAGGAGCCCACCAGGGAGGATGATATGGGAACACTCATGGTTGGAATGGAGACCCACGTTGTCTGAGTCAGGATCTGAATGCTCCCAAGATACACCTGGCAAGTTGAAACACATCTGCAGAGATGGGAAGATGACCTGAGGGAAGCTGTATCTCAGGACAGGCAGTCAGCCAGGCTTTCCTCCCTCCTCCAGCTGTAACAGCACCATCCAGAACAGCCTTGAAGGAAACCTTGCAACCCACCTGCCAGCCTTGTTTTGCCCACGAGTAAGCAGGGATGGAGGCTAACATCTGCAAGCGCTTACTGTGAAATCTTCTGAGATAGCACTGCTCAAATGTTGCCAGGTGGCATAGTCCCAGTCTGTACAAAACAGTCCCTTTTTGCCATTTTGCCAGTAACAAATTAATTTTCACCAGCCCCACAACTCCTCTGCAGAGCTAGATTCAAGCTGCACATTTATTACGAGCTTATTCATCTATTTCTGAACAAAGAGTGTGTTCCTGCGGCCCAGGGGCTCGCAGGACTTGCTAATGGGAATGCAGGAGGTTGTGCACCAGGCTCACTGCCTGGTGGGGAGGGGACAGGGGAGGAGGAGGAGGGAAGCAGTGCTCTCCCCTCAGGCAGTGCTGAGGTACCTGCCAGCACCTGGCCCCTGGAAGTGTTCCCAGCTGGCACGGCGGATGGCTCTTGATTGTCCTGTCACACCTTTGCTGACAAGTACTTAAATTGAGCAAGTTCATCCCATAAAATTTAAGGAAGAAGTGAAAGGACAGAAGAATGAAAAGCAATGTATTTTTCTTTTAGCACCTCTCTTTTTCTCATTTTCTCCCGAGGTGTCAGCACCTTAAATAAAAGGCCTTTTACTGCCTCACTGTTGTCTGCATCCAGCCACAAATAGCAACGCTGGTGCAAATAGACCAAGGTCTCAGCTTGCCAGCTCTGCCCTCAAGGATGTCACCTCCGTGCAGAGCCCTTCATTCTCCTTCCTCTCTCATTTCTCCTTTGCTGTCACATTCACTCCTGCCAGCTCGGAAAACACACACCCTTTGCTTGCAGAGATACGAGGAGGTTGAGGGCAAACTCAGTTCCCAAGGTCTGCAGCTCAGCTTTCATCCCACAAAGAGAATGGCCAGGAGGAGCCATGTAACTGATTTCCAGTTCCTCATGGTTCATTTCCAAATTTGTCAACCACAGTGAGAGCTGACAAAGTATTGCTCTGTCCTGGCTCCCTCCTGCAGCCCCTAGGAGGGTTGGCTGGAAAGGGATCTCCTACAAATTCTGCATCCTGGAGAGCCCACATTAAACTGTGTGAGGGTGTTGGAGATCAGAAGCCCCCCTCTCAGTGGCTCCAGACAGAGTAAGGAGACAGGAGGAGGATGAAACAGGGTCCTGAGTGGAACCTCCAGCCAGGCAGAGCACTGGGCTGGCAGATGGCTCCCAACATGCAGCAAACACAAAACTAGGGGCACGTGTCGCTTTTTTTCTTTAAGTTGATTGCATTTTTGCATTTCCTGACTGAGCCCAGATAGGATTGCAGTAGAACAAACACCGGCAGTGTGTGATGCAGGATGTGAGTTACGGGGGAGCTGGCCAGAGAGCTTATTCCCTTTGACCTCTTGTTCCTCCTCACACGCCAGAAGACTTGTGTCTCTTTGAACATCATAGTGAGAGCCCCTGGGACCTGCCTCACTCCTCCTAAAACTGGCTGCATACATCATCTGGGATGTATTTCTCTACAGGAGCACTGTCACAGCCCAGACAGGAGGGTCACACAACATGAATGGAAAAAGGACAAGAGATTTACAGGCTGTCATACCAGCAGGGGTGGGATATTGTCCTTCAACTTCCCATTTTATTCTTTCTTTATGGATCCAGAAAAGTTTTATATTTAAAAAAATTCTTATTTATTACCTCTTTGCCCATTTTGCTAAAAAATGTACTTGGGCATAGCTGTATTTCTATTATATTTGCAGTAGTAGTATTGAATTATTGAGGTAAATGCAAACTTGCATATTAAAACAAAAAAGGATTTTAATTATTTGGAGGAATACAAACCAGGAAGGCACTGGGCCAGCACAAAAAGGCAATGACCAGTAACCTCTTCTGAGTCCAAACTAGATCCAGGCATCTCTCTCTGCCTTGGCCCTCTCTCACACAGCAATTTACACATCCATGTAAGCATGTATCACACCATCCCCTCATTGATTTAATGGGACCCACTGTACTTCAGAGGCTGGATTTCTTCTATGACCATTTGGCAGAGCATACCAAAGAGGTCACAAACTCACTTGTGATGATCAGAAAAAAAAAATTTCCAGGCCAGAATGAACATAAAATAAAAGAGTAGAGTTGATAAAAACAGTGAAGTTGGCTGAGGGTATTTTTGATGTACCCAGAGAGGAAGCAGTCATAAATGTTTCCATCAGGTGTGCAATGTACCCATAAAATGTTCCAAATATATTTTCATGCATTTGCAGATGGAAAAAATCACTTCTATTCCTCAGCAGTTATTTTACCAGTGAGACAAATTATGATCTGTTGTTGGACTAGAGAGTACGGATCACAGCTAGGGACAGGAATTGTTTTGATACATGTTCAAGTGGCTCTGGGCAGGTGTAACAGAGCTAAATATAAACTGGCACAGCTGATAGGCAAGAACAGCTTGAAAATCTACCCATCTGCACTTCATGAATGCATTTCCATTGACTCCCCTGAGCTGAGGATCAAGCCCCAAATCTTTTAAATACGGATGGCTCAGAACAAATCTGTGGTTTTGCTTTGCTCAGTGCAACATCAGGAGCCACTACATGTCAAGAAGAAAGTGATGGCTTCCCAGTCCCATGCAAGCCCATTCAGGATGTCACCTGGAAGCATCTGACATACCCAAGAGATGATGGATCACTGTCACAGAGCTCACCCTGTGACAGGGACTGGTGTTTGCCATGGGAACCCGCCAATGTTGTCTCTGCCGAGAGGTCTCCCTCCTCACAAGGGAAAGCTTCCACAACCAGTTGTGGTCCTGACTGTGCCATTTTGTGGTAACCGGGTCACATAAAATGGCCAGACTCTAGAAGAGAACCTCGTAATTGGAATTTTTAGAGCTATTTAAACCTTTTTAGAAAATAATGAGGAAAAATCTATGAGAACAATCTGATCCAGATTTATCCATCACTCACTGTGAGATTCAAACTTGATTTGATTGCTATTACTGTATGTATTTTTATTGTTCTCCATTTGCTTAATGACTGTTGCAGTTGTAGTAATAAGATTATTGGTAATATGAAACAGATTTGCAGAATCATGAGAAGATGATTAGATGATACCTTGAGGGTGTTTTCTGTTTAAGACACTAACTATGTCATGGAGCAAATAAACTTGATGAGAGAAGGTATCAATGGCTATTAACCTAAGATACAATTATTCCCAAGTTACCAGGATACACATTTCATTACAGTGAGATTACCGGTGACTGATGCTTGGTCCAGGCTCTCCCATCCACTCATGAGGCTGTGGGACAAAGCCTTGCCCAGGGTGTGAATGGGCAAGCAGCTACAGTTCCCCACAGCCCAGGATGTGGTGGCTGAGGTGGGACCCAGCAGGACTCCCATGAACACATTGGGTTGTGAACTGTGAGGTCCAAGTGATCCAACTGTGCCTGGCTTTCAGCAGCTGTGCCTTACATCTTGTCTAGCTCCCATTACTCACATGTGATGGCCACAAAAGCCCGACAGCACAGTGGTGACAGGGATGCTTGGCCATCAAAGTCATCCCCTTAAGGCCACGTGTTCCTTTCTAAATCGATGCTTAGTGACATTTCAGGATCAGTATTAGTGCAAGGAATGTGCTGCTTCTTGGATCTGCAAGGCTGACTGCAGACAAAGCATTCACAAATCCATGAACCTGCAGATCCTGAGGCCGCCCAGGTGTCCTGGCTGAAACAACAGGCTCATCACCCCCTTCCTCCCTCCCTTCTTGGGTCTGGATGTGTTCACACACCTAACTGTGTGCTCCAGGTGACAAACTCCACTGAGTACACAGGTGCTTGTGTCCCACTGTTTTAGTAAAGTGATGGGAACGACAGTGCACACACACAAGCAGATGCACAGCTCTGCAGCTTGTCCTCAACCATCCAGATGAACCATCTAAATCTCTTGCTTGTTTTGGTATATTTAGTGAATTTTGCCAACTTCCTCAGTGCCTTTCATGGTCTGCAGAATATTTTCCTGGCTCTTCACTTAAATTTTTCAGTCTCTTAAGGACTCTCACAGATCCAGTTTTATCCTAACTAACGAGAGTTTCTACATAATTTTAATAGCAATTCTGCTACTAACATTTTCTCTATAGTCTCTCTCTCAGTCACATCTCTGGCAATCGCTGTCTACTGTTCAAGGTTGGACAAAACTTGGGATAGTAGGTTGGTTGTTTTCCTAAGTCAGATCATTACACACAACATGTAATTGTAAGCTGTACCTACTGCATTTTCACACGGGTAGCTGGGAGTGGATCTAGGCCTCCAAAATGCCTGCCAGCTGTGTATTTAACTGCAAGCAGAAATTCCCAGGATGAACTGGCTTGGCAATCTCAGTAGTGTGACATGGCCAACTTCAGCAGACACTGTTTTCTGTGAAAAAACCCAGAATCTCTTTTTTTACTAGAAGACACCGATATCACATTTCATTGGTGTCTGTAGCACAGAAGTCATTGTTTTGCAGCTTTGAGCAAAGCTTTGCAGCACCACTAGTAGTGTCCTTGGAGAAATAAATGCATAACCTAACTCTTGTGCTGTGAAACATTGGAATAGAGTCCCCTAATAAACTCCTTCAGTTTCTCAGACTCTGTATTAATATTGACACTGCACATCCATTAAACATCAGCGAGCAGCAGTGCTCCAGGTGGTTGCTGCAAGCAGCCAGATTAGGGGCAAATGTTACCAACCTTCCCAATAAATCTTTACAGATTTTTCTTGCCTATGTGGACAGGCTCTCCCCCGTCATCTCACCCATGACATACTCATTGCACTTTTTATGTTATGTTATTTATTCAAGCATTATTTTCATTATCTAGACTTTTCTGTTTGGTTTGCTTAGCTTTGTCCTAGTACTAGAAGAAACTGTGCTTTGTTCCTACAAAAATTAATGTGATGGTTCTAACATCCTCCATTCAGTGATCCTACTAATATTCTCTCTTTGCCTCTGATTTAAGAGTATCTTTCCTAAAGATAAAAATTGCAGGGAGCACATAGCATGTTGCTAAGGGAGTTGAGATCTTTTCTGGGTCAATATTACAAATTATGCCTTTTCCAGTATATTTCCCATTTATTTTCCACTTTTGTTCACATACTTTGTGCTTAATAAGCTTCTCACTGTCCATTCTGTTTCCATATTTACTTTCTGCTATGTGTGACTCCCCTACAAGCATCTTCCAAAAGTATTTCTGGAAACACATATGCTTCTGTATAACAGTTAAAAAATAAATGTCTTATTTATTTCCAGTTAGATAATTTCATCTCTGGCTGCTGTGTTGTACATTTTCACTATGTATAATTTTCATCTAAGCATGTGGTGCTGTCCTTGTTTTCATTACCCATCCTATATATTCCTTCTGTTGGTATTCACATGTTTTTGTGATGCAAAGTCAAGTCTGGTATTCCTTGCCTCTTTCATCGTGGAATGGACATTAGCCCAACTTATGTTGCCTGCTACAGTGTGCATGAATCCGTACACTATTTTACATGTTTGACATCTCAAGTCTCCTCTTTTCTATGACCTGGGATTCTCCATACATTTGTAATGGCAGCGACCTGCCCATCCTCTGCAAGATTCGCTCTGTGAAGTGATTTCTGTCTCTTGGCAAAGCTCATCTTCTCTGTTAATTCTTAATTGTAAATCTCCTGTTAGCGATTTAACACTTCATTCTCTCACTTATGGTATTTCCTTAATTTACTTTACTCCAGGTACCTTATGGTATTCGGTATTTAAATTACTCTTCCCATCTGTTCTCAGCAAGGGAAAGCAAGAAAACAAAGCAAGTGAAGATGTCATATAAATTGAGTCAATAATGCCTGTGCATTTGGAGAGCATGGATAACAAGTACTGGCTCGTTACTGTGGTTCAAACCACTTTCATTTAATGTAAAATACACGGCTGTTCTAATCTAGCCTAGTCAAGTCCCGGAGTCTTACACTGCCCTCAGCAACATCTTAGCATAGATCCTTAAAGCAGTATATAAAGTGAAAAGAATGTCTAAACAGCTTGAAAAGCAAAGCCAGTCTTTGAACTGACACCAGATCACAATGTGATAGGAATTCAAAGAATATGTACCATATGCAGGGAAAGAAACAACATGGGATTTAAAAGCAATGCCTGTGTCAGTCATACTTAGCATGTCAATTAACAACATGAAAATAACAAAACCAATTTATAAACCATATCACTTAGTAACTTTCTGGAAGATAAATGCAATGTGAAACTGTTCAAAACCAAACTAGCCACAGAGCTTGTTGAAGTGCATTTGCTGAAAATGCTACAGAGTTTGTAAAGAAAATGTTTGGAAGAACTCTCTAATGTCTTCCCAAACCTCGGGAAGCAGTATATATGACAGACTCTGTAACTCCAACAACTTTTTTCTCACAGGAAAAGTAAAATTATTACCTTTAAATAGTTGGAAGCTATGAGACAATGAAAAAGCAGAATATCAGATTTTATTCTAATTTAACTAATTTACTTAAAGAAAAGAGTGAGACAGAATACAATTATGTGTTCATCAACACCGGAAGACATTAAGACCTCTACTTCACAGGCTGATGAAATGGCAAGTTACAATTTGTTAGCAAAGGTCCTTGTCAGTATTAGATGCAGAATGTATCTTCTGGCAGGGACTGAGCTAGACCAATTTACAGCAACTCAGTGGGATTATACTTTTTCTAAGTGGTCATATTTTGCACTCCAGTATCCAAGACAAATTAATCTTCCACCTTCTACAGCAGCGAAGGTATTTGCTTGGTGAAGACAAATGGGAGTGGTTCATCATTACAGTGATGGATTTTCTTAGCCTGCCTTTGCCTGCATCTGCTTCTCTTGATCCCCAAACTCCACCTAAGGACAAGGATAAAACAAGTCATTATCATAGAGCATTGCCACTGACTTTGGAAGGAGTGAAACTTTGAGCAAACACAGTAATGTGCTGGGTATGTGATCTAAGATGTCAGCCAGATGTGTTCAGTGGGCCATGGTGATGCACACAATTGAGTCAAAAGCAAATGAAAATAGAAGCATTTAATAGAAAACCAACAGGGAATCTCTTTCCTTCAAACTGTGGCTGTTGCTCTTTGATTACAATTGCCCAAGGCCCCACTCCATCTGGTCCATAGATTAGGATGTCACCGCCTCAGTGAAAAATGAACCACTGCTGCAGATATATTAGTAGTTTTCAGGAGCTCTTCTGAATACAAGATCATCTGGCTATGGGATATAACCAGGACGGGATATAGCAGCAGCTGGATTTTTGGGTAGGGAGTATCTCAGTGTGAATATGGGTAAGTAGTATATAACGTTTCTGGATGCACTGAAATCAAGGAACAGTGCAAAAGCCTTAATTTCCTACCCTCTCTCTCATCCAGCTGTACAACGGGGATAAAAGGAGAGAATATGACTTACTTCTTTTGTTAAATAATGAGCATTAATCTCTGCCAAAAGCAAACTGCCTGAGTGAGTCTCATGGGTTACATCCCTCACACAGATTCAGTGTGCAGAAGTGACAATACCTGCCTGCAGATGTAAGGCCAGGAGAGGTTTGGTGCTGCCAGCCTGCTGAGTGGCAGCTACGTCACTTCCAAATAGGCACCTCTTAGAGGGGAATGCACATCCTGCAAGCAGGTCTGCACTGTGCACTCGGGCTCTCTCCTTCCCTCCCTCTCTCCTAATATTTTCTGTGCAGAGTCCTCTAATATGTCGCAGTACCATAGTAACAACATGAGCTCAGGGAGCTCAGTCAGCTCAGTCAGCAGGACTTTCTTAAGGGTAGGAACCTGTACCAGCAACAAAACTGATGTCTTTGATGTAGCTCTCACTAGACCTTCACTGAGAAACAGAGTGTAGAATTAGTGCAGGAGCTGCCAGATGTTTCTGTGCAGGGGCTCGTGCTGCTGGGTGAATGGGTAGGTCCCAGTCCCAGGGCACTGGGTTTGTTCCTCCATTTGGAGCAGACCCAGAGGAGATGTAACTACACTCAAAACTTAGGGTCCAGGCCTGCTCACGCTAATGCCTCAGTGGCACCTGCATTTACTGAATCCAAATGGTTTGGGAGTGAGTGTAGAGCATTCTGAAATGTGTCTCTGCTAAAGGAACAAGCTCCTGACAAGACTGCCACAGAGCAACTTAATGGGTTTCTGCTGCTGTTCAAAAGCTGTGAATATCTCTATTCATTCCCTTGGAAATAAGGTTAATAAACTCAGAGAATCAGGGAATATTTCTGTGTAATAGCTTGGATGTGGGAAGAGGGGACAGGGTGCAAAGGTGGTGGGTTTTGCCATATAAATATGCTAGGCACGCTCCTGAATTTCTTTCTAGAGGGGGTGAAGCTCAGGTCATGTTCTGCTTACAGAAGAGCCAAGGAAGAGCAAGGAGGAGGAAGAAGGGAGAGATTATTCTTGTGCAGATCTTCTCTGAGTTACCCAACCAAAAACCCTGCCAGTGTGATTCAGTTCTTTCTCCAAACCAGTGGAGCAGGCACTGACTGCAGACATGACTGCCCCAGGGAATCACACCTCCAGGCAGAGCTGGAAATGAGGGCAAGAGAATCCATCATGAACTTTCTCTGCTCTCACAGGCAGGAATTTCTCTGATTAGCTTCAGTGGCTGCAATGCTCCTCTCTCTTACATAAATCAGTGGCCAGGGTAAAATGGCGTGGGACTTGGGACACACTGTGGAGGAGGAGCTTCAGGCCCTGCACACAAAACCAGAGACCAGAAGCAGAGAGACACAGACTGGGAAGCCCACCAGAGACTTCAGCTAGTCCAGGGACCCTCCTGCAGGAAGGGAAAGAGCTCTGTCTGCAGTCAAGCCTATGCCTGTGGCTTGCGGTTAAGAAAAGTCAGAGGTGGATGTGCCTGAAAGGCACATCCATGGCGCCCATCCCATGGCCTGATCTGGAGAGATACCCAGTCAGTCCTGCTCACATCCACCAAGGAAAAGGGTTCTCCCTCACTTTAAATCATGCTCGGTGTTTGGGTGTTGTAGAATTAAAACAATGCAAATTATAATCTCCCTTGCTGGGTCAGAGACATGGAAATATTTAGATTCCGTTTTTCTCCTCATCAGCTGCACAAAAGCCTGAAGGTTGTGTGAGGATGCTCTTCCCTGTCACTCTGGCCACAGGGATATTAATCATGTAAAAACGGGGGGAGGTGGGCAGACTCTGACAGACAACGCTGCCTCGGTCTGGCAGGAACATGGACTTGCATCACTGTGGTAAACACACAGCTCCTGCAGAGCAATAAATTTGGTCTCTGCAGCACAAGTAGCTGTTTGCATTTTACTTGTAAGAAAGCACCTGAAGAGACAGAATCACCATGATGGCACGGGATGTGCTGACAGCACTGCTGTTCCATATCCTCAGACCATCGATAGATGAGTCTCAAATGCCAGAATAACCAGCAGGCTGAGGGGTCCCAATTCTCCATTGCTGTAAGGATGACAGAAGGACTACCCTGGACTGGGGAGGTCCCTTTTTTTATGCGAACATAGGCACAGATAGTGCTGGATAGAAATGGAGACTAAATGATTCTCTGCCCTTATCAATTGCAGGGCATTGCCAAGTAGCAGACAAAAACCTCTCTACTGTTTTCTTTACATTCTGTGGCTGAGCACTGAGATGACCAAGGATGTGACTTTTCCAAAGTTACAAACAAGTATGTGCCTGAAGCACGATCACAGGCTTGTGAACTGCTCACAGCCTTGGAACTGATGGTAGAGACAGCATGATAAAAAAATTACTCATCATAAAAGGGTCAGACATGAGTGACTAAGATGAGGCGTTCACCTGTCTTCATACACAACTTGTGAGATAATTTTAGGTGACACGTCCCCAGTCAAGTATTAAGAGTTGCAGAGCAGCTTTTTAAATTAGTCTGTTTTTTACAAAAACCACGTGGCAATCATAAGAAAACATAAGAAAACAAAATCCCACATTCCAGCCTCCTCTGAACAGTGTTATGAAAAAGAGAGCAGGAATTTTACTTGGCCTAAAAAATTACTACACACATAATCTAGAGGATGCTCAAGATCAGTCCTTTTTCCTCTAATTTTCCATTGCACACACTCTAATACCTGCTTCTATTGATCTGACATGCAGAAAACTAGGACAGATAAAAGAGAAGTACCTGGTACATGCAGCAGCATGGCAGGTGTGATCTACCTTGAGGGTGATCAGACAGCCACAGCCAAAAACTAGGACATACGTGTTTGCCAGGAGGGATTTCGGAATGGACGCTGCATTCTAAGTAAAGCCGAGTAAAAAGACAAGCGCACAATCTGTCATTGCTGTCTGCACTGTCTCTTTCTTCTAAGGGCAGCTCTCTTCAAAAAGCTCCACACCAAAAATCACCAACCCAAATTCTCAGTGTCACACAGTCCCAGTACGGGAGAAGGAATGGGACCTCTGGATCTTACCCTGTCCAACCACCCTGCCCAAAGCAGGGTCAAGTCCCTCTGCTAGGGATGCTGAAGGCAACTAGCAATTGAGCTAAAATTTCTCACTTATACTAACTCTGATGTGTTTTCATGTTTATGAGCACAGGAAAATTTCCATTCTGCCATCTTAGAAATACTTTAGTTTTTCCTACATTTAAGCATTATTTCTGACTGCTCTGAACATGTATTAGAATACTAAAGAGGCTTTATTTTAAAAGTTCAAGCTTGTTTTGGAAACATCGTTAATGAACTTAACTGTACTTTGTAGACTTGGTTGCAAAACAGGAAGTTACAGATGTTTGTAAATTATTTGTGGCACCACATGAGAATTATGAATTTGAAAAGCATTTATCATCACACAATCTTTTCATAAGTGAAGGAAAGAAGGATGAGAGTACTAATATCTGTGGCTATGATTGCTGTTAGCAGTTGGCCATACCACCTGAATCCTCTAAAAAAGTAGGACAAACACCAAAAGAAAAGTAGGACATTTAATCACTCCACACCACCTGGAACATTCAGCACTGCATCAAGTGCATGTACTCAGCACACTGAGATGCACTGGACAGATGAACCTGGAATATTTAAGTGGGAAGCAATGGCTACTGTATGAGGTTATGCCTGAAATATTCATCAGAAGATAATTTAATGTTTTCTTACTTAAAAAAAAAAAAAAAAATTCCCAGATCTTCTGCTCAGCAAAATAAAGGGAAAAAACCCCCAAAAACATAGTAGGGGAACTAATCCATAGGGTTTAATCAGCTTTTCTTATCACTAACAGCAGAGTGTCTTCTGGACCGTCCTCTGCATCAACTTGATTTTTGCAGAACAGACTTTTGCAT
The DNA here is from genome assembly GCA_013397815.1 of Aleadryas rufinucha. Lineage (NCBI taxonomy): Eukaryota > Metazoa > Chordata > Aves > Passeriformes > Aleadryas > Aleadryas rufinucha. Next base: position 2,256,992 of record VZTH01003961.1, on the reverse strand, counting down.
ACCCAGAATCCCAAATTTGGCCTCAAGCAGCCACCTTATGTTACTACTCATATCCCATCCTGACATTCTTAAGCAGAAGGATTTGGGGAAGCTTTTTACAAAAAAAAAATAAAAGAAAAGAAAAAGCCATTTTATTGACTTTTATGTTTTTGAATTGCTAAAATGGCATTTTGTAAGAGGGACAAAACATTCAGAAAAATAAATTCTGTCCAGTGTTACATTCATTATCCTGACCCACTGGTCTCTGCCAGAGTGCATCCTTGTTCTCCTGAGTTCACACCTGAGGTCCCTGTCAAGAGTGGTCTGCAAAAGCAGCATTGCTCCCTCACATCACTTATTTAGCCAGAAGCTCATAAGGAATGGCCAGCATCCCTCTTCCTTTCCTATAGGATGGGGTCTCTCTGAGTAACTTGGCACTTTTATGAAATCTCTGTGGCTGCTCACCCTCCCTCATGCGTCATGAAAAGCTTTGGCCAGAGTTAGAATCCTAGGATATCCTGAGTTGGAAGGGACCCCCAAGGGTCATCAAAGTCCGACTTCTGGCCCTGCACAGGACCACGCACAAGAATCCCACCGTGTGCCTGAGAGCATTGTTCAAACATTTCTTGAATTGTCAGGCTTGGTGCTGTGACCACTTCCCTGGGGAGCCTGTTCCAGTGCACAACCACCCCCTGGATGAGGAACCTTTTCCTGATATCCAACCTAAACCTCCCTCAGCACAGCTTCAGGCCATTCCCTTGGGTCCTGTCCCTGGTCACCACAGAGAAGAGATCAGTGTCTGTCCCCCCTCTTCCCCTCATGAGGAAGCTGTAACTGCAATGAGGTCTCCCCTCAGTCTCCTCCAGACTGAACAGACCAAGTGACCTCAGCCACTTCTCCTACAGCTTCTCTTCAAGGCCCTTCACCATCCTCATGGTCCTCCTCTGGACACTCTCTAATAGCTAAATGTCTTTTTTATATTTTGGCACCCAAAACTGCACACAGGACTCGAGGTGAGGCTGCCCCAGTGCGGAGCAGAGCGGGACAACTCTCCGGTTTGTCAAGGTCACTCTGCAGGGCCTCTCAGCCTTCGAGGGAGTCAACAACTCCCAGTTTAGTCCTGCATCCAAGTCAGGACCAAGAATGGAGCCCTGTGGAACCCCACCAGTGACAGGTCACCAGTCTGATGTCACCCCCTCCACTGTAACCTTTGTTGAGCCAGCTGCTCACCCATCACATGATGTGTTTATCCAGCCGTGTGCTGGACATTTTGTCCAGGAGGATGCTATGAGAGACAGCATCGAAAGCTTTACTGAAACCCAAAAAGATTACATGTACTGGCTTGCCTTGATCAACGGGGTGGGTTACCTTGGAAAAAATACTTACAGACTATACTAGTTACAACCTAATGCTAGGAGAGGCTACCACCACTAGTTTATCCCAAAGCTTTTTCCATGATGAGGTCAGATCTTGCCCCTTGGTTATGTTTCCACCTTCCCCTGGCAGGATGTTCCTGCTGCTCATGGCTGCATGGCATCCTTGTGAGATAGGTGCTTTCCATGCGTGATTGGAGACATTTCTCCAGGTTCTCATGGCCATCCCGTTGGTTGGACTTAAACTAGAAAACGCAGGTACCTCCTAGACATAATTTCTTCTTACTGACTGTTCTGGAATATTTTTGGGTTGTTGTTTGTTTGTTTGTGATTTTGTTTTACTTGTGGGTTTTGTTTTGGTTTTCTTTGGGGTTTTTGTTGTGTTGTGTTTTGTTTGGTTGGTTTGGGTTTGGGGTTTTCTTGGGGTTTTTTGTGGGGGCGCGGGGAGCACCGTGGATGGTTTTATCGATGTGGAAAAAAGACCTATTCACTTTTATCCTCTGCTACGCTCCATCTCCATCTCCCCGTGCTCCCGGCGCTGGCAGCGCTGGCAGCCAAGAACCCATGACAATAGCTCCTCTCGGGGGCTGGAGCCAGGCAGCGGGCGCCGGAACTCCGGGAAGAGTGAAAACTCTTTTCCTTGGGATTCGCGCTGTTTTGTTTGTTTGTTCCTGTGAAGTGCGGCCGGGTGCCTGCGCGGAACGCCGGGGCCGCGGGAGCCGTTTCCAGCCGAGCCGGGCCGGGCACGGGAGCGGCGGCGCGGCCCGAGGGGCGGGATGGCGAAAGTGCTGGCGGCCCTCAGGAACCACTGGAAGAAATCCACGTTCGGGGCCTGCCTGCTGGGCTGGGGCGGGCACTGGCTCTATGGGAAGCACTGGTAATGCCGGCTGAGGCCGGGCCGGGCGGGGAGGCGGGAGGGAGAGATGGAGGGAGGGGGAGCGCCTAAAATGGGGGTCACCTGTCGGAGGGCCCCGGCACCCAGAGGGGATGGGTCTCCCTCCTGCTTCAGCAGCTGTGGGCGTGGGAAGCTCACTGCCTTTTTATAGCTTCCCACTTCGGCCGTGTTGTAAGACTGGGGCGGGTTTAGGCGGGAGGTTTAAACAGAGGGGATGTCTGGTTGGCATGAGCAGTTTTGGGGTCTCTTGGAGAGGAGAAGGCTTTCTCTCTTCTAACCTAAAAAAGAATGTCATGAGCTATACGTGTGTGTTCAGCTTGCCTGCTTTTAGCGTGCATTATAAGGATGACTGGGACCAGGCCTGCAGGATGTGCTGGGGCTGGCCTATCCCAACGTGGTAGTCCTGTGCTTGTGGGTTTTCCCACCTCCTTTTGCTGTAGCAGAAGTCCTTGTCCCTTTCTTGAGGCCTGGCACTGGCAGCAGCCTTGTGCTGTCCCTCCCTGGTGTGGTCTTTGCTGTTGTTGCCCACCCAGCTGGAAGGAGCCTGTCAGCTGCTCCTCCCATAAGTTATACCTGATGGTGTCATTCCCACTGCTTACCTGTGGAGCAAATATCCCTTACAGTATGCAAAATCCTCTTTTTTTTTCTTTTTTTTTTTTTAAAGCTGGGTTTATATTTTAATACCTGTCCTTCAAGATTATGGTTAATGCACATGACTAAAATGCAAATGTAGCCAAATTATTTTTAAAAACTGTTACTTTTGGTTCTGCTGTTTATTGTCACTGTCTTAATTTTTTTAAATTGTTTAGTCAGGTTTTTTAACAGCGTTCTTTTCTGCTTACATTGAAATGCTGCCAAAGTCTCGGTGGAAAAGTTAGGAAAATAGATCTGTTTGTGTTGTTTTTATACTGTCTCTCTTCACATCCTTTTGCCTGGGGACTTTGGCATTAAATCAGTCTTTGTTTTGCATGGTACATCTGCTTTAGTTGCTTGCTTCTTACCTGAAGCACTGAGGCTCAGCTGACTTTCAGAAAACAGCCTGGGGGTCTTGGTGGACAACAGGCTGTCCCTGAGCCAGCAGTGAGCGCTGGGGGCCAAGAAGGGCAATGGAATCCTGGGGGGCATTAGGAAGAGCATTGCCAGCAGGTTGAGGGACAGGATCCTGCCCCTCTACTCGGTGCTGGTGAGGCACATCTGGAGTGCTGTGTCCAGTTCTGGGCTCCTCAGGACAAGAGAGACACACAGCTCCTGGAGCGGGGCCAGTAGAGGGTGACAAAGATGACAAAGGGGCCGGCTCAGGGAGCTGGGCCTGTTCAGCCTTGAGAAAAGACAACTGAGAGGGGACCTCATCAATGTTTATCAGTAGCTGAAGGGAGGGTGTCGAGGGCGTGGATCCAGGCTCTGTTCTGTGGTGCCGAGCAATAGAACAAGAGGCAATGGGCACAAACTGATGCACTGGAAGTTCCACCTGAAACTGAGGAAGAGCTTTTTTACTGTGCAAGTGACTGGGCACTGGAACAGACTGTCCAGAGAGGGTGTGGAGTGTCCCTTGCTGGAGATATTCTAGAACCATCTGGATACAATCCTGTGCAATGTACTCTAGGAAAACCGTGCAGGTTAGAGCAGGGAGGTTGGACCAGGAGAACCACAGTGATCCCTTCTAGCTTTACCCATTCTGTGATTCTGTGACTGCAGGGCAAGCAATGAAAAAACTCTCCCTCCAAATTTTTTTTCCTTGAAAATGGTGATTACATGTTGGGGTTTTTTGACTCCTCCATGTAATGTCAGTGAACTTGCATTCAGCTTTGTCCTTTGATGAGTTGAACTTTGCATTTGGATGAAATAGTAAAATGTGAATGAGTAATTATTTGAAGTTCTATCATTCCAAATACATCTTAGCCAAAAGAATAAACTTAATGTACAAAATGAGGAGGAAAAAATTGCTCGGTGGTATTCATGTGAGGGGCTGGCTGGTGGGGCAGAGCAGTCTGTGACCTTCCCAGGTACCCTGCTTATGTAAGTGGCCTCTTCACTGGTCTTCTGTTGCCACAGATAGTGATGACAGCAGTGGGCAAGTCAGGCCCGGGTCCTGTGGACAGCTACTGAAATAGAGATTAAGGAAAAGACTGTGCCTGCTCCTTTTGCCTATGGAGAGTGGGCACTTGAGGAGGCCTAGGAACAATGACAGACACAGCCAGTGTCCCCTTTGCGTCTCTTGTTTCTGGGAGTCCACCTGCCTGTGTACTGTTGGTTTCAGCTGTACACTGATTTCATATGTGAAAATGGTGAAATTGTGTTTGGATCACAGAATGTGGAGTGTGCCACAGGTGATATAGTGGGGAATAAGGAGGAAAATATGAAAGGCAAACAACCCAAAAAGGAATCTCTGGTATCTAAATTCTAGTGCATGGAGGTTGTTTGCCTCAGTATAGGCGTGATGCTTTAACCCAGATGATGTACTGGAGGGAAAAAAGTTTTTACATAGGCCATTGTCCAATCTCCCCTTTTATCTGTAAAGGAAAATACAACATTTCCTTAGCAGACACTGGAAATGCAAGGTAGGAAATCCTGTGATGACAAACAGCTCAGTGAGGCTTCGATGTAGGCCGTAGCTACTGCTTTCAGAATTTTAAACACTGTTTGGAAACACTGACAACTGTTTAGCAGTTTCTGGGCCATTTTCTGTGGAGAGTTGTTTTATTCAGGTTAGAGGAAAACAAGGAACGACAAGAGCCTGATGGCAGGAGTGTAAAAAAGAATTCAAAGGTGGTCTCAACAGCCCTTTGTGAGACTCTGTGCACGTTAAGGACCTTACCTTGTGGCAGGTGGACAGCGGGGTATAGGCCAGGATCCTTCTTGCAGCTTGTGGGGATGGCTTTTGATGTGTTTTTGTACATTCCCTCTTCCCAGTTTTTTTGTCTATGTCCCAGTTGTGCTGGGGAGCAGAGAGGTGCCTTTTGCCCCATGCACAGACTGCAGCAGGCAGCACCTGGAGAGGTTAATGAAGGATCTGTATGGGCTGTGTTGGCCCTGAGGCTTGTTGTTATCCACAGCAGAGGCTAAATTGCTATGCATGAGCCATACCTGACTGATATTTGCCCTTTGAGAACACATTAGAAGTGTAGTGAGGTCTTGTGCTTTGCTTTCTGGCATCACAAGTTACTGATGAAGGGCCTTGCTTTAGCACAGCATTGCTTCAGATTAGCCTTTGACTTCTTGGAAGTAGCTGAGATGTTGCTCATACATTTGCAGCCGAAGAAAATTTTTGTTTGCTATCCTGCATCCCTCTTTCTGTCCTTGTGGATTTTCTAAAATATTTCTCATGCAAGGAGAAGGCAATTTGCTTTTTTGACTTCTCAAGGTTCCTCCTTCTTTTGGATGCAGCAGCCATGATGCCTGTATTAAGTGAAGCTATTGTCAATAAGAGTCTGTCTTGCAGATAAATGGCAGCCCTTCTGTAGTCAGTCTCTACAAGCTCTTAGGGACAGAAGAGCTCTGAAGTATTTCCTTAAAACTTCAGGGGATGCTATATGGACAAGAAGAATGTTACCTTTTCCAGGCTTGTTCCCAGCACCTCTTCCCTGCCTGGAAATGGACAGGGAATGTTCCCCTGAAGACTGTGCTGTGGAGCCTGATGTAGATGCCCTTGTACTCCCTAGGGTGTAAAGGGAAGAGGGGCACTGGAATGTGATAGATCATTACTGTGTTGGTCTAAAGGTTGTGGATGGCAATAACTGTAAAGGTTGAGGAGCTGCTTGGTCTTGGTACTTTCTTCCTGCAGCATTTAGTTTCTGGATCAGTGTATTAGCCTTTCCATTTGGAAGGTGTTTGTTCAAATACTGACTGATTCAAAAGTAAGGAGTTTTGGATGAGCAGGTGGAATAAAAGGAGGAAACCTTGTGCTGATTCCCCCTCCCCCATATGTTATTCAGCCCTTCTAAGCATGGGTTAGTACATAAGGTACCTCTTAAACAGGGGTGTCAGTCAGCAGGTGGCAAAGGTTTTTCACGTGTGAAATGGTAGGTGTTATATCTGGTTGAACTACTGTTAACTAAAACCCTATTGCCATTCTTGCAAAACAGTAATGAATCTTAAAATTCCTTTTGTTTTCATAAAATAATATGTTTTTAAAATCCATTGTCTTGCATTTAGGATAGCAAATACTCTTGTGGTATCTGAGAAGTAGGAGGATAACTCAGTGTTTCTACATGTGAGGTTGTCTTTAATTTCTCTGGATTGTATGAATTTATATATTAGGCTCATTTTAATCTATAGCCTATCATACTGCGGGTACAAGGGACACTTAATTTAATATCCTAGGTCAAAGCTTGGAGGGTATGTGGATTGTCAGATATGTGCTCATACACAGTAACATACTTCTGCTTATCGTACACAGGTGAGGTTAATTACAAATAAAGTAAAGATACCAAATGCTTGTTCTAAAATTTTCACCAAGTTTGGAATCCCCTCTCCCCTTTATGTCCTGGGTCACCTTTCCTGAATTGAGCTGCAGCTGTTCTTTGTATGCCCAGGTGGTGCAGTGAGTTACCAGCTCTGTCAAATCAGCAGAAATGAAATCTCCAGCACGATGGACATCAGCTTAACTGATTGTCAGATTTGACCAGACTGTTCCCGTGATGTCACTGCATAAGTGATCATCACCGTGTCAGGATGGAGACCCTGGATATTCTACTGAGGACTCATCACATACTTAGTTTTATTTTGTGTATGTTGAAGTATTGACATTCTCAGTAGAAAATGCTGGCAAAGCACCTGAGCCTTTGACTGCCTGCCAGTAATCCTGAGTGGTACTGTTATCTGCAATTTGAACGTTAGTCTCTGCGTTTTTGCCAGCTGATAACTCACTTTGTCACCTTTCTGCATATACTTCCTGAATAGCTGACTTTATTTCATCAAAACTTTGTCAAAAAAACCAGAGTATAAGTTCTGAGTCTTAGGTAAAGCTGATGAAACCTAAGATTTGTCTTTCATGCCTTTCCAAGGCCAAGGTGGAAGTAAATGCTAATATCCAGTGAAGAGGATTCTGTGCTCTTGCCATATTAGAAACAGCCAAAAAAACCTCTCTGCTAAGATAAAATCTTTTTCAGGAGTTCTGTTATAGCTCCTGAAGACTGATCCTGTGTGCACAGCTTTGGTCAAGTTTCTCCTCACAAAACTCTGTGTTTTGATGCAGACACTGAAGCTGGTGAGTTTTTAGGCTTCTTCATGCTTGAGTATATTTAATAAACTTAGATTTAATGCTGATAACCCATTTTGAAATGAGATCCTGAGCTTCTTTATACATTTGTGGTGTGATCACTTTTAGGGGAGTTGCTTTGGTTGGATCTAAGGCAGACCCTTGCTGCAGCTGAGAGCCTCAAACAGCTTCAGTTTGACTTTGTTGTCTTCTGCTTGTTGCATTCATTGCTGCCCTGGGTGACCTTTCATCATGGGAACTGTACTTTCCACCCTGGCTTCTGCTGGCACTTGGGCACAGGACTCAGTCTCAGCTGGAAGATCATCCATCCTAAATTGTGTACATCTGTGTGCTTATGTGTAAGAGTGTTAATTCCCTATTCCAGCTGAAAACATTCAGGACAGGAGCAGTGGCCACCAGTCCTGTGCTGGGGATGTTGCAGAGAAATCAGAACAGCCCTGTCCAGGCAAGTTGTACGGATGTTGTGCTCTCAGAGCGTTGTGTTCTGGCAGGCTGGCATGGCTGGGACATGGGGAGCTCTGCACAGTTGCTCTTGAGTCCTTTCTGTGTTGGTTCCTTCCTTTGGTGTGAGCCTGCTCTGCTCTCCACAAAGGGTGCTGCAGTGGCTACTGGCCTTGAGGCTTTGCTGGGAATGTTCTGTCTGTGGGTTCAGCCTAGGACAGCCTTTTTCTTCTATACCCTGCTGCCACTGTTTGTTCCTCTCCGTTTCCCAATTTTTTACTGCTTAAGCAAGTTGGCCCAGCTGTAAGCTGTGTGATGCTTAATTCTCACAGCAGGAAGACAGCTCTGAGTTGGCCAGCAGATGCAACACTGCTTGTCTGTTTGACTTTAAGGCTGAATTGTGTAGATAAGCCCTTAGGGGAAATGTAAAGTAAAAATTGATTTTTAGTTTGTGGTGGATATGGCGCAAGTCGGAAGAAGTCTCTGTGTGTTCTTTAAGGCAGTGCAGCAATTTCCCTAAGCCTCCACCTGCTCATGTTTGAGCATTGTTGAAAGGGCTTTGTTACTATCTAATAGTAGGCAATAAAATACAAAAAACTTAACAAATTCTCACGATTATTATTTAGTCTCTTCTCTGGGAGCTGGTAAGTAGTCATATTTTGAGAATTTAAGAAGTTACCTTTTGGCTGGTTTTCACATTTTTCTAGCTATATTAATTGATTGTTATGACCTGCAGAGGACTTGCAGGCCCACTTGGGGTACTTCGGGTGAGCCATATGAGGTGAGTAAAGACAACAGCTGTGATGCAGGAGGAGGACTGCTGTCCTTACAGGTGCATCCCTGTGAGTACACTTGTGCTATTTTTTCTGGAGTTTGAAACTAGTTAAGTGTTGACATAATATTTTAAGGAAATAAAAAATTTCCTGTTACCTGGCATCTTTAAACCAAACTTGGGACATCCGTAAGATAAACTCGGATGACTTTGAAATATGTCCCAGTAGAATAAGTGAAAATCCTATGAGTATGGCTGGGATGGTGTGCTGCTGGAGAAGTGAGACAAATCACCTGGAAATTGCTAGATGGTAAATGATTCTTCTGGTCTCAGAATCTAAACTTTTCCTTTGACACAAAAATGGTGTCAAAGTAGGCTTTTTCTGTCTCTTTAAGTGCTTTGGTGCAGGAGAAAATCAGCCTAAATATTGTCATCTAAACTGTCAAGCTTAATTTTTATGGATAAGACTCCATTGAGGTGAATCCATGACAGTTGTTTTGAGGATCTTTGCAGGCTGGGAAAGAGAGCACAGTATCTTCTGCTTGCATTTGGAAAGTGTTGCTGGACTCCATTTTAAAGGCAATTAACACTGCAGCATAAAGCTGGGGACACCAGGAAAACAGACTGGCTGACAATGTGACAGAGTTTGACCTCTGAACAAAATAGCATCTATGTGAAGTAAACGGATAAGGTGGGTTTGGCTGGGATTTGTTCAGAAGGTTAGGACAGCAATTCTCAAAGACATCAACTGTGTGGCCATAATTTGATAGTGGGGGTTTCTTGATATCCCCTAATATTTCAACTTTACATATTGAAATTGCAATTGTTTTCTGTTTGCTTTGGCCACACATAGTCACAGGGAGGGGGGAAATGTTCCTGTGTGAGGGCTGATGCCCTCAGTGGCACAGTGTAGACTTAGCCTGTCACGCTGTCTTGATTGAGCTGGAATTCGCTGTGACGCTGCTGTTCCACAGCTTGGAGCACCAACCTTTGCAGAAGCAGTTATTTTAACAGGTGCACTTTCATCATATTACTGCAATCAAACCCAAGGCTGTCTCTCCTCTAAGTAATATTGCAGGTGCTTAATACAAGTTATCTACCACTTTGGTTTTGAGGAGCAAATATGACAGCATGCCTCTGAGGATTTTTTTTCCAGACATTCCAGTTACTTGTTATCCTGATGAGGTATTATTCACATATTTTCTTTTTCCATGCTTGAACTCTTCCTTTGTCTTTTTGTTATTACCAGGAATAAATCTGTGGCTTTTATACCGTAGTTATTTTCTCAGAACCCAGTTTTATATCTCACCTGAAGTCACCCTACTTCTCATTTTATGGCGTTGCAGCATCTCTTGGTGATGCCAAAAAGAGCAGCTTATATAGTTCCAGTGACAGATAAATACTGTAAACCAATGGAATCAAATAGATAGCACTTGGGTTTGGCCTTGCCTTGCCTTCTCTTCTGCCATTTCCATGGCAGGGTTTGGCCTGGTGAGCCACACTTTGGGGCAGAAGTGTGCTGTTCTCCCAGTCACTTCTTTTTGTCTGGTTGGCCTTTAATCCTTTTGGTTGGTATAGTGTTCATTTTGGTATGCTGACTAAACTGGCGTTTTTTGGTACTTGATATCTTGAGACAACAATATACAGTCTTGCCGGGTATTGGCAAGGACAAGCTGAAGGATGGGGAGTGTCTGGTACCTAGAGGACAGGGGAGACTCCGGGCACTGCAGAACAGTACTTGCCATTTTGTCTGCAAGGGGAAACGGACTTTTTTGGGGCTTGGGAAGAAACAGACTTTTGTTCCTCAGTAGCTGTGTCTCCAGTGCTTGCCATCTCTGTACCCTGCTTGCCACCTTGCTAATGCTGTCTGTCACCAGTGATAAGCACAAGGATTAGTCAGGAATGTATTTCTGAAATGACCATCTGTGACACATCTAACACTGATCATCTCTCTTTTGTTTTTAAATTTCACTTAACGAGTTTAGTGTTTTTCACCTCTCTGAGTTACTACTTTGGGCCGTGCTCAGATCTCAGTGGGTGGGAGGTGCTGCATTAATGTGTGTTTGGCTTGCAAACTGATGGAGAGGGGAGTTCACAGTTGTAATGCACAAAGACTTAAGTCCTCTCTAAAACCCTTCTACACTGCCAGAATGGTAAGTACCTTCAGTGTAAATACCAGGCAGTGAGAACATTAGAAAAATCCACACCTGGAGTACAGTTACGTAGCAATTTAACAAATAAATCACAGTTACACAGTGTGCCAGAGCTTATTTAATCTCAGCACACTTGGCATCCTGGTCTTTGTTTTCAGCTTTTCTTTCCTGTAGAAAGAATGTTCGTGTGCACATGCAGAAAAAAAATATGCATATGTGCATAAATGGGGGTGTTTTGTCCTTAAAATGTTTTGGTGGTTTTTTTGGGTTTTTTTGTTTCAGTGTTGTCAAACTGTGTGTAAAAGGGGTATGTACCTACATTTTAAAAATGAGTAAATTGTTTTAAACTTACACAACATAATGTCTGCTCTCTTTTCTGTCTTACCTGATAGCGATAACCTGCTACGAAGAGCTGCGTGCCAAGAAGCCCAGGTAATACCGCTAAAGTAATAAAATTAGATTAAAATCTCCCTCTTATCTTAGTTATGCAGGGCTGCTGAGATTTTCCCAGCGGGCCTTTCCTACGTGACAAGCCTTATAATGATGCCATCTGTGTTCTTTCCCTTAATGCCCAGGGGTGGACAGGGCCCCAGCCTGCAGACAGGGTACTGCCCCTTGTGTGCCCAGGCTGCTGCTGCAGGGGAGTGCAGCGTTATCCTTGGGGTGATCTTAGTCACTGCTGGAGCTACCCAGACCTCCATTGCTGCACATGTAATTGCTCTGTGCCTGTAAAGTTCTGGTAGGAACTGGTTTTGTTGATAAGAGTGAAATCCCAGCCCCACTGGGAGGGGTATAGTCTGGGCAGAAGCAGCCCAGACCGCTTCATGTCAGTGCTCAGCTGCAGAGACCTTGCCCTTGTCTGTTTGACCCTGAGTGACTTTATCAGGGATGCCAGCTGTGATAACTGACTGACCCAACTCTCTAGAGACCTGTGTGCTGGGAACTTAATGGGGACAGCCTGGTTGCTGATCAGTGACAAGAAGGCCAGTGTTCAGGAGGAGAAAGTTACCCTCTCAGGGTACTGACTGTTGCATTTTGTAGTTTGTGGCCTACATGGGCAAACAGTAGTAAAAAAAATCCATGCTGTATTATGCCCACAAAGAAATCTTGTCCTTAATAAGCAGTCTTTTGGAGGTGTAAGTGCTGCTGCCCATGGATGACATCACTTCTGTAGGATTTTAAGAGTTTTTACCTCCCACAAATAAAGTTTATTCTAAACCGGCTTCTTCATGACAGATCTTTGAGATTTTGCAGGGTGTAATATTGTTCCCATCATAGCTACATCCTGGGGCCTGAGTAGAAGGGTGAAAATTATTTTTCTCGGTAGAGAAGTGTTGTGCACCTGAATTATCCCAATTTTAGCCTCTCTGCTGTTGAGGGAAAGATTTTCACAGCAGCTTGTCTTGTGCAATGGATCTTCTTGCCAGAATAGATGTAAGGGAACTCACGGCTCACAAACGAACAAGGAAAATCTTTCCCTGAAAATACTGCTTTCATAAACCATACTTGTAATTTCAGTCTTATATTTTCAATATTCATTTTTACTGCATAATAACAAACTGATAAAAGTTTTTTTATCACAGAAAATAGCTGTTAATACCTCAGTATTTGAAGCATGCTGACCAAATGAAACCATTTTTTTTAAAAGGAGCCGATGAAGTGGTTTGTGTGTATTGTCAGAAAGGTGTGAGTGCTGAGGAAAACAGTGGTACCAGCAGATAGTTCAGCTGTGGAAATCCTGAATTTCCCATTTCTTAAATCCAGTTATTAAGTGACAGGTTCTATTCCATTATGGCTTATTCTTACAAATGAAAATACAAAAGCACTGTCAGTAGAGGTTCCTACAATTTTAGTGGTTAAAGCCTGGGAAAATATCCTGCAGAAGACTCCTGCATTATAAAGGAATGAAGCAAAAAGCCTAGTAATCAATTCTGGCTGTAATTTCCATTCTCACTGATGTGTCAGTGCCAAATAGTGCTTGAAAACACACAGCAATACTGCATTAAGGCATTAAGTGTCTGGTATGTTCTTCAGAATAACAACAGTCTAAAATTGTTTGAAAAATGCTACTTGCTTTTATGTAAGTGCTGTATATAAGTATTGGAAAAAAATAGAGGGAAACTCACCAAAGAAAAAGTTTTGTCTGAATGAAGTGTATGTGAAGTTCTTACCATTTTTACATTGGATTTTTAGGTTTTTGAGCCTGTTACATTATCAAATTCATGAGGGAGCTCCCTCCCTGACAAAGTATCCACTACAGCAGTAATTCCTGCAAAGGTTCTGCCACATGCGTCTGAATTTAAATATCAGTTCATGATGACAGCCTTGGTGTGGCAAATGATTATGGAAAGATTCTATAATAAAGAACCCATTTACCATATTTTTAATATTTTACACCCTATCTCTGGAATAAGTCAGTGTCAGCTGACTTGGACTTCCTTGGCAAATCAGTCTTGCTGATTGACCTTGTTGTTGCTGAACTCTGGGCATGTGTTAGAGGTGCTGTTTATCTGGCAAACAATTCACTCAAGGATAGTTTTCTGTAAAAGAATGTAGTTTCTTTGCTGGTATTCATAAAGCACTATAGAAGCTTTGTATAAAGGGTTTTACATAGTTGTAGAATAGTGATTGTCATTATAGAAGTCCAGAAATATGATACACAGAAGTGTGCGTTTGACAAGAAAGTGGAAAAGGCATTGACTTACCTAAATTATACTTTCATGTATATATATATATTTAATAACCATTTTTATGGCATGACTATAAGTTGTCTTTACTCATGTTCTGCTCTGAAAGACTTCTGGAATATTGCATTATTATTATTTTTTTATTTCCTGTCTTACAAATCAGCATATGCTTTAGAAATGCCCCTGTATGTAACATAAATGTCTAAGTATATTACATAAAGAAGCAATTATGCCATTACTCATAAAATCTTTATGAGCCTTGTTGGGTTGTTTAGAGCCTTGTTAGATTGTTTGGAGCATGCAAATACATCACATTGTGCCCCCCAAGCAAATAATTAGTTGGTTCTAACAGCTGTAACATGCTAGAGGTCCTCTATTCCCCAATTCCCACCCAACAATTGCAATACAATAAGTTGGTGTGTTTTCCAGCTGATCTTTGAGTAAAGCTTAAGAGCTATGGATTTGTTTCACTTTCTTTGAAGGTTTCTTTACTCTCAGCAACTTCTCTCATTCTTTTTCTTTCTTGAAGAAGAAATTTGGATGTTTAAAGCAGCATAGCCAGCTGTACCCTTCTTTAAATTGAGGTTTCCTGAGCAAAGTTTGCAAGTGGAATTAATAATAGATTTGAACAGCTAACAACCACTAAAATGTACTGTTCTTTGTATACAGTATCACCTTCTTCAATATAAAACTTCCTGCTAGGGGGTTAGCTTTCAGGGTAAAGGGGAAAAAAGCCGGGGACAGTTGACTGGGCCATGTTCAGCACAGTAGTCTTTGGTTCCTACTCTGTTTCCAGGGCTTCTGGATGGTATTGCTGAATACCTTGTCTTCCTTGTATTCAAAACCAGTTTGATTTGGTGTGTTAGTGAGGATGCCTTCAAGTGACCTTCTAGAGGCTTACAGAGTGGGATGTAACATGCGTGGAAGTTTTGCATTTCCTTGCCTCTCCTGTGCTGAACAGCTTTGGAAATAGGTACAAGGTGCAAGAGGCTTTATGGAGGAACTCTTAAAGAATTTAAAATTGAGACACGTCTTCAGAATTGGATCAAAAGTAGAAGAGGAATTGAATGATTTTTATAGAGAGAGATTAGTTAAAAAAAGTGAGAAACAGTGAACTTGCTTATAGGTCAGGGCAGATTATCTTGTAATTATCTTTCCTGTCTTCAAAAACTGAAGCATAGAAAATAATAAAATGAGTAGAAGAGATACAGGAATTAAAGTTCAGAAGTTGGAAAGAATGTAGAAAGATGGTGGCAGGCAAGTGTATGGGAATTATATAAGGAAAGACAATCAAGTAACCTTGGAGTCAAGGAGAGCTCCCTGGACCTCTGCCCATGGCAGAAAACCAGAGGTTGACAAAAACGAAATGGTGGTGGAATTGTAAAAATGAGCTAAAGAGTACTTATGACAGTGATGTGAGCTGCTCCTAAGAGCGCACATCTTTGAATAGGAGACCTGTACGATGGCTGAAGATGGAAGTCATTTGAATGTCATGAGGCTTGAAAGCCCATTGACATTTGTAGAGATGCGTTATTTTGAACTGTTTTAGCAGTGTGCTTAAAAGATAAACTGAGCCCTGCTCTTTTTCTCTTACTTAGGCTTTTGGCAACCAGCTGATCCCTGCCACTGTGCCATTGAAGAAAGCAACAGTGTTCCTCAACCCAGCAGCTTGCAAAGGGTAAAATTCCTCCTTCCCAGCACTCTCATTTGAGGCACTCTTTCTGCATTTTTGCTCTGCTATCCACTATAAAAGCCAGCCAGATTTTTGAGCTCATTTTTGCCTCCCTGTGATGCCAAGCTGGTGCTATGTAACTATGCCAAACTTTATTTCACCAAAAATACTGAGATGAGAAACAGAATTAGTTGCTTGAGGTGGAAGAATGATTTCTAAACATATATATATATATATATATATTTATTCCATTATTTTCTTTAATCCTGTCTTTCGGCCTTTGTCATTGCTTCGTATGTGGAATTCCTTTGTATTCCTTCCAAACTTTTGCATATTTCCGTCCTCAAAAACTATAGAAATAAGAGATGACCTTGATTGCTTCAAGACTTGAAGCTGGCAAGAAGTGATCTTACTTCTGTGGGAACCTGCCCTTGAAAGGGATGTGCCCACAAACTGAGAGGCTAAATATGGGCTGGGAGCAAGACTCCTGGACGAGGTTGGCTGTTATTTTTATGTGCTCATTAGCAGAAAAACTATAGTTTTGGATATGATGTGTGTCTCTTTCTGCTGATCAGCTAAGCTTTGGAATAGCTGCATTTTGTGGAGGGGCAGAGAGATTTTACTACCAATACGGAGAGAATAATATACCTGACATGGAAGTGCTTCGACTCGCGTGCTTTTGTTCAAAACACTCATGACTGGAAAATGCAAAGTATTAATCAAGTCTCATGTTTCTACTTGTAAACAATTTATAGTTAGTGGTATAATTATTTTATTATGCTATGACAGGCATAAAATGTATCAGTCCTATAACAAAAAAAGGTCCGATAGAGTTTTGCTTCTAACCTTATTTAATAATATGTAATAATAAATAATTGGGATTTTTAAAATGTTTCTGAAAACCTACATGGCCCTTCTTTGTGGTCCTTAAAGGCTGGTGCTTTGTAAGTCATTAATTTTCTAATAAATTTCTTTCTGGAGATCTTAATTTGTTTTGATGGGTTTTAAAAATTATTTTTGGCAAAAGCTAGATAGCATGTTTTGCATTTATTAAAACTGCAACAAAACCCTGACAACTGAGATATGAGACTAGAAATGTAATACATTTGAACCACATGAAATCTCATCTTTCCTGACTGTCATGTTGAGTGACTGATTGTGGAGATTGAATGCTTGGTTTTAAGTAGGTTTTTTCTTGCTATTCATTTGTTTCTTTCCTTTTTAATTTTTTTTCAGCTATCAGCATAATTAAATAGTTTTTACTCTGTTATTTCTAGCAAAGCTGGGAACCTTTTTGAAAAGAATGCTGCACCAATTTTGCACTTATCTGGCTTGGATGTAACTGTGGTTAAGGTAAGAACTGATAGGTTCTGGTACTATAGAAATAGTGACTGCTCTGTTTTCTCCTCTTGAAGAATTGAAATTCAAAGCTGTATGTATTTGGAATTCTCAGTTGTCCTGTAGACATCTTATGGGAAGAAATAAATACTGAGATATTAAGCCGATACATAATCTTTTTAATTCACAGGTAGTTTACAAACAGTGTAGTGAGATTTTAATTTTCAGCTAAAGCAGTACATATGCTTGTTTGTCTGCCTAAAGCAGTCCTTCTATAATTCATGTTTGAGAGAAGACTCTAAATACTTGAGTACTGGCTAGTGGTGTGTGCCCATTGCTGTTGAATTTGTCATTTCTGCCTGAACTTGAAGATTTCAAAAGTGAGGAATTTTGACGTGCAGTTGAACTGTTCAGATTAATTAAAAATAACCTTTTAAATAATCTTTACACTGAAATTATTTCTGTGTCTCTCCAAATAATTCAACATTCCCATCACGAAAGCAGAACATTGAGCTCTAAATGGTGTGAATTAACAAACAGGTTTTCTTTGGAAAGAGAAGAACAAGGAAACATAAAGGGATTCTGATCTTTTTGCAGGTTTTTGAGGCTGTGATATGTGGATTGCTTAATGCTCAGTGTGTCCTAACAGCAAAGTACTCTAATATGCATCTTTGTGCCTTGGAATCTTTTTCACAAGGTTTAGTGTTAAAATGCTGTTTTTATTAGCCCCTTTCTCTGATCATTAAAAATACCTAGTCCCACCCTAAGAGAAGAAATTATTTTGCAAGACTTAAAACTGATGCTTGGTAGTGTCAGACCTGACAAGTTGGCAAAATAGGGCTGAGCGAGGAAGTGAGGCTGAGGTGGCTCTGCAAAAGACATTCATTTTGCAGAAAACAGTTTTGATGGTTTAAAAAGTCAGTACTCTTTACGGCTAAATACATTGTCAGGGGCTGTCAGGCAGTGGCCTGTTGTGTAGTTGATGCTGTGTTTCAGGAGATGCACTTGAGCACTGTGGCTGTTAAAGATACTGGGAGTTTTTCTGGAAGACCGTGTTTGGCTTCTGGATCTGTTTCAATGTAAAATTACCTGGAAATATGATTATTGCTGTAGTATTCTAGATCTATTGAATAAGAGTTGCTCTGATAATTCATTTAACCTGTATGTGTGTGTGTGTGTGCGTGTGTGTGTTTGTGCTTGCACATGTTATATTATGCATCAAACTGGTTTTATAAGTTGAAAAAAAAAATCTCTGAATGTAAGTAATATACAGTACTGTGTGCCTATATAAAAATAACTATAAACCAGATGGATAGATGGTTCTTTTTTCTATAAGAGAGATATACTAGAAATAGTCATTTGAGTCCTCATGTTTGGATTTCTGTTTCTTCAGACTGATTACGAGGGACAAGCGAAAAAGCTTCTGGAGTTAATGGAAAACACAGATCTGATCATTATTGCAGGAGGAGATGGCACAGTCCAAGAGGTACTTCAGGAGCCTGGTTTGTTGAGAATCATGATTGGGCTGAGGGCAAGAAGATGGAGTCTGTGCAATGTAGCAACATCGTAGCAACTGTTCGTAGAGATCTGTCCAGTTTAGTATCTGTGTTTTTAGTAAATGTTGCAATATTCTGGGGGCAGAACACTGCTCGTTGGTATTAGTCTTAAAGAGATGATGGGAGTGGGGACAAAAAGAGTGTGTGACATAACTGTCTTTCAGAACTTTACTCTAGAATGAGCAAACTCTTTGGAGAGACATGGACCTTTTCTTTCTGTGTAATGTAGTTGTAATGGTTTGATTTTCAAAGTTCCTTCCTTTCTATATACTCCCCAAGAGGAATGCATGTTTTGCTAAGTGGGAATCAGATAATTTAAAAATTACATGGGAATGATAACAAAGCACAGAATGTATTTAATAAATGCCTATTGTCAAGATGATTAATGACAGGAGCAGAACTCGGGGATACTCTCTTTTTCAAGTAAGACTGTATTTTATTCAAGCAGTTCCTGGTTGCCAGCTACTGGTTTCATAAGACAATGGCTGAATGAATGCAATGACCTTAAGAGAAAGTGATCAGAATACATCTGCAAGTTTGTTCTGGCCTTTTGTTAATTGCACTTACTGGTGCTGGTTTTGCATTATGCGGAGCATTTTCCAGTGTTAAAACATTTACACTGGCATTGTTTGTGGTGCCAGCATGTACTTGGGCACATTCATAACCCTGCTGTTTCCAACATGTTTGCAGGCTGCATATTCCTCCTTTCCCATGTAAACAACTGTAGCACCTTCCATAAAAGAGTAGCTGCTCCATAAACTCTTCAAAGAGTAAATGTGGTTAAGAATTCCATAGCTTTTTACTGTAACTGAGAAATAAAATTCTTAGAGCTGAGCATTTCCGATGTTTTTCAGGTCATAACTGGACTTCTCCGTAGAGCAGATGAGGTGAGAAGGTGTCATTTTAAAAACTGTGTTTATTTCGTGGAGTGTCTTGTGCATCCGCTGTGATCTCTTGGCCTCAGCTGCCTTCAGCAGACTCGTTGCTTACTAATCTGGAGCCAGCTTGCTGCGTAATAAGCCAGCTGGGCTACTGTCCTGCAATGCTGCCTGTTGTTCTTTGTTCCCTTTCTGAGGGAGTGCAGTGACTCCCAAGCCATGGCTTTGGGAAGTTTCCAGTGTCAGAGCAGGGATTGTGGAGAAGCCAAATGCTCAATTTTCAAAGACCCATGGACCAGCTGTGCATGCCACGTTGTTTGGCAGAAGCATTGGGCAAAAGTACGTGGTTTTTTTGTATTTGTACAGGCTTGAAACCGAATTCAATTCTGGTCGCACTCCTACTGCTTTGGGATTGCTTTGCTGTTTCTTCAAGCAGTGCATACCTACCTATGCAGATGGCTGTACTAAGCAAATTTTAACCTCTCAAGGTGGATCACTCTGAATGGAAATGAGAGAGATTTTTCTTTTTAAAGTGGGAGGACAGTGTTATTGAAGAAAGGAGGGAGTCATTGTTCCCAAATCCTTCTGGCAGGAGCTGGCAAAAACTCAACTAAATGATCCAGACAAGATTATGATGATACCCTTGGCAGCTTGAATTGTATCTGTTTAGGCATTTGCTTTGTCTGAATGTGACAAGGGGAACTCTGCAACCAAGCCAGTATTTTTAAAGGAGGGCTAGTTATATAAATTCTGAGACATCACTGTTTTAAATCTAATATTATTATAGTTGGATCCTGAGACCTTTGTAATCTGAAGATAGTGGAAGAAAATTTTTAGAGGCTTTACTGTCTAGTTTCTCTTCTTTTTTTTGGCTTCTTATCTTGATGTAGCTTGGATTGTTTTGCAGTAGTGTAGGAAATTCTGCATCCAGCACAATTACCAGTGGAATATTGCGTTGTAGTATTGCCACTGTGTCACTTCATGTCTTTGGCCGAGGAATTCTTGTCCTTCATGTCACTCTGTCCTAGGAGTAGAAATCTGCACTTGAGCTCCTTCTCTCTGTGCCCTGCTTCCCTTTTCACTTGCGGTGTCACACCACTGTTGCCCGCATAAGAAGAGCCTGTGCAAGGTATTCCAGAAGCCCTGTTCCTAGCAGCCAGGGGAGCAGAGCTTGACTGCAGGAGCTGCAAACAGCCTCTCATCTGCACACTGTAAAGCAGTGCTGAAGGAAATGAGAGCAGGGTGTTTGAGAGTGTTAGGACTCACAGGTGACACACAGACAGCAGGGGGGAGCGGTTGGGCGTGCAGTGAGACGTGAACTCCTGAGTGGCTGCGGGTTGGCTGTGTCCCGGTGCTGCTGGCAGCATCGCCCGGGGGGGAGATGGTGCACTGGCATATGTGGTAGTTTACACTGGTTTGCTGACACGCTTCAAGAAGCGAGGTTTAAAATGAGGTATAGGGTAATAACTTGCTCCTTCAACAAGCCCTTTTGCTGAACAGTAATACAGAAAAATAACATGGGCAGTGACTTCCAAAAATTAGACCTCCTGCTGCTTCATGATTTGGATGGCAGAGGAATCAATTAATTTCCTTTCCTTAAGTGAGCAAATCTCTTTGCTATGCAAGGTTACTCTGTCAGAGGGGGATTTCTGCAGTGGTAAATGAGATTCAGAGCCTGTGATGCCACTGTCAGTATTAAGAAAGATGGCAGATTGCTGACAAAATCCATGCATTAGTTGGGATGTGGCTGCCAAACTGCATGTAACAATGCTGTTAATGATTACAGAGAGCTCCTTTGTACCCAGTTGGCACTGGTGGGTTCACAGATTTGGGTGCCATGTTCTGAGTCATTGTGTGAGGAAGTGCCTGGCTGCTCAGTGCCAAAGGGGTGATGCCAGACACAGCTGTGATCTCCGCACAGGAAGCTTCATGCAAATGTTAATTTACTTTCCTCGTGTGTCCAGGCTGCCTTCAGTAAGATTCCTATAGGATTCATACCCCTTGGAAAAACTTGTACTTTGAGCCACACACTGTACCCTGAGAGCACAAATCAAGTCCAGTAAGTATTGCATGTTTCTGAAACACGGTTGTTTGTTTTCAAGCAGCAGTGCTTCTTGGTAGCTTGATGCTTTTCTTTTTCTTCTGTGTTACATAGAAGTTGGCAGTCTCTGGGCAGAGCCTGATGATTCTCTGGACTTGCCTGAGTTAATGACTTCCAAAAACTGACTAAAAATTAAAAGAAGGAAATGTATATATTATTAGAAATCATTTGCTGTGGCTAATTTCTCTGTGATTGTGTGATGCTCAGAGTTTAAAAAGAAAAAGAGATTAAAAGGATCAGCCTCTTAGGAATAGCAGAAAGGGTATGACAAGGATATAGCAAGGATATGACAAAAGAAGCCAAAAAGAAGTCCTCTTTCTGACCCTTCTCTAGTGTTAAGAATTCTAGAAACTGGTCCACATATAGCCTGGTTAGGACCTGCAAAGTAAGGCATATTAGAATATGGGAAAGGTTGGATCCCATTACTGGCTTTTGCAGGGCAGGACTGACTTTTCCCTGTGGTAGGACCGATGCTGGCAGTAATCCAACAACCCAGTTCTTATCTTCAGCATCCTGGATGTGATCCAGTCTGTTGGTATCTGTTGCCTGCAGTTCAGTTTGTTGCAAATTGTTTTGTCCACTTATAAAGAGAAAAGGGAGTCAAATAATCTTTCTTTTCCCCACATTTCATTTCTTGTCAATTTTTCCCTTCCTCATAATAAGGATATAAATAATAATCAATGTATTTCTCATAATAATAAATATATTTCTTCTTGATCTTGAAATCTTTTCACTCTCACTCTCCCACTAACTCATTAACATTTTTCTTTGTGGAACCCTTGCTGGTATCCATCATACATAAATCTTGTAAGATGACTGCCATAACATCCTTCATTAAAACTGCCAGAGTGCTTTGAAGCTCAGAAAGGTGGACAAGGCTGTAATCAGCAGCTAAGTTTAAAATAATAATTTATGTTTGGGTTCTAAAGAAGCTGTTTGAAATGGATGATCTTCTTGTCCCAAGGTAATGAACTGTGCAGGTGGGACTGCAGCACACTGGTGAAGTTGAAGGTAATTTGGTCAATAGGCTGCTTAACAACCCGCACCAGGAACAGAATCTGAGTTAAGAAGTGCAGAAGTGATATTTTTCAAAGAAATATTTGGGCTTTGGTTCCTTCAGCACTCTCTTACTTTGGAGTGTAGGAACTGTAAAGGTCTTAGAGAAAGATAAGAGCTGGGAGAGAAGACAGGCTGTGGGAAGAGCAGCTTCCTTATCTGTCTCAGTATTCTAATCCTGATGAAACCAAGGGCAATTTCTCCCACTGATTCACATGAATATTGGGCTGGATCTGAAAACTGCATTTTTTCCTTGTCCAGCTGAGACACTGGAAATGTATGCAGTGTGGAAACTAAATATTACCCAACTTTGAAAACAAAGAAGGGGTTTCAGTTAAGTATATGCTTCAAGGTTTGAACATAGGCTATTTAGTGGACTTAGACACTTTGGTTACAAAATCTTTGCATCTTGAAATGACAAAGTGCCTTGGCTACTGTCCTCGACTTAATGGAGACCTAAACGGCATGAGCACTGCTGATAAGTAGATTTGCATTGATTAAAAACTTCAGAATAAATTAGCACATACTAATGCAGCTCAGTTTCAGACACATGGGTTGAGATCAGTCATGCTGTCCCCTTCTGGCTGTGATACTTGGTACCACTAAAATAAAACCATGATTTGGGTCCTTAGTGCATTAAGTATCTGAAATAGCAAGTAACACAGTTGGCCTCTGACCTGCCAGGTTAGCTCAAAAAGGAGGAATCTCTCAAAAGCTTAGGCTGATAATTTCCTTTTGCTTTTTGTGTATTCTGCTGGCTGTTAGGTTTTGTCATGTGTTGAAACCACTCATTTTGCTTTCTGATTTCAGTTAAGTGCAGCACGTTTCCCTGGGGTTTTTACGTTTGCTGAAAAAAAGCCCTACCTGGAGTCATAGTGGAATTTGTAAAAAGAAAAGTAATTTTAAAGCTTACCCATTTCCTTTCTTCCTGTTTGTTTTCCTTTTTTTTTTTTCTGTTTGTTTTGCAGGCATATTACTAATGCTACGTTGGCCATTTTGAAAGGAGAGACAGTTCCACTTGATGTCTTGCAGATCAAGGTGAAATCATCTACTTATTTGGAACCTGACATTTCTAAAACTCTCCTGTTCTCATGTTTTTATGTTTACATGGACTGTTTTTCCTCCGTGTATTGGTGTTACGAATGTTGGTTTATGATATCAGCAGTTCTGGTGGCAGTCATTTCTCCACCATGTGCTATGGCATCAGACAGTCTAAACAGAAGAAAACAATAGAATGCCTCAACATCATCTTTCCTTGAGACTCAGAGAGCATTGATGAATACGAAACTTACTAACAGTGATATTTCTATAGCAATGATGAGAGATAGCAGTAGCTGTCTGCTGATTTGATGCATTCATGTGTATTGTGAAGTTAATAGCTTTCTTTGACAAACTGAAAAATATAAAATGGGAAAACCTTTGACTATGCCCTGTATGGTTTTTTTGAATATTATTTTTCTGTTCAGTTGTAGAATGGACATTTCTGCAGCGAGAGCATTGTGTCGCTGTGCAGAGTTCCTTGCTTTTGGCTGACAGTCAAATCCACAAAATGAAATGGCCATTGCTGGGTGTGCAGTCAAACTCAGGCTACCTCTTCAAAACTTAACCTCTTTTATTCCTGTCTGGAGCAGATGGAATGTGCTCAAATTCTGCTAAGCTTTATTGCTTCTAGCTGTTTGTCATACCTCTTCTGTTAAATTTCCCATTTGGGATGAATCAGAAATCAGTTTTTATGTAGAAATGCTATTTTTCCAGCTTTAGAAAATAAAGTTGGAAACAAGGTAAGAGAAAGCAATTTTGCAATGTTTATTTTTCTTTACAGGGAGAAAAGGAACAGCCTGTGTTTGCCGTCTCTGGTTTAAGATGGGGATCTTACAGAGATGCAGGAGTTAAAGTTAGCAAGTAAGAAAATATTGTTTTTTGAAACTGTACCTTTTTTAGCATCTGTTGCCTAAAAAGACACATGCCCTTCTCTCAAGCATGTATTTTTTGAGTGTAGGCATCTGACAGGCAGAGGCACCCACCTTGCTAGGTCTTGCATTACACACATGGGAGTGTAAGATGTATCAGAATTTTGTAATTTGAAATAAACACTTACTTGGTGCTGACTTGTTCTTTTAAGTATTTATTTTATTCTTGCCTTGTGGTATCTGCTTCTGGAACTTTATTCAGATTGTAACAGGGAAAATCTCTCCCTTGAGTAAAATCTAAGTAAAGTAATTGGCCATTGTTTTTCATCATCTGCCAATGAAAAGCTGCATGCAGACTCTGAAACTCAATTCCAGCAAGGGACATCAGATGCAGTAGGAATGTCCTTCACTTCCTGACAGAAATGGCATGGACTCTGCTATCTGATGACTGTTCTCTGAATGCTAAACTCATAATAATTGGGCTTTCTCCAAATGGACATTTAACATGTCACTCTCTGTGTATCAAATGACGAGCATTATCTGCTGAAGGAGCAGCAGGGCCAAAGCAGCTCACTTCCCAAACTCTTAGGGAGGAAATGCAGCTGTAAGGAAATACCATATGCTTTGTGAATGAGCTATCTGTGTCAGGAAAGAAGAGGTAGCAGATCTCTGGAGTCTGTCTGGCAACTATTTGAGTAGGTTTGAGAGGTAATGTGGGATGGGGGAGATGAAGTGAATGGTCAGGTTTGTTCCTGGGAAGCCAGAGACATTCTTAGTAGGCTGTGTGGGTGCTGACTTGGCTGTGCTGCAGGCTCTCCTGCTAATTGCAGCCCCCAGTTCAAGGAAGTGCACTTCTCTCTGCTCTGCACTGCTACTGGGCTTCCTGCCCATGCCCTGGTTTTCTCCTGGTGTCAGCCTTCACATCTTTCGCTGCAGCACTTCCCTTTTGTAAGAGTCCTTTGGGCTTGGTGCTGGAGGCATGACAGCACCTTTGGTACATGAGGCACATGAACATCCTCAAGTCTTGCTTCCTTCCATAAATGCTTTTGAATGCAGAGAAACATATCCAGCTTGGAAAGCACTTCAGCAACAAATGAACAGGTGCTCAGAGTCTGCTTGGAACAAGATCCACGTGTGATTGTCCTGTTTTTATACTTTCCCACTTCATCCACTTTTGCTCCCTGTGAGAGATGGGTTATTGGACTAAAAACATTTGGTGTGTTCCAGTGCAGCTGATCTTAAACTGAAAAGAACTCAAAGGGAGTTAAGCCGTAAGATGCAGTTCCAGAAATGTGTCTGACTATCTCACTGCTAAGCACTGTGCTGCTGGAGACCTGGTGCTGTTTTGTGTTACTATTTTACAGACAGTTTTATGGCTTGAGAGGGGTGGTAGGACAGTTGCATGCCTTAATGGTTAATGATATCCTTAGATCTGCAGTACTCTTTAGCTGGTGGTGTTTAATGTGCTTTGTTGACCCTCTTTGGTGAAAGATGGTGATCAAAATGTGCCCCAAGCCTGCCTAAATGCAGTCACATCTTTAGATTCTATACAGTGCTGTGTGGCTGGCAGGATTTTTATTTTGTAAACCTCTGATTTCAATGTGAGAATCCTTTGGGACTGATGAATGTTTGCTGGTTCTTTTGTCACTGAAGCTTTTGATTTTTTGTTTGTTTCCTCCAACCTTTGGAAATACACTTTATTGCATATTGTGGAGATGCACACTACCAGCTGTTAGACCACAGACCTTTAAATCATCCCCAGTTGTCTTACATAACGAAGTAAAATTCTGATAGTGAGATGTCCTGCTGCCTGTAGTGAAGATTATACACTGCATTTTGGTGGTGTGTAACTCAGGATAGGGATGTCATTGCTAGGCTGCTGGTGATGTGTAGAAACTATCTGACAGTATCAAAAAGCTAAAGGTTGTCAGGGAGCACTAACTCAGTGGCAAACAAGTCTGTGCTCTGACTTCATGCAAAGCTTTTCCCTTTCCTAATATTGACTCCAGGATATCTTAGAAGCTCTATTTCTGTTCTTTTTTCAGGTACTGGTACCTTGGGCCTCTGAAAACCAAAGCAGCTCACTTTTTCAGTACATTTAAGGTAAACATTAATTGTGAGGAAAGTGTTTTTGTTTGGGAAATGAACAGGCTGACTTTGCTTTGTGTAATCTGTCTGCAAGCTTTTGTGAAGGATTCTGGTAACAATATAAAATGGGAGTGAAACTCAACTTGTTAAAAAGCCTACCAATTGATAGACTTCTGAAGAAAGGAAGGGGAAGAGAAATACTTCTTTTAAAAATTTCCTTTACTGAAGATCCCTTGCTGCACGATCACCAGGGGAAGCCAATAACCCCCTGTGAAACTGGTGAGCAGCAGTGGTGGTGAAGTGCTAAAGTGCTCAGCTACCTTTTCTCAACAGTCTTTGTAATAACATTTCGCTCTGATTTATTCATCTGGCAGAAGGGTCTATAATTAGACTGCTCATGCACATTGATAATCAGGCTTCCTTGTGTAGTAAAATGAACATGAAGATGAATAGCTTTTATCTTGCCTTAAACTTTCCTGTTGCTTAAAATTGATCCCGGAAAGATTAAATTAAAATTTGACCTGCATGAAAGGCAAGGCATTTTCGTTCATATGGTTTTCCTGTTCTCTGAACATATAAGGAACCTCATGAAAGGCAGTGGAAATACCCAGGAGCTGCTACAGTGGATCAAATAGTGCAGTCTAGCCATGCTGTCTGTGACAGTGTCAATGCTTCCCTTATAAGAAACTCCTGTAAAGGGGAGTTTAATTGTCATGCATCCAGCAAAGTTGGGGTAGGTTTTCCCCCCATCCTCAGAAAATATGAGATTATGGTTCTGTATGCTGGCATTCTAGGTAGAAACCTATTCTTCGTTTCTGTCCAGCTTCTTTCTCACTTCCTTTGAGTCCTTAGGCTCAGCTAGGGGTGATGATAGTGGATTTCTCTGGTGAGCTATTAATTTTACATTAGAAATATCTGTTTAACCTGCTGAAGGTTAAAGAGAAGTGCCCACTTCTTCAGCTATTTAGATAGAAAAGTTTCTACCTGATCTCCCCTAATTGTGGTATTCATTGCTTTATGTGCCTCTTATGTTATCATTTTGTTAATTTCTACAAGAAGTGGCTCCAGCCTGTTGAGCTTAATCTCTTCCTGGCTTGTGTTTGCTGCTGCATACTTCATATTTTCTGGTTTTACTGTGGGTGTCTTTTGAACCAGGATGACCTGCAGCTGAAAAAAAGTGTAATGGGAAAGAGCTCACTTCTGATATTGAGAAGGGCGTTGTTATGAGTATTATCCTCTCTTCTAAGATATACAGGCTTAAATTATCACAGCATTGCTGCTTTTCCATTTAATCATTAATATTTATTGTTTGTGTACTGCCCTACTGATTCAACCTCTGTTTGTCCTGCTTAATATATTAAGTGTGAGAGTGAAGTCTTTCCTTGCTCTCAGAGGTGTGAGGTGAATTAGCTTAACAACCTGTGCTATATGATCCAAAACTACTTCTGAAGTTTTGTACATGGAAATATAATTGTATTGAGCTCATGTGGGCTCTTGGCTGTGTTGTTTTAGTATTTAGATTTAAAACCCAATTAAATTATTCCCTCCCTAAATCCTATGTTTGGATCATTTTGGAAATTATTTTCAAAACAATGGCAGGAAATAAACTTTGTCAGCATCTGGAGATATTTCAAAAGCTAAGGTTCTTCTGTAGCCCTGGGACCAGAATCCGAAATATCACCAAGAATANCCTCTTCCTCTTCCTCTTCCTCTTCCTCTTCCTCTTCCTCTTCCTCTTCCTCTTCCTCTTCCTCTTCCTCTTCCTCTTCCTCTCTTTTTTTCCCCTAAGATGCTTTGTAAAGCTCACGTGACTTGCCTTAAGACCTGCTGTGTTGCTGTTTGTAAGCACCTGACTATCAGGCCAGGTCTGGATTGTTTGAGTTGCTGGAGAACAAAGGCCTGTCAGGTCTTAGTGCCCCTTGGCTGCACACAGCACTATAGTCTTTGTTTGCACTGGATTCCGCTGAGCAGTTACTCTTTGAGGTTGCCTTTGTGCTATGCAGAAACCAACTGTGCTTTCAGACATTAATGTTGACCTTGCTGGTTTGGGCTGTTCCCTCCAGCCAGAAGCAGCTGTGTCACCCTGCCACACATAAGCAGCAAGGAAAACATCCCTTCACCCTGTGTTCATAGAGGGGAAAATGCCCTCACTTCAGTGCAGGGAAGGATTAGAGTAGTGGATTTGGGAACTGTGGGTAATCTTTTTGAAACTGCAGAATTGTCATCTCACCAATGAATCTGGAGACTGGAGAGCCATAAAGTAGGCTGAGGCATTGGGGGGGTCTGGGTAGCTCTGCAGGACTATGTGTGAGTACACAATAAAAAAGCTACAGGACAAAAAGAATAAACAGGTAAGTGCTAAACAAAATGCCCTTTTATCTTCTGTATTTCCTTTCCATGTAAATCCAAGGAGTGGCCTCAGAAACATCAAGCTGCTCTCATGTACCTGGGTCCAACTGAGAGACCTCCAGAAGAGCCAGAGGAGAAACCATCCAGACCTCCTTTGTATGTGAGGCTTTACAGACGACTTCGATTGTACTGGTCGTCTCCAAAAGGTGGGCTGGGTGTGCTCTGGCATGGACTCACAGGCAGGCTCTACTCCTCTAATAGATCCAGGGGTGTGTTGTGTGGAGGGCATGTCTACTTTACTGCTCTCTTTTTTAGTACTATTATTTATTTGTTTGTTTACTTTTTTTTTATTTAAACTGTGATTTTTGTCAAGGTAGTTACAGTGGTATCTGTCAGAAATGGAACAGAGTAGTCCTGCCAATGTTTGTGGTCTCATAAACAAATACTCATTTGTAAAGAAACCACGGTATTCTCTGGACTCACAGTTGCCATTGCTCTGGAGGCATCCGTAGGGGATACTTGGCACTTCTGGGTGAGCTTCTTGAAATCTTCTTCCAGCAGAATGGCTTCTTAGTGAGCTGGAGAGAGAGGAGCAGACCTTGTTTTCCAGGGTGGGGAGAGTTGCTGACACAGAGCAACAAATGTTACTTTATATAGAACAATAAAATTTGGGCCATGCAGAAGCCCTAAATTTCTCTTAGTACATTAAATTCTTTCTGTACCGTAAACTTTGTGTTCTCTGAGCCTCTCTTGGCTTGGGCTGCTGTCTGGGCAGTGCACGTGGCAGGCCGCAGGAGAAAAGAGAGTGGGTATTTTGCACAGTCTGGTGCAAAGACCTTGTTCCTCCTTGGCTAGCAGAGGTGATTCATGCAGGAGCATGAACCAAGTGACCTGGATATGAAAACTGAACTGTCAAGCTTCCTCCTGTAGAAAATACATGTTACCACAGCATTCTGAACATTGGATTCCTGTTTTTTTGGTAGTAGCATTTCATGGGTTTTCTAAGTGTTCCTGTAACCAGCCCAGGAGATCTGTTACTCCCTGGACATAAGGACTCACAGGGCTGTGATGTACTGTGCTTGACAGTCCTTTCTGCTGCTGTGTAAGTGCTGATGGTATGTTTTTCTTTTCTTCAGTACTCCCAAGCTCCCTTTTCTTATTTTAAGATTTTGACATTTTAGAAAAACGAAACTAGTGGCCAGAATGGCTCAGACTGATTTTTCTACCTGGCATCATGCTTCATAGTGATCTATGTAATTAAATTCCACTTAATGATTGATATCTTCTCTTCCTGATATGCAGAATTCCCCCAGGAGGTAGCCCCAGAGGACTGGGAAGAACTGAAGCTATCCACCATTGAGCTTTCCATTGCAACTCGGAACAGGCAGCTTGATCTAACAGTAAGACCATAACATATAACTGGATTCCAAATGCTGCCTGCCCACAGTTTTCCTTTCTTGCTGATCTCCCATTCTTGTGTTTATATAAATAACATTTACTACCTCATGTAAGAAGAGGTCCATGACTGAATCCAGGAATGGGCAAGTTTCAGAGCCAGTGTAAAAGCACTGGAGACCAATGTAAAACCGGGATGCAGCAGGATCAGAAAGAATTTGTACGACGTTTCAGTAGCCAAACAAACAGAAGCTTTAGGATTGTCTGTGAGTAAACAAAGCCCTAAGAAGCATTCCTTTTCCTTTTCATCTATATGAGAGTGATTCTGTTTTATCAACTGCTGCTAGAAGGAAGCTGAGCCTGAATGTCTGCCTGGAATTTTTGTTTTTTCTCTCTTTTTTAGACTTGCACAGTGGAGTTAAAAATAATTGGTACTAGGGAAAGGACAGGGGCTACACTGATTTGAAGGAAAGGAAATGCAGGCGGCTGTGAAAGAATAGAAGCAAGGCAGAAAAGGACCTGTTCTTGTCATAATCTCAGCATGTTCATGCTGTTTGTTCATTGTTTTAGAACCTGTCTTTGGCTTATGCCTGTGTTTTGGTGCAATTTTACTGCTGTGAAAGCTATTTGGATAGATGTCAGTCTTTAATTTTACTGGAAAATGCTAACACAGTGATCCTGTACTCGTGAGCTTCCCTTCATTTCCTCCTTGTGGCTTCAGGAAACCCTTGCCACTATACCCAGGTTAACAGGAGGTGTTGAACCTACTGCAACATATTTCTTCCTTAGAATTCAGGGTCTTTAAGAAGGTGAAAACTTGAGTTATATTGATGTGTTATCTTGTAGGATCGGACTGAAAAAACCCGAACAGGCCGATATAGTTTTTAAAATGTTCTCCTGTTTTCTCCTGAGAATGTACCACATGAACTTTAGTTTCTTATTTGTTGTGGTTTATGATTTGGACTGTCAGTGTCCTAGTAATGGTAGAAGCTAGACAGAGACTAATATTTCAGTGGGGTTTTTTTAGTGGTTTCTAGATGGCACTTGAGCACAAGGGATTTGGTTGCTGAACTGTATTGGAGTCAGTGATGTAAAGTAAAAGCAGACCTACCAAGAACTGAAAAAATACCTGATTGCCACAAACTAGCCCTTATGCTCTCTCTTGTTTTGTTGGTTTTGTCTCCTTTATGCCTTCAAGATGCACTTTAATATTGGTTTTGAAAAAAACAAAGTTATGTAGGGTTCTCAGGTCACTTGCACAGTCTAGAAGAATGGACAAGTTCATGTTAGACCAGTTGTACTTTCCTGTTTCTAGAGTTGGAAGTATCTTGATACTGCATCTATTTTTCTACAAGTGTGGACCTCTTATTACTGCTCTGAAGTCCCTCTCTTGAAACCATTGTCCCTGTAGCCCTCAAAGCTGAACAGCAGCTCTCTGGAATTGATACCAGGCCATATCTGCTTACTGCTGCCAGCCACTCCCGTCTCTATGTCTCACCTCAGATTCGTGCCTAGGCTGCCCCGTTGAAGAAAAGCTGATAAAGCCATACAGGTGCAGCACAAACAGTGCCAAGACTACATCTGCAGAACAGCAAAGGAATAAACCAAGTTACACTAATAGATGCATTTTTTTTTTGTCATTTTGATTGCAACTGCACTAGGACTTTTGCCAGGACAGAAATATTAAAATAAATAAAAACATAAGTTGCATCTTAATCGAAGTTGCTTTCCCAGAAAAAGCTTTACTGTATAGTCAGTTTAAGGGCAGGCTGTAAATAGGAAAGAAGCTAAGTAAGGAGTTTAAAGGACACTTTGATTTCCAATTTGTATTGTTTAAAATTCTCTTACTGTGATGTTTGGTGGCCAAATGTTGTGTCATTGTACTATTGCTTAAATTCACGAAAGACCCGCTGAATAGAAATTAAATTAGAAAACCTAAGAGATCTGCTGTTGTCTTTAAATGTAACAAGAAGCCAAACGTGTTACTCATTATTTTGCTTCTTGTGATATTTATTGAATATTCATTAATGGGAAAATACTGTCTATAATTTCTAATTCAGATCTCAAGTTGAGATTTGAATAAAGCATGAAATGCAGAAATGCATCTTCTGCCTCCTTTTGCAGGACAAAGGACTGGCCATTGTGTGAACATATTGCAGTATCATGGGTGTGGCATTTTCAAATGTTAACTGCTTGATTTCTGAATCCTTCTTTGCATAGCGCACTGAGGACTCCATGGACATTTGCATTGAAGCAGAGAGTGTCAGCATAGGGGAGTTTGTTCACAGAGGGTGAGTATGGGAAGGCTGTGGAAAGGGGACAGGATCTCTGAAAAGTGTGCTGGTTTTCTCCCATGCTGTGTTGCGAAATTCAGAAGCAGAGGACTGCAAAGCACGTCAGTCAGTAATGTTTCATGGGGGCTAATAATTTTGTACTTTGAAATTCTTACTCATTTTCTGTTTCTGTAAACAAGGCAGAACTCCAGAACCTGGTGTGTTGGTATTCAGAACCTGGAGTTCTTCCTAGCTTCTGAGTTTGCTATACCTTTCATCTTTTCCCCTGTTGCTGTAAGTCATTACTGCTTGGATATTACTGTCATAACTGAGTTTTATAGGCAGCCATGCAGATTTACCCCAGAATCCTTTAGCTCTAGCTGCTCAGTGGATTGAGAGGTGGGTCACAGAGCTGGTATGTTTGTATTAGTGGTACCTGGGAATTCTTGAACTGTGATGAGATGGGCTCTCTTCTAAGTACAGAGCTTCTTTGTCTCAATAGCTCTTGTGAGAAATTAGGTCTGAGCTGGAAGAACTTTGGAAGATGTGAATTTAAACAGGGACTTGAAGCAAAGGTATTGGTCCAGCTTGTACGTGGAATAAGAAGGCTGCAGGTATGAAGAAGCAGCATGTGGAGAAAGTGAATGTTATTGCTTCCTTTGTGCTTGTGATGTTGTCTTGTAGTGTGCTTGTTCCTCCTGCTCTCACCAGACGCAAATCAGAGCTGCCTTTTCCAGCTCGTTCTTACATTGCGTCTTCAGTGCAGGTTTTACCAGCAACTGATTTTCCTGCTGAATTCAAGGGAGCTCCTCTCCATACTGTCTTTTAATTTGCTGTTTTCTTAGTCTTCGAGCTCCCTCTAGTGAAATCAATGGGAGGATTTCAGTGCAGTTTTACCTGCTTGTTATCACCCTAATAATTCCTGCAAGATACTTGTTTATGATATGAATGGCAGCTCAGGCCCCTTATTTGAGCATCCCAGGAGCCTCAGTGGGAATAGAATCTTCTGACCTAAGTCAGGTTACCACCTGCAGCTCCTTTTAAATTGCATGAGCATGTGGACTATGTTTGCTTGGGACTGATTTGTTTGAAGGGTACAGAGGGAAAGGAGAAGGCGGTTTTCCTATTAGAAGCCAAAGGAATCTGGTCTCCTGAAGGAGAGAGACAAAGGAGATGCTATTCTGGGTTCTCAAAGACCTTGCTAGCAGAAAAAATGTAGATGAGCTTGTGTGACTTGAGGGAGGCATATTCAAGTGTATTCCCACTGTAAATAATACCTCCAGTGTTGACTGGACATGCTTCCTGCAGTAGCGTGGCACATTTTCTGACTACAGTTACGGCCTCATCGTGCAGAAGAAGCCTCTGAGGAGCATTAACATTGCCCTGCTGTTGAGAGCTAATTAGAGGCAGTACTGAAAGCTTTGAGCTGTTCAAGCAAAGTTCAGAGAAACAAGCTCTTTTGATTAAATAGTGCCAAAAAAGCCTGTAGGTAACAAAGAAAGACAAAGAGAGGTGTGTGGGGTGGGGGAGCAGTGGGAGGGAGGGGTTAGTTGTACAGAGAGGAGTCACAGCAGAAAAAAAGTGCCCTGTTCTTTCAAGGCAGAATCAGGGTGTTCAGAGATCCCACTGTGCCTTTGCCAGCTGGGTTTGACTCAAGCCCATTATCAGAGGCCCTCCCATTGCCTAGCACCAACAGGGCTTGTCTTTGGAAGTGTGTGAAACAGCTCTTTCTTTTTTCTTCTTTTTTAGTGCGTAGTTTAAATACTAGAATTTGGGGGGTTGAAAAAGTTTTTAGGGGAAATACCTTATCAGTGCAGATATCGAAGGGTTTTTATATTGGAGAGGGCACTGACATGAGCTGAGAACTGATGGGTCACACAGAGAAAACCACACATCCAGCAGGAAACTACCATGGAGGCTCAGGCAATGTGTGTGTGTCTGGGGAGGTGTGGAGATGCATCAGTGTGCTGGAGGGCAGCTGCTGTTGGATTTCAAAGAAAGGAGGAGATCATCCCAGGTGTATAAAAGTGTCCTCTGGCTGTGGATCAGATTTGTGTGAACAAGAGCATCTGCAGCAGCCATAGAGCTGATGTTTAGATAAGGTAGGGGAAGAAGAGTTGTTTACAATGGAGTGCTTACTAAGAAGTGCTGCAGGGAAGGAGAGCAGGCATGGAAAGTGTGGCATCAGTAATTGACATCCTGGTAGCCAGCTTAGATTCTGTATATGTACATATGGAGAGCTGTCACTCCAGGGCACATGTACAGTTACCAGCGACAGTGCAGAAAACTGGGGGTTTTTTGTTAGAGGTCTTGCTCGGAATCGTTTCACATTGGCCGCTTCTGGACATGAAAACTAGGTTCCAGTTGTGTGTTATGTGCAGTAGGTGTTGTGGTTCTCTCTCTGCCTGCATTTTTGTGATTCAGCATATAGAGTGGGATGCAAAAATCAATGAAAACTTGCTGTTAGACTTCTGGTCTTGTTCCTATTTCACATTGCTGTCTGGTCTGGAGTGAGGAGCAGAGTCTAAGGGAAATGAATTAAGATTTTTTTGTGTGGGACCACTAGAGGGGCAATCACTGCAAGTGGAGTTGTGTCTTATTTGCTTCTACCAGTGTTCTCCTTTGATTGAGCTTTAATTCCATGTCTTGGCTCTTTTGAGTTTACCTTGACCCCATAATTACATTTCTATAGAGCTTCATGTGCCTTCATTGACCAAAAAAATCTGCTTGCTCCCCAGAATATGCCTTGTTTGTGTCTAGTATCTAGGACCTTGTATGTTAAACTCCAAGCAGGTTAAACTTCAGGTGGGGAATCTTGCTGCTTGTTTGTACAGCACTGTATAAACTGACAGTATTGCATGCCATCAATGATTTATAAATTATATTACTGGAGGATGTTTAATTCCCTCACAGTCACTCATCAATCATTTAGTGTATACATATTTGATTAAAACCAAACTTTCCACAGTTAATATTGCTTCTGTCCTTCCCTGCCCTTTCCTTAGCTTTTCTTCCTTTGTCTTTGATTATCATCTCCTGTTTCAACCCTCTCTTCTCATGTTCCTTCTCTGGGATTTTCTGTGACTTTAAGAGGCACTTGCCTTCCTTGGGGCATAGAAGACTTGGTGTACAGGGAGATTCTGACATGTTTTTGTGAGTTCTTCTCCTGGGCAATATTGAAATACACTCTGCTTTCATATCAGTCTACAGGACAGATGGAAATTTGGGCACAGCAGGCATTGCCTATCAGAGGAATATCTGTGATAATTCTTCCATGCTTTAGAGTTGTGGTGTATTAACACTAATTCTGTGCTGTTCTCTTTGCTATTTGTGTGTTGCTGTCTGTCTGGAGAGGGGCCCAAGCTGACAGGTTGCTGCCTGGGGTGCAGTGTACCCTTTGCTAGTGGTCAGTCAAAAGGTTATGTGTGTGGTCAGTCAAGAGGCCAGAGGAAGGTCAGCGCAGCCCAGAGCTTGTGCTCATTCTGCCACAGCACTAGTGGGGAAAAGCAATCACAACTTGCTGTTCTGTAACAGCTGAGCCAGTGACAGGACAGCAGCCTAAAACTTGAAAAAGACCACCTGGCACTTGCACCTCCAAGCAGTTTCTTGGAAAACTGCCTTCCATGTGCTCCCTTTTGACATCAGCAGGAGTAGGAAAGGAAGCAGCACTTATCTAAGTACAGTACATAAACAAGAATCTCACAGGCACCAGAAGAGACTGACATAACTGGATATGTTGTTTGGAATGGATAAAATGATGGGGGTTTCTTCATGAGTGATAACAGAAGCAGCTGATAAGAAATGTCATGCTGATTGGTGTTGATATGAAAAATGTGGGGTTTTTGTTTGGTTTTAGATAGTAATTTAGTGGTTCAATACAACTACAATTCTATCTTTCTTTGGCTTAGGGTTTTTTAGGTGCATGGGATGTGAGGAGATGGTAGTCACTGCACGAAGTGCACAGTTCAGCATGGAAGTGAAGAGCACAAAACTGTGCTCTATGTTTAAAATTATTCAGTGAGCCTCAGAGCAGAAGCTGGTTGGAGGCTGTGGGTGCATTTTGATATATATTGACTGCAGCAGAAGAGGGAAGGACTCTTCTACTTTTTCACAGTTAAACCCACAAATATTTGTGTATGATATGTAACCTCTAAGTTTACCAAATGCATAGTGATTTACCACAACAAAATGTCATCCCTGAAGAAGGCTATTTCTGAGAGAAACATGTCATTACCTTACCTCTTTTTTTGGTTTGGACAGAAGTCAGAAGATGCATGATCCGCATGTGTGCCCTGAAGGGAGTCAGTGCATCCAAGCCAGCAGATGCATCTTGCAACTTCCAGAGGTGAGAAACTGAGAGAGCTGAAAAACTCTTTCACTTTGTTTCTTGTACCTGTTGATGCTGCATTTGAAGAAATTCCTACTCTAAATCTGGGAGATTGATTACACTGCAGGTGAGACACTCAGTTCCACAGTGCAGCCAATGAGTCCCTTGCCAGGATATACTGCACTTCCGCAAGTGGTCTGTAAGCCTGAGGGGGAGCTTTGTTCTGCCAGGAAATAGTGGCAGATCTTTTATGAAGACAGTCGCAGTGGCTAAAGGGTCTCTTACTTGAGTGTATTGCATACGAACAGGAAGTTCCACCTGAACATGAGGAAGAACTTCTTTACTGTGCAGATAACCAGGCACTGGAACAGACTGCACAGAGAGATTGTGGACTCTCCCTCACTGGAGATACGTAAGAACCACCTGGACACAATCCTGTGCAATGTGCTCTGGGATGACCCTGCTTGAACAGGGAGGTTGGAGCAGATGATCCACTGTAGATTCCAACATACCCATTCTGTGATTCTGTGATATGCAGATCATCTTCTCCTTAGCACTGAAGATGTGTACATTTTGCCCTAGAAGGCATTGTGCTGTAGAGAAGAAGATAAATGTTAGAGACAAAGGAGGGTAAGACAGGGCAGGGAAGCTGAAATCAGTATAAGGAGGTGCCTGAAAACTTTGAAATGATGAAGCTGAGAAAGAAGACAAAGCTGTGCCCACCTATGTAATTTAGATTCGTCTTTCCCTGCCTCTGAGCTGTTATTGCGGCCCTGGGAGGACAGTTTCTTGTTTTTACAAGGACATGAAATCAATCTCATAGATAATTTCTGTCTTCAAGTGATCTATCATTTGGCAAAATAATTCCATAATAAGGGATAATAGAATGTGTTGAAAGGCAAAAAAACCTGTCGCTACCAAGTAAATGAATTATGATGTCATGATTAACCAGCATCCTAATACTTGCATTGAATTCAGATCATGGCAGGTTTGTGATTCTCCAAGAACACTCTGCAGTGCCGGGCTAAATACAGCTGGGCCATAAGTAAGGGTTGTGGTATAAAATGAGCTGTTCATACTGCAGCTGCTGCTAAGATCTTCAGAACATGGGTGCATGGTACAGAGCAGTGCTGTTTGACTCCATGGCCCAGCTCCAGTGAAGGAACTGGAGGCAGCTCATATGAGTCTCACCAGCTTGACAGAAGTGGACTGCTTTGCTGTACCTCTGACTGCCAGAACTTGTACTAGTTCCTCTAGTCTGTGCTGTTCTGGTGTCTGAGTTCCCTTGGAGTTGGTTTGAGTATCCACGCAGCACAGCCCTCCCATGAGTCAAGGGCACACAAAGCAGTCACTGAAGTTGTTTTTAGGTAAAGTCAGCCTGCTATTTTGATGAATGGTTTTAATCACATGGTGACTTTATCAGCATTAAACACTTGAGAAAATTCTACTGCTGAGTAATTCCTGGCCAGTAAATTACTTTGCATCTCATGTTTCAGATCAATATAGTGAAACAATACTGAAAGGGGTTTGTAACATGGATTTAATAGAAGTTACTTAACAGGCATTTCTGCAGATTACTTTATGTCACCACTGGCAGACCCGAGATCTAAGTGCACATAATTGTAGTTCCAATAGCAAAGAATCCTTCAGTATGAACAATGTGGGTCATTAAAGCTTCCTAGTGTTTAATTATCACTAATTAGTAACTAAGTGAGGTAACATCTTATGTGCCAGGCTCTTAATACATTCTGTGCAGTGAAGGATAGGTCTCCCTGTGTTGTGGAGAGCAAATGGGCTGGAAGGCAGAGGCAGGGGGTCATCTTGGTTGAGACTCAGCTAAGTATTCAACTGCAGTCTCTTAGTAAAGTCAGCATTAGAGCCTTGCTGAAATAATGTTTGATGTTTAACTGTTATCTGCACACAGAGCACTGAGGGATCCTTTGGCATTGATAATGAGGAGTATGAAGCTATGCCTGTGGAGGTGAAGCTCTTACCCCGGAAACTCCGCTTCTTCTGTGATCCCAGAATGAGAGAGCAGATGCTGCAGGCAGCAGTACAATGAGAATTCATGGCAGAGGGGCCAGTGTTCACCAGTCTTACCAGGGTCTCTTCAAGGCACATGAGACCTAACTAACTTGATTAACCCCACTAGACTAATAAGCCTTTTGGCTATTTTTATGTGTGAGGTACTTCCATTGGAAGTGTATGATTTGACTGCTCTCAAAGGGGTTAAAAATATAAATGAAAATTCTGAAAAACGCATTTTAACTTGATGGCATCTTTTTTTTCCCCTCCCCTAAGAAGTCATCATTGTTCCATTTACAGCACTGCAGGCTGAGTGCTGTGTGCCAGATGCTACTGCTGTAATGCAATTGTACATTAAAGTAAAATGAAAGTATACTTGTCCTTGTATTCTAAGACTTTAGGTCTACTTTACCCATGGAGAAATCTCGCAAAACCTGGGCTCCTGGAAAAAAATTATCTGTGGGGGAGTAATGCTAAGTAATTCTATGAAACATTGGAATTGCCATGTTCAAACAGATGGTTGGTTATCTACTCTGTCACAAAAATTGAAGATTGGTGATACAAAACTTTGAAGCAAGTTTAAAAATTCCCTGTATGTATCTAGATAAGATATTTATGCTAATTCTTTTCATCTTGCCAGATTCAACAGCACAGAGTTCCAGTAATTATATAGTAGAAATATATTCCTTTGATCAATTTAGGTATATTGCACAGAAGCAAATTGGAAAACATCATTGACCCAAAGCTGTATGAAGTGCCTGTGGAAAGACTCTTTAACAAGCTGAGTGAGGGTTTTTTTTGTAAGTATTCCTTTTATTCCTGCAGTAGTATAACAGCAGTAAGGACATCCAAATAACGTTTATTATTTATTGTGTCTGATTGCTCTTCTCTAATGTAAACAGTGCTCACCAGTCTGTATGCAACCTCCATCCCCTTGAGCCTCAGTACCATAATTAGTTTTGTTGCTTTTATGAGCTTTTGTTTATAGCTTTGCTTTAATTGCTGAAAGGAAGTATTACTGACTTAGGCGAGCTTATCTGTTGCCCTTATTCTAACTTAGATATTCACATGATTCTGCCTTGCTTACTGGAAGAAAAAAAGTTATCCTTATTTTTCTGCTGTGATTGTCTGTAGCCCTGTGTTACACTGTGGTCTAGTCTAAGTTCACCTGTTGACTCTCCGCTGTTCTCAAAATATGGACAATATAAGTGAGTTAGCTTCCAGCAGCTCTGTTAAGGACTGAATTCTGGCAGCCTGTGCTCCAACAGCATCCTCTGCTGGAGACATCTTAAAGGAAAAATGCCTCGAAAGGGGAAGCAGGGTTAGGTTTCTGCATGATGCTGAAACCAAACTGAATGTTATTCTTTCCTGGACTATACTGTGGAGAGACAAATTACTTCAGCTAGGTGATCTTTAAAGTCCCTTCCAGCCCTAGCTGTTCTGTAACTCTTGACTGAGACTGGAGGGGGTGGAAGCCTGCTAGTTCCTTTTAATAGTTAATCTGGTGATAGGACCTGCTTTGTGCTGTCTGTCTTTTGGTTTGCAGCATTTAAGAGTGCTCAGTGGAGCCCTGGGTCACTCTCCAAGGAACATGGTGGCTGTGCTCTGCTCTTTTTGCTTGCCACAGAGACACCTGGGACATTGTGCTGCAGCCCCTGGCTCATTCAGAGTCAAGGGCAGTTCTCACCACTGGAGTTTTCCTCAAGTTGATGTCTCTGTAATAAAATCAGCAATGTGTTTTTTCTCCAGTGGCAGGAAAGACAAGGCAGCAGCCATTTCAAAAAGGTAAGTTTTAATTGTATTAAAAAATACCCATGTTTTTAGTAAGCAGTTTCTCTACAGAGCCACAGGCCTACGGCAGCAACCACACATCTGCAAGATGCAAACAACATCAGAGCTGTTAAAATTACCACCAGCCTGCTGCAAGGGGTGAGATGGTGAGAACTGGCTCCTTGTTCATCTGTACCATTTTACAGGGAAAATCACTAGTTCTCTTCCATAGCTCCCATTGCAATGCGATTCCTTGCTTGAGGGTAACCAAGAGATCCCTTCAGAATTGGTATCATTGATGCTGTTCTGATGGTAAAGTACCAAGGATCATGTGAGACACAGGCTGGTATTTAAATATTCATATCAGCATAAGTTGAGTAGCTTGTATAAATACCAGTCAAGTAATTTTTCTCCTTCCTCTGCAGTTCAGAGTTCTTCCAGTACAGGGTAATTCTAGACCTCTGAATTGCAACATTCAGAGGGGAGGTGTGAGATAGACACTACATGGAATAGGCAGGGGCTGAACCCACTATCTACAGTGTTGAAGAAAGGACTCAGTTGTCATGTTCCTGTCTGACAGCAACACAAAAAACTTTCTTTGTACAAACTCCAAGACAGGAAGGAGTAGAATCCTAGGTCCCACTTATGGAAACACTTATCCTGGCTTCACCTTACAGTCCATTCTAGAAGGGCTTAAAATACTGTAACACAAATAAAAAGGAAGGATAACAACCTAACGATGGACCAGCTCAAGGCACCTGTTTATTTTGACCACATTTAAACATTGCCATTTGAATGGCATGTTGCATTAACCAAGATCTAAAATCCTGGTTCACAGGCATTTAGTACCCGGTTTTAGACAGATCACACTGTTAAGTCAATACATTCCAGTCCCTTGTGAAAGACATTTATGTTGTCTTTTCCCATAATCACTACACCACTGGTTTTGGGAAGGTGAGAAGAAGACAGCAGCTGACTTAGAAGTAATGGCTAGGATGAGAGGTCGGGTTAGTGTGCATGCTTTTTACCTAGAGTTTTGCTTCAGGATAGAGTGCTCTTGCCCTGCTGTTCCAGAAGCCACTGTCTTTCCACCTCCCAGAGCAAAGCGTGCCTGTCCCTTGCATAGTCTGTGGCCAGGAGGGCCACAGCTACTCCCCGCTTTTTGCTAACTTTGACAGGATGGGATATCACCAGAACCCTGTTTCACTGAATAACCTGTACAGGGAGCTACTTCCTCTTGAAAAGGTGATGGAACTTTCTTCTGCCCCTAAGGATGGTGGACAGGCAAGCTCACCTCCTGTGACAGTCATGACCACTGGCTATAACATACACTGCAGTAAGTACTTAATGTATGCTAGAAAAGAAGGTAGTAGCATATCTGTAAGACAAATCTAAATTCTGATTCTATAAAGTGCCTTTCTCCTAGTATCCATTATAGTTCTTTATTTTTCTTGGCTCTATGCAGCTTGGCCTACCTTTGCAGTGAGAAGACTTCTGGATGATTTAAATGTCTGGCATGGTGTTACTTGTTCAGATTGAAAACCAAGCTTTTATGTCTCTCACAAGCTTTACCCTTCAATGCAGATAGTACAAGTAGTAATAATTCATTGCTTGATTATACATTTCTAGTGCAGCTTGAGTTAAGATGCAGTTATGAAGCTCTTGTTCTCCTGGTTAAAGTCAAGCAAGTACCAGCTGCAATGGCTATCCAATTACTCGAGTTTTGGAGAACACAGTGGGGCACAGGATAGACCTGGTTACTGTAACCACCATTCAAACCTGGGCTCTGATCACAGCAACTGACTACAGGCATTACACCCAAGAAACTGAAGGCACCGCTGTAAAGGCAAAGTACTTCAAAGGGAGAAATCAGCAGCATCTTATCTTATGCCACACTTTCCTCCCTCTTTTGATTCAAAACACACCCAGTAGCTGTCTCCCAGCTGCAACAAAGCACCTACTGAGTGCCCAGAAAGGGATTTTGAATGTCTGCGTGTAACTGTTTTACCTTGAATTATGTTATCTCCTGGAAAGTTAAGACTCAATTAAACTGGTTCCACAGAACAGTCCTTCATGTCCCAAGCTACAACAATTTGTTTCTATTATGTACCCATTACCCATTTCTTGAGGACTTTCCACATGTGACAACAATAAAAGCAGTATCTTAGAAAAGGAGTGCAGGTGAAAGCACTTTCGCAGATAATCAAATAAGGAAGGGTTAGGAGAGAAAGGTCTTCTTGTTCTGTTTTCTGTCGGACAACTTCCTGACTTTTGTAGCAGTTGCCTGCCAAGAGAGACTTGGTAGAGAATCAAAATTACAAGGAAGAACAAAATAGGCTGCAGCCATCCAACTGGATGTAGCACATGGATGCTACTTCTACAGTAATCTGCTTGCTTTGATGCGTCTGCACCCATATTATTGCTAACAACTGAGGACCTAATTTTTGGAAAGTAGAGGTTTAATAAATGTCAAATAATAATTTCAGGAGCTTCTGCTTGGTGGGCTCTGGCAGTGCTGTCTACTGGACCTCATGTTCCAACAGCTTGTAAACAACAGTGCTCTAATGCAGGGTGTTAGAAAGCCTCTGACTGCAGTGAGTGAAAAATTTCAACACCAAATCAAAGGTTTGTTTCTGTTTAGTTTAGCAAAAGAACTACTGAGAGAGAATAGAAAGTCATTACAACTGACCACAGCTAAACTATGTAGCAAACCTTCAAGAAAGTGAGAGGAAAAACTGCTAGAGACTAGTTTCAGTTCTGTTTTTTTTCTTTTTGGTGTCTGAAGAACTGCCAGCAATACAAGGGCAGCTGTACTTCCTCAGGGATCATCACTGCAGACAGCATGTTAAAACTAAAGTGGAAGTTAGAGGAAAAAAGTGTGGAGCTTGTGGGCCACTTCTATACTTCAGCTGTCAATTTAAAAACAAAGCCATTTCTTAAGGAAAAGAGATTGGTCTTTCCATTAAATGATACTCAGCTGTTTTTACCTCTTCCTACATTTTTTCCCCCAACCTTCTAAGAATGATGATGTTACAGTTGTGAGCAATTGACAGTACAAACAGCAGCTTACTTTCTTCTGTACAAAAACATCCAAAGCCTTGAAAAAGCAGCCAGGGGAGTGACTGCTCAGAGACAGGCAAATTGAAGGAACATAATATGTTGAAACTCATACCAATGAACTGTGCAATAAGCCTTGTGAGGCCCCTGATACCACACCTCACTAAAACTGTATCCACAGCAAGCAAAACTACCCCTTTGCTGCAGACAGCCTTCAAGGAAATCCAGGACATGTCAGCCTCTTCCTTTCCCGAGGGAGACAATCCAGAGAGCGTAGGTATGCTTGGAGAACATTTGCTTCACCTGTTTCAAAAAGGTGCTTGCCTGCTTTAAGAGTGGGTGAGACTTTGGTGGTTCAGGCTCTGTCTCATCCTGTAAAATGCCAGTACAAATGGATACATCAGCTACAGTTTGCATTCCTACAGTGCACAGAAAGCCCCCAAGGGTACTGGAATCTATAATGATAGAAGCAGCAACTAATTAGCTATAGCCACAGTTCAGGAAGAAAAGTTAGCTTAAAGCTGATATTGCTGCTGGCTGAAGGATTTGGGGCAAAGCAGTATATTACACCTAGAACCCACAGTACATTCTTGGATTTTGCATGGCAAAAGGATTACTCTTTATTGGGATACCCTTCCTGGAGGTAACGACTGGTCCTTCAAGAACTGAATCCTGTTCTTTCCA
This sequence comes from Aleadryas rufinucha, assembly GCA_013397815.1. Taxonomy (NCBI): domain Eukaryota; kingdom Metazoa; phylum Chordata; class Aves; order Passeriformes; genus Aleadryas; species Aleadryas rufinucha. Next base: position 2,212,995 of record VZTH01003961.1, on the reverse strand, counting down.
CAGCATAAGTAAACATTTGTTTCATCTAGTTCTACAGCTCTGCCCAGGAAAAAGGAAAGACTTGCTTTTAAACATTGCTCCTAGCAGCTGTGCCAGTTAAAAACACCAAACTCCAAGGGAACCTCCTGCAAACTTCAGTTGTTCCAGCTGAAAGGTCTGTTCTCTGTCTCACACAGGAAGCCAGGGATAGCAGCAGGCAGTGCTAAAGGCTCAACAAAAGGAGGATTAGCAAACAATGTTAAAGCAAAGGAGCAACAAGTCCCATCAGCTACAAAGGAAGGGCTAGTGACATTAGTTAAAGCATACTCATTCTACCCTATCCAGCCCAGCACCATCCGAGCTGAGGCTGGAGAACAAAGTGACTGCAAAGTGGCTCAGTGGTGTTGGTCCCTGTTAAATGGGAGACCATGTTGCTGGTTGGAAGATTTTAAACCAAAGCAGCAGGTGTGATGCATCTAAAAACCAAAGGAAGTGGTGGGATGGACTGAGGAGAGAGGGTGCTCTTCTCCAGCCATGACACAGGTAGGTGCAGTCTCTGCCAGTTGAGACCACCTCAAATGCTGGAAGTGAAACTGTGCTGCTCCAGTAAGCAAAGTCATAAGATCCTGTAGCGTCCCCGATCCCAAACTTTCCTCTGCCATTTACAAGGAAGGGTGGCTTTACTCCAATTCAGCTTAAAGTTGGGTGAGGAGTGTTTAAAGGAGTCCTGGTTCTTATCATTGGTTTAACTGTCCCCACCAATAAACCTGGTAGGACATATTTACGAGACTGGGCCATTAACAGCTTGTGCTGAAGCCCTCTTCAGCTGCCCTCTTCAGTCCCCAAGTGGAAGGGGGAGTTGATAATAGGATTTTCCAGCCAAGTCTGAAAGCTCAGCTATAGCATTTCACATTGTTTGTCATTAAACAAAGTGCTTTCCTGAAGTCTTCAGCCCTCATGTATCCAGGCCAGGCCAAAACCTAGCTATCACTGGCAACAGTGAGGTTTGGTGCAAAGGTGCCACTGGTCCTAGCTAGACAAAACAAAAAAACACAAATGAAAGGGAAAGGAAGACAAAACCAAAAGGAACCCTAGAGCAGGTACTCACTGAGAAGTTGAGTGTGAGAAAATAAAATCACATTTTGTTTTAAAATTATAAATACTCTCCATATAAAGTTATTAAATAACTGTGGCTGTGGCGAGTTCCAGTGATCCTCCTAAGCAATGTCAGGTAGTCTTTAAAAAGTGATCTTTGCTCCCCACCTCTCTTGCCCTTGGTTTAAGTGCAGCAGGGGTTGTCAATGACTAGCATAACATCAATGCCATACACTTCCAGGAGGTCCATAAGGAAACTTCGATCCCCTTGGGGATCCAGGCCCATGCCTCGTGCATGGTCAGCTGTCAGCGTCTTGTCCTGGCTGGCTGACACTTCCATCAGGGTCTGGAATATGCGGTTGTTCTGCTCCATGAAAAACCTGTAGGGTAAAGTCAGTGAAAGCAATAGCATTGGACCTCCAAAAAGACAGTGTATTTACCAAACAGGCAGCAGAGCCCCAGAACTGCATTTAACCCCCTTTAACCAGAGATCCTTTTTAGGTGACGCTGTAGTACTTTTCCATTCACTCTATGGATGACCCAGAATAAACAAAGATGAAGTAGTAACTTTTAATTGACAGTGGTGCTCCCATCTATGGGAGGCATTTCCCTCAGAAGCTGCCACGTTATCAGCTAAAGTGTGCTCTGTGGTCACCAAGCAGGTACATCTCACCTACAGCTCCTGTAATGTAAAGGAGGAAACATTGTTGTCACCCATCTGATAAGCCAGTGGGTAAATAAATTCTCCATTACTGGTGCAGAACACACCATTGAGAGCTACTTCTTACCTGTTGCTTTCCTAGAAACAGGCAAAGCTATTCAGAAAGAGCTCTGGCTACACCTGTGAAGCTCAGCAATCAGAGCTCTGCCCCAACAGCCCTTCACACAGTTTCATCCCATTACTTCTCACCTGCTGCACAGTGTGAATAGCAACAGGCAGTGAAGGGCTTCAGAGGTGGTAGATATGGTTTTAATGTAATTCTATACCTCCCACTCTGCATCCAGTTATGGTTCCTCTGTTTGCCAAGTACGAAGTCAGCCACATCAGTGGACCAATCCTTCACATGCAGGTCTTATCTCCACAATGTACTACCCCTAGCATGGTACAGTGCCTGCTTCCCATAAACATTGTCCTTTCCAGAGCCAACTGTTCTGGCAAAAAAAATCCTATAGTGCTTATGTTTTCAAAAGTGGGAGGGCATTCTTACATCTCTAATTGTGTTTTCAAAATTCACTTCTCCCTCCTGGCACATAAGAGACCCCAGCGGATACTACATTTTGGCTTCTCAAAATGAAAGGAAGATGATCTGAAGAGGAAGAGCTAGTCTTTTTTGAACCCTAGAGGAAGAAAGCTGACTATGGAATTATGTCAAATACGACATTTCGTAATATGCCAAACCAGTGCAACATGAAATCAGTGCAAGAGGCTCCCTAAAACTAACAATGTCCAATTAAGTATTAGAGGTAGCCACTCACAAGATGAAAAGGTCCTCCTCACAGGAGCTGCAATCCTCACCCACTTCTTGAGAATACATTAACATCTGCCTGAGAGAAGGGAGAAAGGTTAATTGCACATACCTACTGTGAACCTCAAAGCATTTTGAGAGGACCAGAATCTTCAAGAGATGAGCTGAACCAACCAGTGGGGTATTTTGAAAATACTACAAGGAGGAAAGTACAAAGGAGCAGTGTCCTCTTTATCCCACATCTGTCAGGACCACCCAGATGTCTGTGATTACCTTTGGTCATTGAGCCGTCGGTACTTCTCCTTGTCAGCATTGTTAATTTTCAGGAGTGGTTGCAGATGCTCATGATGCGTCTTCACATTCTGGTTGTCCACATAGACATCATAGAGATCCCGTTTCTGCTCAAAGATCTTTTCTGTTGTACCTGCCAAAATCAGAGAAGATTTTCAGAGCAGCATGTTGCTTTCCCAGCAAACCAACACCAGACCAACTGTTCCCTCCTGCTTTCATTGTTAGTCATTCCATGCACAACCTATTTCTCATCAGCTCTATTCCACAGTCTGGTGTCTCACGACATTTTGCAACCTGAAGCTAAAAACATCACACCTAATCCATCATACTTACAGGCCACGTATGATACTTCTGTCTCCAGCATTTCTATGTCTGCCACATTCACATAGAAGAATGGTTTGGACTCTGGGACAGTTCCTCCAAGACCAGGCAGAGAAACATTTGCAAGGCAACAGCAGCAATACACTGTGGACAAGAGAATTACATCCTGAGATGCTTTTGGTTTTCCTCAAGGGCACTCTGAACCCCACTTGCCCCATTCTTCCACATGCCTCTATGAAAACAATGGTCAGAGCTCTGAAATGCCCTTGAACACCAGAACTTCTCAAGTGATGGCATCATGTTTTGCATAGGAAATAATCATAGGAATATTTGCATAGGAAATAATCCCATAGGAATCTCACATTCTAGAATCCACAAATTCAGTGAGTGCTCTTTTCATCCTGTGCTGACAGGAACTGAGTTTGACAGTGCCAGATGTGTCCTTACTCATGAGGCCTGAAGAAAAGCATTTGGTAGGAAACGTGTAAATGCAGACTGAGCGGTATCTTCATGAGGAATGGTCACAATGGATTTTGAAGACCTGCATGACGTCTGTCCCCTCAGTACTCGCAGGCATTTCTGCAATGCTTCAGCCTACTAAATCAGAGCTCTGCAGTGTCCCTGGAAACATACCTCTGTAGCAGACAACTCCAACTGGGGGCGGTGAAAATATCAGTATGCGCTTGCGCAGCAGGGCAAACTTCCAGAGGACGAGGATCTGCTCACCAAAGAATTTGATGAACTGAGACATACAGCCAGCAGGGTGTGTGATCTGCAGGTGGAGCGAAAGGGAAGAAAACAGCTCAGAGGTGAAACAGGGACACATGCACAGATGCTAAGTCTAAATGTGGGAGCAAGACCAGCACACAGCTTTCAACAGTCCAAGTAACAAAATCTTCTCTAAAGCAGCCTACGAAGTGTGGGAGTGACTGCTTACATAAAGGAGTATGAGGCACCAGCAAGGAGCAGCAGCCCTCTGCCCATTGCTGCAGGCCTCAGGCACCTGCCTCACCTTCATCTCTGGGTACATGTATCTGTGGATGGAAGGCAGCCAGTGGACAGGTTGCTGAGAGCTAGGGGTGCTCTTGCTATCAGGGAGAACTCCTTTCTTGTCATCATAGAATGCCTCTAGATGGGAGTAGTGCCCTGGCATCTCCAGCTGGTGTCTGGAAAAGAACGCAAAAAAGGTGAGATCTGTAGTGTCTCCAGACTGTTTAGTGCCTTGCCCCCAGCAAACATCTGCTCTCCCAGCTAAAAGGGATCCCGGGTGCCTCAGTTGCACAGACTCATCCAAGGGGGCTGAAGAAGCATCAGGACCACCAGCAGCTCTCAGTGCAGCCAGAGAACACGCACAGGACTGACACAGGCAGCGAGCTGGGGTGTGTATAGCACTGATCCCATTTGAAATACACTCAGGTAGGAACAGTTTTCTTTTCTACCATCACCATTTTCCCTGCTAGATCCACTCAACACAGCTGAAGCATACAGCTAGCCAGGGTCACTATCACAGGTTTAGAAGCCTTTTGTAAGCCTCTACTAAAATGGTTTTCAGAAGGAGAAAAGGGGAACTTCTTGTTCCTTCAACTCTCCCTGTGACACTTGTATCTGCATACAATAAGTAGGATTTGGGTAGCATTTGACTAGCCTGTTAGGAAGGAACAGACTGCTACTAATCAGTTCCTTGTCTCCTTCACACTGTGAACCTGTAACACTTTCTGGAGAAATAGCCAGACAAGGAAATCACAGCACAGCATTGTTGCCAAATTCTCACTTGCCTAAAACTGCTCTCCATAGAAGCAACATTACCTCTCCCAGATGGGGAATTGCCACTCTCATTCCCAAGGGAACTTACCTGACCTGGTTCTCCAGGAAGTGCATGTACCTATACAGCAGGGTGTAGGAAGGGGAGAGGATGCCCACGGACTTCATGCGGGCACCGCGCTCTAATTCACTCTCCACAGGCATGTTGGCAAAGCAGGCCAGGCCAAAACAGAGCCCTTTCCGGAAATAACTGGAGACAAAGGTTTGACAGAACGGTTACATTAAAAAGAGGAAAGAGAAAGAAAGGAAGAAAGAAAGGAAGAAAGAAGGAAAGAAAGAAAGGAAGGAAGGAAGAAAGGAAGAAAGAAAGAAAGGTAACTGAGTGCTAAAAATACTGATTTGGGAACATAGTTTCTTCTGTAAGGAACTCCCTGAAATCCCACCCTGCAAGCTGAAGGGCTGAGGACAGGCCTTGGGTGCCTCAGTCTTCTCACAAACAAGACAGAATATTTAAGGCAAGAGTTTCTACTAAAGCCCCTACCAGCCACATCACAGGCCAGTAAGGAATGCAAGTAAATAAATAACTTGGAAGGAAGACCAACAGAATGCATGATTCAGTCAGTGCAGAGCCCTTCCTCCAAGGAAGAAGCCTGCAGTGAATGCAGTTCTGAGTCCAGTCCAGCTACCTGGTCATATTTTGGGTGCCACCACGTTGAAGCACACTCTGATTGACTGCAAGGGTTCAGTTCACATGCCTTTAAGAAGGTAACTGTTATTCCTGACCAGAAGGAATTGTGACACTGCAGTTCATTGCAAAACATTGCTGCATTGCAACATTGGGTTAGCAGAATGCAGAAAATTCCTCTCTTACGTGTTTCCACTGAAGGAGCTAGCAAAGAAGAAAGTGAGCAAGACCTGTTTATAACAACATTTAAAGGAACCAAAAGCCCTGGCGGAGTTAAGAACATTTTTCGACGTCCTGTTCCTGCAAAATCCTTCCCATTTCAGTTCTGCCATTCCTTCCCCTTCACCCTACACCTCTGTTGACAGTCCCAACAGTGGCAGTGCAGATCATCTGCCCAGTACACATTAAGATTTGCACACCAGTGAGAAGCTGGCCCCATTCACCAGTTGGCCTCCACAGGAAGAGCAGTCATACAGCAGATCCCTACAGCTAGCTAGTACTTAATATGATACTGAAAGTGTCTGAAAAGTATCTTTGGCTCAGCTAGAAACAGCTTAGCAAGCAGGTTTCTGCAGGAGCATAGCTTCCTAGAGAGTATTCTTCTTGCATGTTCTGAAGTAAGAGCTGGTGGTATAGATGCAGAACTAAGAAAGGAAGAAGTAATATAGCTCAGATGTACTCACATGAAATCTGACTGGATTTTGTGGGACCCACTTGCCATGGATTTGAATTCCACACCTTCCAAATCTATGTCTTGGGGTAAACACCATTCCACCATGTTGCCTGCAGAGAAGCAAATTAATTTGGGTAAGCTTAAATACAGTACTTGTTTCTAAAATGCACACCTCATCAACAGCAAGTTGCTGCTTTTCTAACACTGGGATACCTGTAACAGTGCCCTAACACAATTCCTGTACTCCTAAATTGTCACAGACAGTGGGTGACATACAATACTCCACACATCTCTTGCACATGTTACTTGTAGCACGACCGAAAGATACTGCAGGACATTTGGGGCCACTTCTGAAGCTAGTGCTGTTTTGTGGGTTTATACTTGATAAGCTTAATCACAGAGCAGCTACGATTTTACCTGATGGTGGATAAGCTTTGGTCTACATGAATATCCATCTCATACAGAAAGAACCAAAGGACAGACTGTTGCTCTTTAGGATGAGTTTCTGGGATAGCTCACACCACTACCAATATTGTCCTTTGCCTGTGCTTGGCAGGCCTGGTCAAACAGAAACCCCTAAGCTGTCATCCAAGTCATCACTTCTTTTCTGAAATCTCTCCTATTTTCTTTAGGATAGGAGGAGTTAGCTGAAGCTTTATATGGAGGCTGAGGTGTTCCAGGTACTGCAGTGTGTTTGTGTATGCTAGAATAACCAACAAAAAAGTATATAAATTACAAGCTAGATCAAGATCAGCAAACATCTGTCACCTGCCAACTCAGCCAGAAAGCATGCAGTTGTTCAGGGGAAAAGGCTGCCTGAGGAGCCTGATCCTGGAACAGATGATATCAGAGAAGTCACAAAATGTCCCTAAAGCAAATCAAGTCCAACAAGTTTACCATGGACAAAAAAAGGGGTGACTTCTCATGTTTTCCCATGCCAGCACTCCAGAGCCCAACCTGCTCACCTGGACATGCCCACTGCACTGAGATGTGCTCCAGATTTACCCACTGAGTTTCTGTTCTCTGTCAGTTTGCCCACTGCATTTGAAGTTATGTGGCTTAGTTTTAAAAACAAGACAAAAAACATTTTTTAGGATAATGCAATGGCAGATGCAGCACAAAGATGCTTCCTACTGGTTCACTCCTTTCCCTGCCCTTTGGGGTGAGCATCCCAGCTGTGCTTGCACAGACAGCATAGATTTGGAAGGGCCTTACACTCAGCCAAGACTCTTGGAGATATTTAAATCTGAGGCCTCATTTCTGAAGCCTGTCTTTTGTCTCATTACTCATACTGCACAAGTATATGCCTGCACAGGAATAGGGCTTAGCTACTGACATTTAAATAGGCTATTTTTCTTCTCACATAGATGCTGTATTCAGTAGACCTCCCCCAGCCCTGCCTGGCAAGGACTTCAAAAAAACCAACAGCGTTAGGCATGGCAACAGGAGAAGTTTTGCATCCAACTGCCCACTTGCAGTGCACAAGCAGACCTCTCCCACAGAGCTGGGCTGGCCGGGGAGCAGCGGCAGCCTCGTGACCCCGAGCACAGCCCTGTGCAGTCACACGCGAAACCACAGAGCTCTGCTGTGCAGCGCCTTGGCCTCTGAGGCGTGTGAAAGGCTGGCAGAGAGAGCCAGTGACATCATAGCAGCCCGCGCGCTCCCCTGGAGGGCTTGCAGATTATATATAGATGGTGGCTTTTGTTGTTTGGGGTTTGTGTGTGCCTGTTTGGTTTGCTTTTTAAAGGCAAAAGACCCTTCCCTGAAAGAGTGAGGAAGTCAACTCTTGAGACTGTTGCCTCATAATCACAAAATTGTGGTTAAGGCCAGATGTGCTTTTAAGCCTTGCCCCACAGAGGATCCCTTATTGGTCATTACCTATAGATTAACAGATCAATATGCAAGAGTGCCATCAAAGGCAAAGGAAAACTGGCTTTGCTCAGTTTAGTCACAAACACTGTCAGGTGTCACATCCACTGCAGAGGTGTTGAAGTGGACATGGCTCAAACAATGCATGTTCTGTAGAAGCAATAGCAAAAGGATGCCTTGAAACAGATCTTTATCCTACATGTGACCTCAAAACAGGTTCACCTATCACATAGTTGGTTTTTTTTTTCTGGGATCTGTCAGGAGCAAACTGCACCTGTGTTCCTGGCTGTTCCTCACGCCACCTTGCCCTATGAACACATGAGCAACGTGGCAGTAGGAGAACAAACGCGGAGATAAAAAAGTAGGAAAGTCAGTCTGGCGAAACAGGAGAGCAAACAAAGGAGAGACTTCACCCAGATGCAATACGACTGCCAGCCTGCCCAAGAAACTAGAGGAGGGAGGAGGGAGCAATGTTGTAGAAAAACAAGAAGCATTGCCCTGCCCCATGGAGAAAGCAGCTCTCATGTGCATAGGCAACTTTCCAAGTGAGAGTCACCCGGCATTAGAGAGCAGGCTAGTGATTTTGCTAAGAGTCAGATCTGCAAATCTGATCTCCTAGAAGCTGTCTCCAACCTTCAGGTCAGGTCTGAGCCAGCACGCATTTTCTGGTGTGCAAAGTTAAGCATGTTCTTACTCTTTCCCTTGTATTTTCTTTCCACTGGATTTTCACATCCTCACAAAGAAGATACTGGCACCAGCATTTGTGGGTCATCATCTGGCCCTCCTCACTATTAGATGTTTCCTAAGGGCTTTAGGGTCCCCAGCTGTGCAATGCTACCATGTTGTGCCAGGACAGAAGAAAGTGTAACCTAAACATCACACTCAGTTTCCTGCATGGAAGAAATGTGGGACAGAAAAACAGAATATTTGCATGTTCACTGGTGCAAAACACATTACTTCCCTCTCTTCCCTCCTTGTCTCTCTCCATTACTTACAGACCCTTTAAGCTAACAGACTGTGTGGGACCTCCACAGAGGTGACTGCTATCAGCTCCCCCACTACAGCAGTGAAGAGAGCTCCTTCTCAAGTGCCACGAGGTTCACCATGCTGGAGGTGAGGACAGCACCACTGATTCAGAAGCTGCCTCTGGCTCTTACGTCAGTTGCTCACATGAGCACTGACAGTTACAGGGACACCGGAACTGTAACAGTGACCTGGCAACCCCATAACCTACCTTTGCAAACTCATTATATGCAACTGCTATACACTGAGCTCGTCTGCTTCAAGCCCTTCTAAATTTAGGAGGGAAGCTGTTATTCTTTATTAGCATAAAGAATATTAGCTGCTATTCTTTATTAGCACAGTCACCTCTTCATCCTTCTACAGTAAAACCTCTCTTGCCCACCTGCTTGTCTGTAGCTGGACAGACACAACCTGGCATAACCACCTGCACAGCCACCACCGGAAATTCTGCTGTTGCTATGCCTCAGCAAGCTGCCAAAGGAGATCTGCTGTGCTTTTCCTGGGCAGGATCAAGCAGGTTTCCAGCTCAGACACTAACTGGACAATTTCCTTTAAGTCTTACACAAGGACCAGATACCCTTACAAACATTACAGAAGTCCTTCACTGAAAGAATCTGATACGGTTGACCAGTAATTCCCCTATTCTCTTTTTTACCTTAGCAAGTTCACACCACTGCAACTTCATGATCTTTTTCAAAGTCCACATCCTCCGTAGGGCACTTTGCTCCCCAGCTGTAAAGCTGACATTTGTTGGTATATTGCTCACAGTGCCTATTATGATCCTTACATTCATCATCCATGCTGGGTAGCAGCAGGAGGCTGAATCTTCCTGGACTTGACAGACTACTCCAAGGCTGGTGACACCCAGCATTAACTGCACATCAGATGTGAGAAGAGCTGTTGCCCAACTTTCCCTGGACTTCATTCAAAGCAACAGCTGGTTCAGAAAAACTCCTGAGAAAGCTCAGCTTTCTGCCAACTAAGAAAATCTCACCATTTCATAGAAGGCATATGCTGTCAGATTGAACGTCAACCTGCTGTTGCTGCAGTCATCCAGACTCTCTCGTGTTTTGGATACTTAGGAGAAACACCTCCATTTTCCATCTCCTGGTGGAAAGATGACATCCAATCTCATTTCAGGTTTTTATGAGTGAAGAGCCTCTGACCTCTAGACTGAAGACACTTCTCTCTGGTGCAGTATGAAAGGGTAACTTCTCAAAAGCCCTTGGGTGCTTTGGGACACAGCAGCCATGCTATCTGACTGTGGGCATTGCTGACAGCACATCGCACCAGGGGCTACGTCCTGTTCACTACTTGCTTAGGATTTTCCGTTCAAGACTGGCATTCAGTCTTCACTACCAAGGCCCTCTTGTGAGCTGGATGTCAGTTCCTTTCCCCTTCCACAGAAGAACCAACCTCACTGTGCTTTACAGACCTCTTTCCTGTCTCTAGTACTTTTGCTATGGATTTGCTAAGGAAGTGCCTGTCTAGAGAAGAAAGAGAAACTCGCTCTCACATCTGGATGCAAATGTGAATCTCTCTCTCTTGCATTTGAACCCCAGGTTGGTGCCTGGCAGCCAAAAGACCCAACAATGTGTCTCAGGACATCAGACCCCTATGCACAGCAGTACCTATGTTCACAGGTGTAAGGCAGGTGCTAACTTCATATCTGTGCCCTAACATCCTGTTTCGTGGATGCTGTGGAAGCAGCAGGACTAGGAAAACAAAGTTAAGACCTTTTCTGAAATGCTGATTTACAGGTTTGAAATTAGTAACCTCTGTCAGTTGTGATACAACACCACAGTCCAACAGCACTGAGATGGATATGGCAGTGAGAAGTGAAAATACATTCCCTTGCCGTTCTCCTCTGCCCTCCTGGATCACAGCACTCCTTCAAAGCACTAAGTCCCAGAGATCCCACCAGAGGCCAGCCTCTAAACACACTGGTCACCAAGAAATACGCAGCCGAGCTGTGCTGCTGCTGGTAGTGATCATGCCCTGCGAGCCTGCCGGATTTATGCCTGCCACAAACGCCATCCATCACCGATAGCTGCGGGCAGGTCTGCGCCACTCCACGGAGACAGAAGGATGCTCTCAAGATGCTGCTAACAGGTTGGTGCCCTCCAGGCAGCGCTGGGCAGAGGCTCGGCCTAAATCTGTGCGGGGCGCAGGGGATGCCCCAGCGCCGTCCACAAAGTCCCTGTGCCGTGACTCGCTGTGGGGAAGAGATACACCCATCCCGCTCCTGGGAGCGGCACCAGACGCGGCGCCTTCCTTCCGCCAGAACTTCTCGGAGGGATGGAGACCAAACGCAATCCCTCTTGTGCTCCGTTTTCGGCAAATGCCCACGGCCCCCGGTCCCGACACCGGCAGCTGTGCGGTGGAGCCGCGGTCCCCCGTGGGGGCAGAGGGCAGCCCGGCTCCCGCCGGCCGCTCTCCACTGGGTCCGGCGACGCTGCCCTAGCGCGGCGGGAGGAGCGGTCCCTGGGGGGCGGGATGCGGGGGGAGCGGTCCCCAAGGGATGCCAAGTCCCGGCCGCATCCATCTTACTCCAGCGGCACCGGGAGCCCCAGGCCCGGTCCCCGCGCCCCGGCCCGCCCGCCCCCA
>VZTH01003961.1:2173241-2201045 GCA_013397815.1 Aleadryas rufinucha | reverse complement strand
GGGGAGCAGCCGGAGCCGTCTGGGGCAGCCGGCCGAGATCCCGGCTCGGAGCTCTTCGGTGCCGGCTCCCAGAGGAGCACGGGCGCTGGGGGCAGTCCGCCTTCACGTGCTTCACCTGCCCGCGCAGGGCAGAGCCAGCTTCCCGCCTTCTGTCCCCCCTAGGCTGTGGCCCGAGGGCCGAGCAGCTGCCTCCCCCAGCCCTGTTAAAGCCATCCTGGCTGGGAGAGCCACGGGAATTGGGCAGAGCAGCCTCAGGGCCAGCAACGGGGCAGGCTCGCACCCCTCCAAATGGCTGTGGTGGAAGCTGCGAGCCACAAATCTGAAGGAGTCAGGGATACTGATCCAGTATCTACTGGTATGTGTGTATATATACATATATGTATGTGCGTATATACATAAATATATACACACGTACATATGTGCTACAGAAGGATGTGAAACAGTTTTGGGAGGAACAAACAGAATCAGCTTGAGATTGAAAGATGGGAACACAAGCATGACCAAGGCATCTACAGGCAGCCAACTTTTTGTAATTACCGTCTTCCTTATGCTACCACCAATGCCATTAAGTGTTATTAGGATTAATTTGGTTCCCTAGGTCTTTCTGATTAATTTAATTACCCAATTAAGCAGGCCACAATTGAAAGGAAGATATTGTCATAAAAGCCTTAATTGCCTAACTTTTTTTCCTGTTGAGCAGTTTTGAGTGTTCAATATCCCGTTAAGAAACCCATCATCCAGTTTCCTCAGCAGTGGGGTTTGGGTTTTTTCTCTTTTTTTGGGGTAACATTAGCATCCATTTGCTGTGAGCTTCATTTCAGACAGCTCCAACACTGAGTGGGCATTTTTGTTTCGCAAAGCCCATGCACAAGTTTACTTTGCAGAGCTATAGACCAGAGTAGGTGGTGTTTAGCAGATGGAGTTTTTCATAGAAGGTGACTGGTAAAGAAAAAAAGAAACAAACCCTGCACAATATTTTGTTGCTGTGTAAAGAAAAGCCAGATTCTGCAAATACTTGGCCACATGCTTTGCTTTAACCATATAGACAGTGCCAATCTTCATTTGGATGAGTATATTTTTGCATGTTGGTGACACTGAAGTGACAGCTTGTTTCTGTCTTCATCTCCACAGTGGTGCTGCTACAAATGTCAAATGTCTGTCCCCCAGCAATCTAGGCAGGAAACAAATCCCAAATAAGAATTCCTTCATGACCCACACGAGCTATTTGTGGTGCAGAGCTGTTCCCGGTCCCCTCAGCAGTGCAGTCGCACCAGTAGTGCCCCGGCATGAGGGAGGGGATGCAGTGGGAAGAGCAGCCAGTGACAGGGAGCAGGGGTGGCCAGCGCTGGCTCTGAGATCTGTGAAACATCATCATGCTCTGAGCTCTCAGCTTTGCTGAGAAAACCCAGGGGACAAATGACCTGGTGGTACCAGAGCAATTGATAGGCCAGCAATCTGGGCATGCTGAGGGCACACTGTTTGTTGGATCCATGCAAAAAACAAAGGCCATGTTTTCTACTATTTTATTATTTCACCAAAATTGAAAAGATCTAGGCTGGCAGATACTACTACCCTTTTAGAAATAAAAACTCTACTTCAAAAGAAAATTACCACCTTCTCCCTCCAGCTGAGGGCTCAGGAAATTGTCATCAGGTTTTTGAACAGTCAGGAAAAATGTAAATGAAAATGTGGTGGCTTTTATTTTTAAAATGCAAGATGAGAAGCTGAGCCTTGTTTACACAGCAAGTCCAACTTTTCTCCTTTACATATCACATCCCTTCTTAGAAAAATGGATACTGCCTCTAAATCCTGAGGGGGGAAAAAAAGAAAAAAAAATGAAAAATTGTTTAAGGTGGGATTGAAAACTGGTCTGAATGAATTTCCTTGCTGGGTTATTAAAAACATGTAATTATGTGGACAAAAAGCATTATTTCTTCAGAATTAATATATTCCAATCGAATGCTTCAGGTACTGAACATCCGATGAATGCAGTCAGATCACAGCAGTACTAAAGTGGTCCTGGATCTCAGCTGGCCAGATGCTGCAGACACAGCTTGTTATGGCAGAAAGCAGCCAGTGCTGGCATTGCCAGGCTTTTGGACCTCGCTCAGGATAAGGCACAGGGAGATGCAGCAGCTGCATTTCAGACTAAAGGAGGCTGCATGGCAGCAACAGGCTCTGTGCCTGCAAGAAATACTGCAACCTCTGGGCCAGATGCAACCAGTACTGGGTTCCTGGCATGTCCTCCTAAGACCGTTTTGGTGGCCTGTATCAAATGAATTGTTCATCACAGTCTTAACAAGCAACTTCAGAGCCCCTTATGGCCATACTTTTCATTTAAGGAACAGGTTAGGAGAGCACAGAGACCTCAGACCAATGTGGCCCCGTATGTTCTGGTGAGAATTGCCCTTGATGTGTGCAAAGGAAAGCAGGTACTGCTTCTGCCAAACATCCATCTCCTATGGGCTGCAGCCACTTCCAATCTCTGCATGTCCTTCTAGCAGCTCTCCTCAAGGCTAAGAAGAAAGGCTGCTGTAACCTTGTTCCCAATTAGTTAAAACTTGCTTTAGTCCCACTTTGAAACACAGGTTCCCAAAGGCTCAGAAGATTCCTGTTTTTTACAAAGAGGTGCAGTGAGGGGAGACATTGACCTGCTCCTAGAGAGCAAGAGAGCAACCCCACCTGTGGGGCTGCCTTCACCAACACAGCTTCTCCTTCCTCTCCCTTGAAATCTCAAGATGGGAAGCTCTATGGAGACCTGTGTATGGCTCCTAACTCTCTCCTGAAGTCTTATAAATTATATATTCATAAATGTATACATTATAAATTAAGCTACTGACCTCTGCATGCAGGCTGCAACGCTTGCCCAAACTAATGCGTATCTAAATGCAGGAAGGGAAATTCAGACTTAAAAGAAGGAAACAGGGCTCCATCACCACAAGACAAATAACTTATACAAGTAAAGACCACAAAGACTGGATCCCTGATGGGATTATGGAGCAGACCGGCTGTCAGCAAACATCATCCCCCTTACAGGCCCCAGGAAGCTGGAGAAGGGACAAGCGTGCAGAAGCAGGGAGATGACTCAGACTCAAAGAGAGTCCTGGCTCCCTGCAGAGCTGGTTGTTGGCATAGCAAATCCACATCCACAGAGAACTCCTCATCCCCCAGGCAACTGTGGACAGGTGCTGCCAAGCTCCAGATGTTTCCCATTAGCATTGGCTCAGGTGTGGGGTGTTTATAAATGGTCCAGGGCAGGAGAGAAGCTGTCTGTGGGGTATCTGGTGACTCTTTGGGGCACCCTCTGCTTTTACAGCTGTATGTAGCATGGGGTTTTTTCTTTCCCGCTCTAGTTGAGAAATTTAATGTAGAAAAGAATGAGGGGAGGCTGTGTGTGTTATTCTTTAGGATGTGGTTTCATTATGTGATGAGACTAGTGGATGTATGGGTGGATGGAAGAGTTCTCTTGGAAACTTACTGGGAAAGGCAGTGGCTTCTGAGTTATATCTGACTTATACCAGAAAGGCAAAAAGCATAATCTGTTGTTACATGAGCAGAAGCTGAATGGCTTTGTACTTGGTAATTTTGGGGTGCTCCTCATTAACCAATGATATCTAGTTACACCGAAGAGTGACCAAGGCTTCTATGTATGTGGGACTGGGGAGTGTGATCAGCAGAACTGATGCCCTTGATAAAGCAAGGAAGAAGATAGTTTATCTGTAAATAATGCTGTGTTTCTCTCCCTCTGTCCTTCTAACAAAACAGGCCAGTATCAGCTCTACCTGTTCTGTTTCATGTGGTAACATGGATGACTGGGACAACAGCAATGAATTCATTCAGCGACTGGACTTCTCTAGTTGTGGTGAAGACAGTGAAGACAGAAGTGTAAATGAGGAGGACTCCCTGAACTTGAGCCCTCCCAGAAACTCAGAGTTCCAGAAATGGCAAGAGAGCAGTCCTCTGCCAGCAACCCCTCAGAGAAAGCTTAGTGAGATTTTCCTGAGCAGGACAAAAGCCTGGATGAGTCCCACCCTGAAGTCTTCCCCATCTGTGAGCAAGAGCTGGAGTAAACCTGAGACACCGCTGCACATCACCTGGAAAAAGCTGCAGCTCTGTGACACCCCACACACTCCTAAGGTAATGGCAGGTCTGTAGCAATTCTGTAGGAGATAAGTGCATCTCCCTCCAGAAGCTCATTGTCTGGGGGGGACTTGGAGATAGGCAGCTGCACTTGCTGCTCTGTTCAGCACATTTTTGGATGCAAGTGGGTTTTGTCTTGAAAGTTAGAAATGGTGTTGTGGCTGGGATATGTACTTTGCCTGGCAAGTCTGGATCACCCCCAACCAGCTTGTTGGCTGGTGCCACAGGTTTTTTTTGTGTGAAAGAGTTGCTCAGTGAATTTGAGGAAAGCAGGGCTTTGTTCTCAGGGTAGCAAATCCCTTATGGAAGAGGTAGCAAACTGATGTGTGCTTGTGGAGGGAAGTTAGCCTCTCTTCACCTGTGTCACTGTCCTAAAATGCAACTTAACTACTGAGTCAGTTTCTTGGGAGAATGATACCAGCCCCTCTTTTATGTGTAACTTCTTGGAGAGAGTGTAATACAACTGCTTTTTGTCTTGAGTAAGCATAGGTGGAGACTTGGCAGCAGCTTCTCTGTTCCTAGATAATTTCTGGTGTGTGCATGGCTCCAAGCAGTCCAGACCTGCAGTGAAGTGTAGCTGTTGGTCTTGTCTCAATGTTCCTTCTCTACTGATAGTGTTTGCTCCTTTGATTAAGTGGTACACAGAAGATCAGTCCTTTAATGCTTCTGAGCTAGGATTTGACTTCTGTTCTCCTCCAAAAACCTGATTGCGTGGAGAGAAGGATGAGCCTCTGGTCTTATATGATCAACTGTGTGGCAATATTTACTGAGGAATGTCCTGCCACTCTCTAGGGGAAAGCAGTCTAAAGGACATCACTCCAAAAATTTCCTGCAGGGACCCTTTATAATAATTCTCCCTAAATCTCACCTTAACATAGGTGAGAAGTTGTCCTTGTTTTGGCTGGAGTTAATTTTCTCTCTAGTAACTGGTACTGCACTGTGTTTTTTGGGTTTAACATAAGGACAGTGTTGCTAAAACATGGCTGTTGCTGAGTGGTGTTTACCCAAAGTCAAGGACTTTGCAGTTTCCCATGCTCTGACAGTGAGCAGAAGTACCAGCAGCTGTGTGGCACCATAGCCAGGACAGCTGCCAGGAACAAACCAGAGGAGATTTCATACCATAGAATGTCATGCTCAATATAAACAGAGGGAGATTACCCAGGAGGGGCTGATTAGGGCTCAAGGATGGGCTGGACATCAGTCAGCAGGTGGTGAGCAGTTGTGAATCACTTGTCTGTCTTGGGTTTTATTTCTTTTTGTAATTGTAATAATAATTACAAATTGTAATTAAATTGTAATTGTAATAATAATTACTATATTTTATTTTGATCGTTAAATTGTTCTTTTCTCAACCCACAGGTTTTACTCTATTTTTCCCTGTTTCTGCTCCCCATCCCACTGGGGAAGGGATTGTAGTTGTGAGCAAAGGGTTCACAAGCAGAGGGCTTAGTTGCTGGCTGGGGTTAAACCATGACAGAAGTCTATAAAAATCTTTTCCAGACCAGATGGGCTGCTGGTAGTGAAGGGTGCTTTCAGGGCGTGCATTGTGTAGATAACATGCTGGCTGGATGATTCAAAACATGCTATTTGTACTTTGTCTTGTTGTAGCCCATAAGCAGCAATTGCAATCAACGTTTTCTTTTCCTTTCTCTCCTGGGATAAAGGTCTTGTTTTCCAAGCATGCTGCAAAAGATGGGCTCAAAAGGGCCTACATCTGCTTGTAGGCAAGGCTGGGAGAATTTGCCTTAGAACATTTAAAAGTGATAGAAAGGATGAGAGAGCAGAGCCCCGTCTAAAACTGCAGACAGATGAGCACCAGAGCCACCAGATGTGAGTGGAGATGTGGCTCCAGGATCATAACAGTGAGACCACTGCTGGCTTGAAAAGATATGAGTACCTTGATCTTCAACAGGGAGACTTCCGTGTTCCTAAAAGGCTTTTAACTAGAAGAAACCCCTATGTTAAATAATCCTTTAGACCCTATACTGCTTTCTTGAAGCTGAACAAGTCAAAACCAAACTTATATTTTTTAAAAGCTGATGGTTACCAAAGGAGTCAAATCAGAGAGAGTAGATTTTTGTCTTCAGCTCAAGACTGGTGTCTGTGCTTTCCATGGCCCAACTAGTAGGTGAAACACAATGGTTTGTGTTCTGTGGCAAGGTGACTATAGAAGTTCCGGAGGTGCTTTCTGAACTTAAATTTCTGAAACTCTGGTTTTTATTCATGAGGAGAAATGGATTCTGGTTGCTTTGCTAGTAGCCATATAAAAAATATTTTTAACAACTTCCCCTATCTTAATGCTGCTTATTGCTGGGGAACCACAGGGCAACTTGGGTAGTGTTCCAGCTCATCTCCTGACAAACCTGTCCTGACCAAACTGATGCAACAGTCCATGCCTCTCAGAGCTAGGTCTTCCATGTAAATGCAACATATGATGCAATTTCTGCTTTTCTGTGGGAGGGAAAGAGGAGCAGCTGGCTCCTCTTGAGGACTGTGCTTGCCTAAATGGCTCTGCAGGCCTCACCCAAGTGAGCAGGGAATAGAATATGAAAGGGCTGAACAAAGAATGAAATGCTTTGTGGAAAATGAAAACTGTGGGGACTAAACTAGGACCACAGGGATTTAATGATTCAGCTATTCCAAGGAAGCGAGCTGAGTTCTCCTTGGTTTACAGGAGAACAAGAATTTTATTCTGAAGTAGCAGCAACAAAAAAATGTCCTGCTTTATCTGCCACTTTTTTTCTTCTCTCAATACAGAGCCTGTTATCAAAGACAGCTTTTCCTTCATCTGCAACAAAGGTCCCACCCAAAGGCTTCCGACATCTGAGACTTACACCTCGTGCTGACTGTGAGGACTCTTCCCAAGCTTCTCTTGTCAACATTAATCCCTTTACACCAGAGTCCTATCGACAAATGCTCTTTCATCCTAATGGCAAACGGAAGGCCAGAGGAGAGCTGTAAGTGAGCTACTCTTAAGCAGCAGACTGAAATCAGACTGTTGGAAGGAGATAAGTAATGGAGATGTTCAGTATCTGGACTTATTTGCTAACAATGAATCATTCACTTCTGTAATATTCATTGGTGCAGAGCAAATGTTAGCAGACATATAAAGGTAACAGAAATATAAATAAAAACTAATCATTGCCTTTGTTCAGAAAGGTAAGTGGGGGATCAACAGCTCTCTTTAGTGCTATGGCTGCAGCTTCACCAGTAATAAGGAGGCCAGGAGAATGCTGCCTCTGGGCAATGCCACTTTGTCCTGTGGGCAGTACTGAAGTTGCTTTGTGGAGGTCTTCTAAAAAAATTCCTAACCTGGGACTGCAGTCTTTAAGACCTCAACTAAAAACCTGTATATCAACTTTATAAAATACATGATTAAGCTGTGAAGCAAGGTTTGGAGGTTCCTTTGAAAGATGTTTTAATTTCAGATCTAGTTGGATTGCTGCACTGAAATAATACACCAGACTTTATCTTCTGTTACAGGAATGATCCTCATCCAGGAAGCCAGATTAAACAGGAGCTACCTACAAAGGTGCATGTCTGTATGTTTTCCTCCCATAAAGTGGATAAGATGCCTGTAAAGGCTTGGTGTTTCTTGGAATTTATTCTGTTACTAGAGTATAAACCATGGCACCATGCCAGAGGATGAACACCTTATGACAGGAAAGTTCCAAGCTGAATGTTCTGTTAACATTTGTTTGAGATGACAAACTTGGAAGAGATGGAATTGTTCTTTGTAACTGTGCAATAACCAGGCTTACAGAAGGATAATGGTACCCTCTAGCCGAGGAGACTGGGATTGCAGGCAAATGGTCTCCATGGAAAAATTACACCTGCGGAGCAAACAAGCGACTGGCAACATCCAGGGCTGCCACAATTATTGTTTTACCTAGAAGAAAGCCTCAAATAACTGGTGAATTACTGAAATACTATTCTGCTCAAGTGAGAATTAGATTGAGTATGTAATATAGATATAAAATTGTCTAGTAGGAGGTATTTTTACTCCCAAGCTTTTAAGATAGTGTAAAATACAGCTGCCTTATGAAATGCAGCCTGTTGGGAAGGGCTGCTGTTTCATGTGAGCCACATTTTACTGCCTGTGAGGACCAGCTCTTACCCCCTCCTCTGTAAGGCCATATACCATAAAGTACAGCAATCACAGCAGTGGTTTCTGTGGGAACCAGTGTGCAACATGAGCTGCTGTCCCTGTAAGGGATGCAGGAGAAAGGAGAAAAATCACTTAGTCCACTCTTGTTGTTCACTTCATGCTCCACTGCTTATCTTTTTGTTACTCATTTTCCCTGCCCATAGGCATCACTCTACCAGCAGTACCAGCAGTTCCTAGATCCCTAGTGGCCATTATTGCAGCAATAATGTTCCAACTGTTCTGCCAGCTTTCAACCCTTTGTGGAAAAGTGTCTCCGGGTGAGATATCAGTGGGAATACAAACAAATACACTGAGACCAGCTAATCTGCCATTAGCCAGCAGCTGGTGCTTCAAACCTGGAGAGCCTGAACTGATGCAGAATGGCCTTGGCTGCAGGCAACCTCAGCTGCCAGGGTAAAGTGGCTCTTGCATAGCTGGGATCACAGGAAGCCAATACACGAAGCTTCTGTCCTGAGATCAAAAGAGGCATTAAGTCTAAGGTCTTCTCAAGTCCTGTCTTTAGGCCAGTTACTTCAGTATATTGTTGCTGCTTGCTGTTCATCCCTGACTGACTCCATCAGCTCTGGGTCTAGGAACTGGTCTGGGTTGTCAAGAGAAGGGATGTGATGTCAGTAACCTAAGGAGGCTTAAGCATGTACAGCCAACTAGACTAAATTTCTCCTTAGCTGTAATTTCTACCTCTATGGCTAACAAGTCCTGATTTTATAAAACCAACCAGCCAGCCTTGCAACTTGGCCAAACCAGGGAAGATGGCCTGTAAGTGGTCAGAAAAAACACAACAAATGAAAGGTAATTTAAAGAATTGAAACTGCCATTTTAAGAACTGGCAACACACCTGCACATGTGCCTGAATATACATCCAGAGTGGGAGAGGGAGCAATGTGGGTGCTCAGTGACAGCAGGTGTTACACATCTCTAAAACCATGGCAGATGTAAGTCTTTCAACTCCTATTTGTCTTTGCTGTTTTTGTGGCCTTGCAGAGATACACTCTGAAAGCGAGCAATATGGTTTCCCGCTACAAGAAGGAGTTCCTGGAACTAGAAAAAATTGGTGTGGGGGAATTTGGCTCTGTCTACAAGTGCATCAAACGCCTGGATGGATGTGTTTATGCCATCAAACGCTCCAAAAGGCCTCTGGCAGGATCCTCGGATGAGTGAGTGTGCTTGCTGGAAGCTGCCAGTTGAAGTGATGGGCATGTTCCTGAGAGGTGTGATGGGAAGGAGGGAGTGTGGATATAAAGGTATCTGATGGGTGGCATGAGCAAAAATTGGCTGCTATTGCACTTCCAAGAAACAGTTGGGAGAGTGGGGGAAGATATCACTATACAACTACTGGGTATAAATGTCTAGGAAAGGAAGAAGTCACATGCATTGCAAAGTGAGAGGATGGCATACCTGAACACCTTGGGTCCATCCAGACAGTTTCTTTACAATAACTGTCAAGGAGTTTATTTGTAGTATGTCTCTGCCTTGCTGTATTGACCAGCTTGTGGTGTCCTGTGCTAAAGCAAAGTCTTTGAAGCTGCTGCCTTTGCCTCTTTAACAAAAGACTTGCTCAGTGATTATTTTCTTTAACAGCTGCTCAGTGCATTTGAGCAAGGGCAGGTTTTGCTTCAGCAGCTGTGAGAGCCAGTCTGTCTGTCAAAACCCAAGAGAAAGGGGGAACAGAGGTGTTCAGGGCTTTCAGGGTGCAAACCAGGGCTCCTGTCCTGGTGTCAAGCAGCCTCTGGCAGCCTGTCACCTCTGCTTTTTCTGTGTGCGCTTCCCTAGGCAGCTGGCACTGCGCGAGGTTTATGCTCACGCTGTCCTGGGGCACCACCCCCATGTCGTGCGCTACTATTCGGCCTGGGCAGAGGACGATCACATGATTATCCAAAATGAACACTGCAATGGTAAGAGCTTGGGACAGTGTCCAAGGCTGAGAGCTCAGCATGGGCAAAGTTGCCTTCTTTTGTAATTAAATATGGGATATTTTGGCTTACAAGAAAGCAAACTCCACTGGGGCTGCATTTTCATGGAGAATCCAGTAAGGCCACGTAATATTCAGATGAAGCTCTGAATGGTGCTAATGTTTTAGAAGCAATGAATACCCTCTTATTTCTGCGATTTGAAAACTGTTCCTCTATTTTGGCTGGCCTGGAATAGCATTGCCCATGCCAATGCTTAGAGCTGTGCCTGGGACTGTCCAGGTAACATCTGATGCGAGTGACACAAGAGGAGCTGACTTAAGGGCCATGTATCTTGGCAAGAACCTCTTCTTAATGGAGATGGGTAATGACTGGAAAAGTGGCTGCCTCGTTGGGATGAAGATACCTTGCATCCTGACTAGAAGAAAGAGGTTGTCAGCTGCAGAGGAATGGAGCAAATGATGAGGCAAAGTATAAATGGGGTGCTGCAGGCAGGGTGGTAAACACTTACTTGAGTTTGCACTTGGCAATACCACTGCTTGAGAAAAATTGAAAAAGATACCTTTAGCTACCAGAGCTGCTGAAGGCAAATATGTAATGCTTATGGAGACCCACAAAACTGTGTCAAATGTTACGCTTCTCAGTCAAAAATCTTCTAGTGGGAACTTAATTTCCTTGTTCCACCATTCCACCTTAGATGCTTTCTGCATCTAAGCACAGCAGAAGCAGGAGGCTGGGCATTCCAGGGCAGTGGAAAGGCTGAAGCCAACTGGTGATGTCCAGCTTTGCTCACTAGAGCACACAGCTGGTGTGGTTGGGATTGGTCACTAGCAAGCCTCCAAGAGTTCTGGGCAGCTAACCTATTTCAAACACGCTGTTGCATAAAACCTTTGTGAGGTCTCAGACTGACTGTTTTCCCCTAGGTGGGAGTCTGCAAGATGTGTTGCTGGAAAATGCAAAGCTCGGGCAGTATTTCCCAGAAGGAGAGCTGAAGGAAATATTGTTACAAGTCTCCATGGGACTAAAATACATTCACAACTCTGGCCTTGTGCACCTGGATATCAAACCTAGTAAGTATAGTGCTCTCCTCCTTTGTGGAGGGTTGTCCTAGTGATCCCTCAAGGTAGGACCTGCAATAAATCCTTCTGAGTGGACTGATAGTAGTGCTTCAAAGAAAAGAGGACCTTGCACTTGTGTTGTGTATGGTGTTTTGGTTTATTTTAATTTTTATTTTGCTTTGTGCCACTATTGCTGTTCTAAAATTGAGTCTTCTCTGATAGTTGGCAGCATTTTACTCCTGTCTCATGACCTTTGTAATCCTGGCTCATGGGAACAACCTTCATACTGTGGAGCAAGTAGGGCTGCCAGGGAAGATGGGGACTTCCTTATTTACTGTTGTCTTGTTGCACAATGCTTGACTTTTGTGTGTGTACCTACCCTGAGGGATTAAGTTCCTGCAAAAATAGTAACAGGGTTTCCTCTCTGCACTCAGGATGGTCACCTCCAGGGCAGTGCTCCCCCCTGTCACATAGTTAATATTCTCAGAGTGGAGCTCCTTTTTCCTGCTGAAATTATGCTTCTAGCTTAAAGGGCAGAGGAAGTAGAAGTTGATTTCACTAGGATATTTTATGCACAAGATACAACTGTGTTATGCCAGCTGTGTGGCTGAATACATGAGCTGGGCAGAAAGCTGACTACTGGGTGCATAGTTTCTCTGGCTGCAAAGCTTAACTACTTTGACAGGTGGGATTTTTACAGAGTTGTAAGGCTGCTGCAGCCTGACTACTGGTATCACCCTATTGCTAAACTTCTGTCTTGCAGGTAATATCTTCATCTGTCAGAAGCTGGCAGTTTCAGGCCCTGCTGGGCAGGAGGAGAGTGACAGTGAAGATGAATTCTCTCCTGGTGTGGTGTATAAGATCGGTAGGTTTTAGCCTACTTTACAACTGGCTTAAGATTAGGGCTGCTGATATTATTACTGATATTATACTGATATTATTGCTGATATTATTATTATATTATTACTGCTTGATACTGCCCTGTCCTGCTGGCTGAAGAGACTTGCACATAAAAGTGATAGCATAGTCCTGAATGCCCCAATTGCTTACCAGAATTAATTTCTCTAAGAAGACAAGTCATAAAAAATTCATGTGCTTGTTTCCAAGTGCAGATTCCTGAGTTAGGAGCAGGCTTGCTCTCTCACTCAGTATTTCTTTTTTGGTGCCTATAAAATGCAGGCTTTTATTGGAGAATGATTTCAGTTTGCTTCATAACATTTCTGTTGCTTGTTCTTTGTCTCAGGTGACCTTGGGCATGTGACATCAATAACAAACCCTCAGGTGGAGGAAGGAGACAGACGGTTTTTGGCCAATGAGATTTTGCAAGAGGTACAGCTGCTAGAGCAGGGCAGTGGGGAGAGATCAACTGTAGAGCAGACATTAGTCTAACTTGTTCATCCCCTTATCTCCTCTTTCTTCTATCTGGTCTGGCTGTGAAATCTGCCAAATTAGCACTTTAGCATAAACAATAGTGGTGTGGGTCTTCTCATGTAAATACTTACTTCATATGTAAATACTTCATAAGTAGCTATCATTGGATTATTGCAACTCTTCCCCTTCAGGGATCAGTGGGACAAAACCTTTATCAGTTTGAAGAAATTTGATTTGCATATCCAGCTGAGATTAAACTACTGGATGTGATTACAGAGGAATAAATTTACCCAGACAGATGCCTTGTGAAACAAACACTGAACAAGTAGTGGTGGGAGGTGGGAGACACAACACACCTCTTAAGCTGACTGCAGTTTCTTCACTCTGGCCAGCAAATGAAAAGGGAATCAGTATTGAACAATCAGGTTGGATGTGTTATTCAGTTCAGGTATTTAGGTGACAGCATCTTTGTGCTGCAAGTGGGTTTAGGAACTGTTAGGCTAATGTATGAGATGCAGTTTTCAGTTTGAGTCGGGCATGGGTAGCTTATTGCCTTGTGGTGAAGGCTGGAGGTACACATGTATTAGGCCATCCTCTGGAGCTGCTGCAGTGATGCCAATGTGGCCTGCAAGCTCCTCATGGCTGGGTGAAAGCCAACATGCTGTTGGTTAGTGGTACTGCCTGCTGCCGATGTTTTTATCCTGAAGAGGAGAGAACAGCTCACTGGCGCTGTTAAGTCAGTGCCATATACATACACCTGCTTGGCTCATACCCCAACTTGCCTTTGCTTAATATAGCAAAATGTTCCTTTCTAACACATTTCCCCTTCTCTCTGCAGCAATACTGCTACTTGCCCAAGGCAGACATCTTTGCCCTGGCACTCACGGTGGCTCTGGCAGCTGGCGCAGCGCCACTGCCTCACAACGGGGCCCTGTGGCACCACATCCGCAAAGGCAACATCCCACCCATCCCCCAGAAGCTTCACCACTGCTTTCTTGAGCTGCTTAAGGTGAGGAAGTAATCTTGACAGGATGGTGGCTTTTGCAGCTGGCATGTGACAGGAGTGTTAAACTCTGAACTCCTTTGCCTTCCAGCTCATGATCCATCCTGACCCAGTGCAAAGACCTTCTGCCACAGCTCTCACCAAACACCCTGTTCTCCGTCCTTCATGTGGAAAAGCTGTGCAGCTACAGGAGCAGCTTAATGAGGAGAAATGCAAGACTGCCATGCTGGAAAGGTAGGGCTGGCTTGGGCATTAAGGGGAGAAGGAGTGGGCACAACAATGCTGGTCACCAGCTCTGAATGGAGGATGGTAGTGTTGGCAGACTGCAGGTGCAGAAATACCTGGCGAGCTCCTGTGCCTGGAGCTGGGGGAATGATGGGGCTGTAACAGGGACTTGCAGTGCCCAGGCAGCAGCTGTGCTTCAGCTCTGGCTTGGAGGAGCTGGCTGAGTTACAGCAATGGACTCGTGTGCTTCCTGCAGCCACTGGTGATGCAAAATGCTGATACACCATGCAGCCAGTGGGCAGATGAGGAACTGATAATGCACTGAGATAGTGGTCTAAGCACAGAAGGAAGAGAAATATCAGGTGGTGGCAGACAGCCTTTTTTTCCCTTGTTCCCTCTCACTGCTGTTGGCAGTAGTGTTTTGAGGTGCTGGGATCTAAGAACTGCCCCACAACCCCTCTAAGTGCAGTAGTCAGCTGAGGAGTAGGTTTTCTGTGTAGACAGAAGAGTGAATGCTCTGGAAGAATAGCAAGTACCAGGGAAGAAAGGCAATGGAAAAGAAGCATATGCCTTTATTTAGGTATTTGTGCTGCGTGAGATGACATTGATCTACATTAAACCATTCACAAACATCTGAAACAAGAGAAAAACTGAGCTAGGGGTTCCTCATACTGGTGCCAGTGTGTTGCTGACCCGATACATAGTTTTCTTTTGGTAAATCTTCGGAGCTCATACCTTTTCAAGCAGAAACTCTACAGCTACAGTAATGTTCATGTCACCCTCTGGGGTGAGAAGTTGCCCCGTTCCAGCAATGCTGGAGTATTACAGTAACCCTCTTGTGCAAGATTGTTTGTAGTTTGCTTCTGTAGCTGATGAGAATTCATGCATGACGTGGTTTTCTTCCTTTCCTCTTCCTTCCATCTCCCCTCTGCAGAGAACTTAAAGCAGCTCGCCTTGCCCAGACCCTCATGAAGCACCAAGCCTTAGGAAGTGCCAAGTTACAAGAGTCTGAAACCTCTTCTAAGCAGAAGAGCAAGCGTCTGGTGGGAGGGAAGAGCTGTCGCTCGTTTAGCTTTACTCTGGGTTATTGAATTTCTGTGTTGTCCAAAGAGCTCTGACTGCTGAATGGCCCTGTGAAAGCAGAGGGTCTGCACAGACCAATGCCCCATATTCTCTCCCTGTCATTTTCTTTTGTTTGTTTGTTTTTGTTCCCCTGTTAGTTATGATGAGATGTTGGCTGAGAAAAGAATGACTGGCTTACAAGTGTTGGGTCTTGGGATTTAAGGTTGCCCTCAATCTTTTACCTGTTTAATTTCTTGTGTAATTGGTCTTGCTATAGACGAAGTGTAACTCTGCCATGACGAAAAGATGACATTTTCTCTACTCACTTCCCTCTTTCTTGAGTTGGGCCCTGTTATTGGTGATTTTGTGGTCTTAACACTTGGGCTGACTATATCTTTAGAGGGGTGATATTGGCTGTACAGAGAGACAGCATCTACAGCTGGACCTCTCTAGGAGCAAGTAGGCAGAGACTATGGCAGCCAGTTTTACCTACAAATCAGGAGCCAGGCTGGTTACACAGCAGTCCTGGGGGACTCAGGCTGCAGCTGGAGTGATGTTTCACTGATGGGGGACACAGAAGAAAAGGAAATACTTTGAGTTAGAGTGGGAGTTGAAGAAAAACATTCTTTCAAATTTAAGCAACGAAACTTTTGTAACTGGGTATATTTTAACAGACTAGTTAGTCCCTGATGCCTGACTTGTGTTCTGTTAATCGGTAAGGACTCCTGGTTCAAGGAGGGGGAGACAACTGCAGTGTGTTGGTAGCTGGGTCTGTTCCCATTTCCCCTCCAGCCTCTTGCACGTACTGCAGCCTTTCAGCAAATATGAAGGCAATTACAAAGGGCTTTTTCAGCTTTTTGGAGTCGCCCATGTTAACTGTGATATGTATTTTGTATTTGAGATCTCATACGCCCTTCCCCCTCTTCCCGCTAAATGTAACTTTGGGGGTCCTTGTCGCTTGTGTGTGTTGGATGGACAGAGCGCTGCAGTGTTATTGAGGGACAGCGTGAACTTGGTAACTCGGTTATTTCCAGGTTTTACTGGTTTGTTTTATTATGTTGCACATGCTGGCTTTTAACTGGGAGATCGTTTCGTGCGAATAAAGGTTTTATCTTTTTTTTTAACCAATGATGGAGTGATGGAATTTTGTTTGTTTCCTCCTCTCCCCCGCCCTCCGCGAGCTCTGGGTCCCCCGCGGGGCGGGAGCCCGGCGCAGGCGCTGCCCAGGCTGCTCCTGCCCGTCTCCCCCGGGCCTGGGGCGCGTTTCCGCCCGGAACCTCCCGCCCGTGCCTTTCCTGTTCCGGCCGTCTGCGGGCGCAGCGCGGCGGCGGGAGAGGTGCGGAGGGCGCGGGGTCGGGTGGCGGGGCCGGGCCGGGCCAGGGCTCCCTGGGGCGCTGCTTCAGCCCTGCTTTTCCCTCCGCAGGCTCGGCGGCAGCATGTGGCGGCGACCGGCGTGGCAGGTAGGGCCGTGCGGGGCCGTGGCGGTCGGGCTGGGGCCGCGCGGAACTCGGGCCCGAGTGCCCTCGGGGGCGGCGGTGGGGAGGGGAGGAGCGGCTGCAGCCGCTCTGCCCCCGCCGCAGGGCTGGCAGGGACTCTCCGGACAAGGAAGCAGCGCTCGGCCGCTGCCCGGGAACGGGAGGGGCGGACAGAGCCGAGTACCCCGGAGCCCTCGCCCGGACAGCGCCGGCTGTGGGGCCGCGGCTGTGCCCCCGCTCCGGCCCTGCCCGCTGGGCCGGGGCCTCAGGGCTGGCGCTGCGTCTGCTCTTGGGGGAAAAGTGTGAGCTCTCCCACGGGCCTGGAACCACGTGTTATGGGAAATGAGCCTTTTCTCCAGTTCCTGCACATGAACCTGTAGCAAAAGTATTCCTGCGCTGTTTTTCCCCCCTCCTTTTAGGATGGAATATTTGCTGGTGTAAAGGCAGTTCCTTTACTGGTGTCTCACTTGCAGTACTGAGAGTTTTGTCTCCTTGATTTGCCTTGGGAACAAGGGTGTCAGTGCATCCACTGCTCATTCCAGTGGATGGAGGTACTTTTTGGGCACACCTGGTCAATCTCTCAAGTGAAGCAGAAAGTTGGTGGAACTATCAGACCTATTTGTTTCCAAAGACCAAAGTTCAAACAACTAAACCACCACTCTTACTACAAACCTCCTCCCCTCTTATTTATGTATTACAGAAAAACAGTAGTTATTGCATGTCTCAAAAATGATTGCTGGAGGTATATCTTTGGGCCACACTTCTTTCTAGGCAACTTTTAAACCTTGATTTAACCAGCTATTTTTAAATAATCTTATTACCTTCATTTGGCTGAACAGATTTCTTTCCTCAGTTCTCCTGTTAGTTACATAGAAGAACATACTTGCAGAACCTCTGCAAGTGCTCAGAAAATGAGGCGTAAAGGCTTGTGAATGCTGTTCATAGTTTGTGTGCTGCAGACTCACATTTCTGTGTTCCTTCAGGTGCTACGCCAATTTGTAAGACATGACTCTGACACGGTTACCTCATTGGTACTTGAAAGATGTAAGTAGCTCCTGAGATGCAATTTAGTTTTTACTCATGGTGTTTATCTCAGTTTTAGAACGTCTGAAATAGGGCAGGAGAGAAGCAGGTAGAAATAGTAGCTTCTCAGTATAGCAGCTAAAAGTGTTTTGTTTGAAGCACACAGACTTGAGTGGCTTCCTGTCTGGTCTCTGTCCGGTCAAGCAGCACTTCAGGGGGAAAAGCAAAAAGCCCTCACAAGGACTACGGTCTGTAAAGGGCAGGCAGTTGTACTGTATATGTGGCAGTGGTTTGGGTCTGCTATTGTCATGGTTTCTAACACCTGCCTTCAGGTGTCTTGTATGCTTGTTTCTCAGGGTCCTGGGTCCCTGGGGAACTTGTGTGGGTGCTGCTGCCCCAGCAGGATTTGCTGCAGGTTTACTTCAGCCTTCACTATTCATTTCACATGCTCATTGTGTACAAGGGGATACCTCCCTGACCTCTTCCAATTCTCCTTGAACATGTGTCTGTGTCTGCCTAGGCCTGGTAAACTGTGTCTTGATAAACTGTGCCTAGGCCTGGTAGCTGTGTAGAAACTAATGACTCTCTCATTCAGAGGATGGAGTGTAATATTGCAACTTTGTTTCAAAGGTACTGATGTCCATTTTGTTTTAGTGTTATGAAACAAAAGTCAAGATAAGTAAATGCAAGCTAGTCTCAAGTGATATATGGATGTGTCTGTGAAAAAGATAGAACAGAGGATAAAGAACCTTTGGCTTTTGAAATAGGTTATTTCATAGTAATAATAGTGACAATACAGACACAGTCAACCATCTGTTGGGGCCTGAAAAAGCCAATAGTCACAAGAGCTTGAAAAGTGGTTAGGAGGTGCAGGAAGTTGTGATCCTGGCCCTTGACAACAGCTGCTGATTTGTGGCTTGCCATGATTAGGAGTTCACCTATATGTGTGTTTGATCTCTCTTGTTTCAGCCATGAATCGCGTTCAGCTGCTTGGTCGGGTTGGACAGGACCCTATCATGAGGCAAGTGGAAGGAAAAAATCCTGTTACCATATTTTCCCTGGCAACCAATGAGATGTGGCGGACAGGAGATAGTGAAGTGAGCCAGGGAGGTGAGTCTGCATGAGCACCATGTCCCAGGTCACCGCTGCATGGCCAGCAGCACCACGCTTGCAAATCTCTGGGGTACAGGAAAGTTCCTTTGAGGTCAGCAGAGATGCTGCTGCATTTGTGTGTCTCTTACTGATCCCCAGCAGCATACACTGATGAGATATCTGCTGTTGACCTTCCTCAGGAGGAGAGGAGAGTGTGTTGAGTGGGCAGTTTGTCACTAGAGGAGTTTGTCAGAGGCATAGCAGGTTCTGTACTCTTATTTGTATTTCAAGATGAGAAAAATAAGGAAAAGATAATTTTCTCATTGATTCTGTCATCAGTTTGCATCTACAGATGTCTCAGATTCTCTAACTTCTATTCGAAGTGGAGTGTCTGAAGGGAAAAAAAAATAGCATGAGCACTGTCTTCCAGGAAAAGTGATGTCTTGGTTTGAACTGTGCATCTGCACAAGACTTTGTTTGGACACAGACTAGTGGAACATTTAGTTCTGGAGTGAAGTGGGAGATGGAGTGCTAGTGTATGTCTGTTTTCAGATCACTTCTCATAATTTGGGAATACCAATGTGTTGAAACTAATTTCTGCATCTTGTATCACAAAGAGGATTTGGCATCCAGCTCTGCTGTTTCTGTGTACCTTAGGTGATATCAGTCAGAAGACGACATGGCACAGGATCTCTGTCTTTAGACCGGGCCTCAGGGATGTCACCTATCAGTATGTGAGGAAAGGGTAAGTGAATAACAAATGTGGTTGAGGATTTAATGCCTTAATAATGGATTAGTGTAATAATTATGGTGACCAGAAGCTATACAAAGATACAAGTGGCATAAAACAAGTTAGCAGACCTGCTACAAAAAACTGATACAAAAGCCTGTGTACTCTGAATCAGATTCTGAATTCAGCCTTTTCATCAGGAACTGTAGTGGTAAGACGAGGAATGAGCTCAAAGTGAAAGAGGGGAAATTTAGGTTAGATATGTGGATGTAAGCCTTACTATCAAGGTAGTGAGGCACTGAAGCAGGTTGCCTAGAGAAGCTGTGGATACCCCACCCCTGGAAGTGTTCAAAGTCAGGCTGGATGGGGCTTTGAGCAGCCTGATCTAGTGGATGGTACTCCTGCCCATGGCCAGGGGCTTGGAATTATATGGTCTTTAAGGTCCTATTTCAACCCAAGCCATTCTGTGATTCTAGATACAGAGTGAAAAACAGCAGCACCAAAATCAAATCCTTGTTTCTTTTCAGCTCTCGAATCTTTGTTGAAGGGAAGATAGATTATGGTGAATATACAGATAAGAACAATGTGAGGCGACAGGCCACAACAATTATAGCAGGTAAGGAGCAAAGCACCGAGGTGCTCCTTGCCCTTTTAAAATGGAAAGGGGATGGAGGACCTCTGGAATGGAGCTTGGTTTGTCTTCCTCCTCAGTATCCACACTCAGGGATTCTGAGGGAATGGATAAGGGTGTACCAGTAGATTTTCTGTCACTGCTTGTGAACACACAGAAAATGAGAGTATGCAGTTGTAAACTGTTGGTGTCATTTGCTTACCCCAGTAGGTGCAGGAGGCAGACACTGAGTGTTGTAAGAACACTGGTGTGTAGTGCTGCAGGTCGGGCAGATTCCTTTTCTAAGCACAGTTTGTTTAGTAGCTTTGTCTCAGTTTGCCAGAATTTTTTCTTCCTGTTTAAGACTGGAAGCTTCGCCATTAAGGACCTCTGTGAAAGATGTGCAGATAACTTGATAGAGAACTTAGAAACACTTTGTTCTGGTAGCGAGGAGTGGTAAGAAGAGCACAGAATGGATGAGGAGTAGACTTGTGCCTTGGATAAACACAACGAAGAAGAAAACTAGGAAACTCAACTTTTCCTGGATCCTTTAAATACCCTGAGCATCCTACATCTTTCTTGTGGCTAGAGCTGCTACTGTGTTGCTTTTGAGTGAAGGATAAATTAATTGGGTAAAAGAGCAAACATTTCTGTTATACAAGTATGTCTAAAAAAAACTAGGACAGAGGGAAAGGAAGGAAAAAAAAAGGAAAAAGAACAGCCATAGTCCTGGATGTTTCTTCAGCCTCTTTAAAAGCTAGCGGTGCTACAAATTACTGCAGGGGAGAAGCAATTCTCTTTTTTAATTAGTATTGTCCTAATGGTTTCTTGTTCAAAAGGCCCAGTCTCAAGATGCTTTAGAAATTCCTTAGGCTTGATGCAGTAGGAGCTTCCTATAGGCTGTTGACATGGTAGTGCAGACTGAAAATGACAAAAGAAAAAGGAAATAAGATGTAACTGATAGAGGTTGTAGTCCAAAAATGAAACCATTATTTTAAAATGTTTCTAGTGTCTTTGTTCAGCAGCTTTTCATCAGCTTTAGCACACTTGTTTCATAGTACATATAGCCACCTTGAATTGTCTGCTTTCAGGGCAGGCAGAGAAAGAATCCTGTATTGGACACAGTTTCGTTTTATGAACTATTATTCTGTTCCAAAATCCACATCTTAGCAACTTATTTTAACACAAATAGCTGGTCTTCATGGTGTGAAAGCTTGCAACAGGGCAAAACAATGCTCAAGATTAATTTTTTTAATTTCTTTTCAGATAATGTGATTTTTCTGAGTGATGGCTCAGTGAAAGACAAGGTGTGATGTCCTTAGTGCTCGGATCCAGGCTATTTCATTCCTTTGGTTTTTCAGTGCTTTGTAATTCTGTAATCACGGATATTGCTGTAGTTTCTTTAAGAAATAAATAAAATGTTTGTTACCTGGAGGGTACTTCTGTGTGTTTTGTTGTCCCATGTGCTTTCTCTCTGTTATCATTGTTTGGATTCCTTTCTTTTTTGCTCTTAAAGAAAAGGTACCCCAGGCAGCTGTATCAATTCTTGAGCTGATGAATATATAAATGGGATTTACTCTTTACATCTTCAGTCATTTTCAAGCCTTCTGTCCCTGGCTGTCTTAATCTCTCTCCTGTCTTGTGGAGCCTGACAGCCTGATCCCCTCTCACTGTTGACATCCCTCCTCTGTTCTACAGGTGTCACTCCCTGTTTTTCCTTCACTAAGCCAGTTGCACAGTAAGTTTAAAGCAGAGCCATTGGCCTTAATTAGTGCTGAGCTGGAGATTTGTCACAGAGAAGGCCTCCTGTACAGAAATGTACAGGAGGCCCAGAGAAGGCCTCCTGTACATTTGCATCTGCCCCTCTGCTGATCCCAGCAGCTGAAGAAACCAGGTGTTGTCTTTCACCAAACCCTGCCTAGGTCTTGGTTTTTGTGGCATTTGGCGTAGGATGACATCAGCATTCCCATCCAGTCCCTCCTTAGGGTGCTGTGCCCATGGTTTGCCATCAGGAGGAGCTGGAGGAGCGACTGCCTTGGCTGTGCCTTTCGGTTAGTCGCGTGAAAAACATTCCGGGTCCGGGATTCTCGGTGTGGGGGTGGCGCCTGTTTCACTTTCTGTTGTCAGAGTGAGAAACTTGGTATTCTTGGTAAGAAGTTGCACAACTAAAAGATGTTTAATACTACTACATGAAGAAGAGAAGGTGAAATTCCCACTGTAATACATCAATACAAAATGATTTGAACAGGGAAAAATGTTAGACGTGACAATTTGCTGCCTTCAGAGCTGGTGGGATTTTGTAGCTCGTCTCTCTGAGCCCAGTCAGAACACATTAACAGTCTTCGCAGCTCTTTCCTGTATAGAATTTTGGGGGGGGGTTTTATGCCCTGTAAACATTGTACTAACAAAAACTTCAATTATTTCACTTCAGTAGCTATTTCTGGTTGAAGTTAAAGCTCTAGCAAGTATCCGAGCCCCTGCCACTGGCATACTGGGATGTTAGATGTACTGCAAATGCTCAGCTACTTCAGTGGGTTGTTATCCATATGAGATTGTGGTGTCCTTTTAAATAGGAAGTCCTGACTTTAATTCCATTAACTACTGGTTTAATCTGAGCCTGTTGTACTGCTGGGAGAGTTGTGATGGTGCTCTTGCACAGTAGTGGTCCAAGTACACTTTGTGCTTGGTCCACACAAATTTTTCCTGTTTGCTGAGAGCTGGGGTTTGTCTTTAACTTTCTGCTAGAAGGCCTTGAGCGAATGTGCTGAGCTTCTTTCCATTCAGTGGTCACCTTGTTTGCACTCTGCTGTGGTGGTGGAGCTCATGGCAGTGTCTGTTTTGGAGTCTGGGAACTGCTTTTCTACTCCAAACTCAGAGCAGAAGTGGCAGCAAGGGTTCCCTTTCACCACCACCTTGGAGTGGCCTGAACTGCCAGCACTCTGCAACTGCTGAATGGCTGCTGCTAATCTCTGCTCCTGGCTCAAGGTGGAGACAGCAGAGCTAGCACAAGATATAGGATTGGGTGCCAGCAAGGAAAAGTATTTGCTCAAGAACTTTGAGTTTTCTTGCCCTTCCAGTTCTATTTAAAGTAGCTAGTACATATTTAAAGATTGCCCTGCTACAAAGACAACATGTGCTGACTTTGAGCACACACTGGAAGCTGTGTGCTGAGTGTTCATCACACCTTGGCAGTAGGGTAGGTTTTCCCAAATGATTCTGCATTGCCTTAAGTTATAGCAAAAATAAGCAGTGGCAAAGGCTGTGTATTCATCCTTATGTCTGCTCTGCTTCTTTGGGGCAAAGTTAATCTGTAACTAAGTCATTTCGGTTATGAGAAAATCCTGTGTGAAATCAGCATTCCTATAGCATCCTGATGGTTTTGGGTTTTTTTTATGGATAGGTACGTGTTCTGTGAGGAAATGGAATGGAAATGGTATCACCTGAGTGAAATACAGTGATTCCTTGTTTATAACTAGGCAACGGGTGTTTTCCCACAATGTCCCCTGGAAAATGGCATTTTGCTTTTGCTTGTCTGTGTTAGCATCTTGTGTAAACCTGATGAGGCAAACCCTGGTTGCTTGCATCAACGAGGATATTTAGAAGTGTTTGACCTTAACAAGGAATTTATTTTATGTATTTATGAAGATAATTGGAAAAGATAAATACAGGTGACTTTTTAAAATGTCAGCACATTCACCAAGTATTTGGAGCATTTCTGAACAGCTCTGAGGCAGCTATTCTAGTCTGCAAGGCAGCTCCACAGCACTGTTATTTCTGCCAGCCTTGTGTAAGATGTAGGAAACAGTCTTCCCTGCTTGTTTATGTGGCTGGTTTGAGGAAGACACCATGGCACTGTGCCTGTGTCATGCAGCAAAGAACGCTTTCAACTTTAATTCTCATTAATCTGCAGAAATTTCTCTGTCTGCAGAAATTAGTAGTTGTGAAACAGAAGTAAGAGAAGATACTTCAGCCAAAGAAATCAAGTCCCACTTCACCACAATAGCCCTCTCGTTACCCTCTGTGTCCTGAGGGGTTGGGGACACTGTGTCTGTGTTCCCAAATACAGGTCACACTTCAGTTCAAGACCAGCAGTGCATGTGGGAGACTGGTGAAAGCCCCTGCAGCGGGGCAGGAATTGCAAAGACAAGAAAGTGGAATCCGAGCGTAGAGAAGCCCCTGGGTGCAAGAGCAAAGAATGCTCTGGTAAAGGGAGCCTGTATTTCTGTCACTGTACCAATTATGTGGGTTAGTAACAGGCTGTCTTCAGGGCTGGCTATCCCACTTTTTTCATGTGTCAGAAAAGGAATAAAATGCCAGGATTGTGGGAAGAAAACTTTACTGTTCTCAAGCTCACCTTCTATTTTTAACTGAAATTTCTGTGGTGGAAGCCTTTTTGCCAAGCAGTTGAGCGTGTCTGAATGTACAAACTAAGACTTGATGTCTGTTTATCTTGGCAGTGGTGAGCTTCTCAGCACAGCAGTGTGATTTAAATCTCATTTACACAAGAAATTTGCTTTGTGCAAATTTCCAGTGCAGTGCCAGATACTGGGTAGTGCAAGTAAATTCTTTGCACAACACAAAAAAATAACTTTCACAGGGTTTCTCCTGAGACATCCTCTTGTGGGAAACGTGTGTCAGTGTGTGTGAGATTTCTTTCTTCTGCTTGTTGCTTAGTCCCACATAGAAAATTCAGCTCATTACCATACCTGGCCATTTCACAAAAATCTCCACTAACTACTGTGATTAGAAATTGATTGCTGGTTT
Organism: Aleadryas rufinucha; assembly: GCA_013397815.1. Lineage (NCBI taxonomy): Eukaryota > Metazoa > Chordata > Aves > Passeriformes > Aleadryas > Aleadryas rufinucha. The sequence goes on along the minus strand of VZTH01003961.1, from coordinate 2,176,417 downwards.
ATTCTGTATATTCTTAGTCCTGAAATTTGTGTCCTGCACTCCTTAAGAGGTGCTGCATTTGTTGAAAAAATCTCTAACTGTGGCTGTTTTCTGTTGCTTTCAAGGGGTAAGATTTTTATTGGTAGCTGGTCAGAAACCTGGCAATTTTCATTCTGTGGTTGCTGTTTGTTCTTTTTTTGCTGCTTGGTTTCGCAAACTGATTTGAACAGAGCGGCTGTAGAAAATGGATGGTTATCTTGATCCTGGTTGTCACAAGTCAGAAAAATGTCACCTGTAAATATTTAATGAACCTTTGTGCAGCTGACCCGATCAAGAACTGAGTAATGATGTGGTTGCAGGAGTTGTGGCTTCTGTAACCCGGATCTGCAAGGAGAAAGAGAGTACTTTTCCTTTGCCAGGCTTTGTATTGTTGCTTGCTTTGTTCTTTGATATTTTAAGTAAGTGGCGTTTGTTTGGAGCTCTGCCTTAGCAGCCTTCTCTTTCTTAGCTGGTTTGGATTTCTCTGTAGATTTTCTATGTGTGTTTTCTGCATGGGCTTTCTGCTCCTTGCAGAAAGGGGACAGAATTCTCAGTAAACAAAAGTTGAGCTTTCCTCTTCCCTCTCTGTGCAGACAATAACTCTCCACCCTTTTATCTTCTTTTCGATTTTTGGTCAATTTTTGCACTCTCCCCCTGTGCTGCAGAGTGAGTTCAAACCCAGCTCAGAAGACTGTGGTGAAGAAAGGGTCTTACACGAAAGAAGAAATCAAAAATGCTCTCAGAATTACATGAGTTGGAACTTAAAAATACTATTATAGCTGCTCTAAGAGGAAAGTAATGAAGCATGGAGAAGCAGCCTTGATTTTCAGTAGGCTAGTAACTATTGAAATCCACAATTTAAATCCTCCAAGCAGTATGGGAAAAAGTTAGGATAGCTGTGTTTGTATCATGTTCCTGCTGGTTTTGTGGTACTTTCCCCAGTGCCTGATTTCTGGTGTAGTGTTGCTCTGTGGGCAGCAACATGTGACATGTTAGACTGCTGTCCCGTGTTGTATCAGCGCACTGAATAATTAATATTCTCTGGAAAGGATTAGGTTCCGCCACTTTTGTCTCTTCCCTCTTGGTGCCCTGTATGGGCTGCCAATCTGTAGCAGAAAATTGCTATTACAGATTTTCTTTCCCAAGAAGCAGCTGGTGCTGCAGCACAAACACATCAGTGTGGTCTCTACACTGTTGGTTGCCACCATGCAAAGCAAATTGGTCACATTTCCTTACAAAGTCTCAGGTAATTGTTTCAGAGATGTTGAAGCTCCAAAATGACACGTAGCCTTGAACACTAATTTTAATAATGTGTCAGGAACTGGGCAGGATGCCCAGTTACAAATGCCTAGTCACCAGTTACCAGTATTGTGTTTTATATTTATATTAGAGCCCCAGAAATGGATAGTTTTGTGTGTCAAAATATTTCAGTGGCCAAGGAAATCTTCCAGGATGCTTATGAATTCTCAGCAGCTCTGTGTACCAGAGCAGCAGCTGTGCCTCAGTACCAATGATAAAGAGAGCTCCTGGGGAAGAGCAGAGGGGAGAGGGACACAACTTTATATGGTGCAGGAAGAGTGGAAACCTCAGGGAAAAGCAGTGTGCTGTTTACCCAGGGTGCCTAAATTTGTATGAGTGCTTTACCCAAGGGGGAATGACAGAAGTATGCTCTGTGCAACTTCTTCCTTAAATAAATATTTCTGCCTGAGAAGTGTGTTAGGGTGAGAAAGTTCAACCCAGTACTCTTGGTCAAATACCAGTCCTTGGGAGCCCCTTGTTCTCATCATGCTCAGCAAAGGAAGCTGCAGTTACCCAGTCAGCACCACCTTCTTCTAAGGTGGCTTTTGTTTTGTTGGTTTACAAGGCAAACATGGATTTCTCTTTAGACTTCTCATATGGGCAAAACATTAATTTAGTGCCCCAGCCCCAAGAAATTATCTAGTCACAGCAGTGATTTTAGGAGGCACAAATCTCAGCCAGCAGGGTGATGGGGAGCCTTTTGTTAAAGGGATTATCACAAGGCCATAAAAGCTTTGAAAGGAAGAACACATCCAATGAAAACACAGAGGCTCCTGGATAAGGAACTGACCTTTACAAATTTCACAATCTGCATCTCTAGACTGGCACAATGGAATGGCTTTGATAACAGTGCCTGGCAGTGCCAGGAGAAAAGAAGTTTGTACCTCTGGTTGGGCTTGCCAAGGTGGAAGGTAGCAATTCAAGCACTGTAATTTGGCTTTAGGTTTGGCTTTAGATGTTTTCTGTGCTGCTGAAGGCAAATATCACACTATCTTCTCTCACAGTGACTTAAAATAATTCATCTTTGCAGAAGATCTTTGATTGGGGCAGTTAGGGATTTTTCCTTCATATTCTAAACCAAACAGTGTAACTTTTGTGACACTTTTAAATATTTTTTTCCTAATCAAACGCCAGCAGTTTAATAAATTTTAAAGGAACAAACCTGGTGCAATCACCATTATTTTTCCTATTTTTGTTGCTCTTGTGCCTGTTGAGTGCTGGGAAATCCTTCTGGCTTTGTTTTCCTCAGAGGGCTAGTCTGGGCTCTCCTGACCGAGGACTGGGGTTACGTGTGCTGCACAGGCGCTGGCTCTGTGAGTGAAGTCCCTGCCACAAGAGGTGATGTCTAAAGGGAGGTCTAGGAGCGAGAGAATACACAGGCACGTCCGGTTATGGTTCCTGCACAGGGCAGCCTGGAACTGTCCATTAGTGTTGAACTGACCCGCAGCGCCCGGCCGTGCCTGAGCTCCGGGAGCTGCAGCGAAGCACTGAGGAATGCCCAGCTTTTTGAATCCTAAATACTTGGTAACTTTTCAAAGAACAATGGAATGGCACTGTTGCCCCGGCTTGGCAGGAACACAAGTCTTAAAATACCAGAATTTCCCGTTGCCCGCGTTTATTTTTACTGCCGGTTGATGAGCGCTCTGGGACCGCTCTGAAGCAAGACACCAGCGTCCTCGGTGCCTGTGAAAACCTTGTGGTTTTCACAAGGTGCGATCTGACCTGTCTTCCCTAACCAGGAACCTCGGCTGTGCTGTCCATGCCTGCTCTCTCGCGGGCCCGCCAGCGCGGCGCGGTGCCGGGGCTGCCGCGGGTCCCTCCCGAGGCCGGGCCCGGGGGAGCCCCGCGCTCGCTCCGCG
>VZTH01003961.1:2091069-2173152 GCA_013397815.1 Aleadryas rufinucha | reverse complement strand
CGGCTCCTGGCGGCGCCGGGAGGCCGGGAGTGGGATGGCTGAGACGCTGCCGTGGGCGGCCGCGTTTCGGGGGCCGTGGCGGGGTTCCTCGGGGGTTCCCCGTGGGCCGGGGTGTCCCGGCGGGCGCCAGGGTCGGCGCCGGGCGGGTTTTGGCCAACAGGTGCTGCCCGCGCCCCTCGCCGTGACTGCCGCCCCTCCGGGGCTGCTCTCCCGAGGGCCGAGGTGTCCTCGGGCTGGCCTTAGGGTCCCTTCTGCGCCGGGGGTCTCAACTCCCTCCCCTCCGGCCTGGCGGCGGGTCCCGGTAACCGAGGTCCCGCAGCCCCCGCGCTCCGTCCGTCGCCGTTTCTCCTGGGCGACCCCTCGGGAGTCGCCGGCCGCGTCTTTTTCTGCCAGACGGGACTGTCCTGGCACCGTCCCGCTCCCCAAGCGCAGGAAGGAAGTGACACAAGTTTCGATGGTTTGGTTGTTTATTTTTCGGCTTGAATCCCTATATATTGCCTTGCGCAAAACGCACCTTTAGGACAGTTCCGAGGAAATGTCTTGGTATCTCTGCTCTGATGGTTCGCTGCTACTCGGGAGGCTTCTCGCAAGCACGGAGATACACCCACATAGGTGCAAAGCCCAAGTGGAAGTGTTCTGGAGCACCTTGGGACAGCAGCATGGAAGACTCCTCCAGTCCGGTGGTGGTGCGAGGCTCAGAGCAGCTACGCTTGCTGTGGTTGTCGAGCACGTGCTTGGATGGAGACCCAAGAGGAACATGGTGGTGGTGGCGACTGGGATGTGGCAATGCCCGAGGGACGGCACTTGGCAGGGGCTGCCACGTGCTCTGCGTTTCTTCCTTGCACCAAAGAGGGTGATTTGCAAATACAGCCCCAGAGTGAGGGAGCCAGCAGTGGGAGCAGCGGTGATCCCACAGCCTCTGCCTCTGTGCAGATCTTGGTGTTAGTCTTGTAAGGCAAACAAGGAAAATCTTATTTGTTGTGTGTGGCATGTGGTAGTCTTACTGATCCGGGATTGTGTCCGTCACAAGCTCCAAGCCTCATTCCAGGAGGAAGCAAGCCTGCTGTACGCGTGACGGTCTTTTAAACAGTGTTTGGCTTCTTTGTCTTTGAAGGTCTTGGGCTTTCTTGTGTAACGTGTATCATCTGGTAGATCCGGGGAAAAGCAATCATGTTATGGTGGCTTGGGTTTTTTAAAGAGCCAGCAGGAGCACTTAACAGCGGAAAGCTCTTCCCTCAAACAGCTGTTTTCTGTGGGTTTTTTGTCTTTATCAACAGGAATATTGTGAGTGAAATGAGAGGTTCTTTGGAGAGGGTTTCCCTTCAGATTTTACAGTTGTGCTGGCATACTTCCTCTTGCTCTGTTTGGATCCTTGTGATGAGAATGGAGTTGCCACTCTTAACTTTTGTTTTCTTAATTAGTGTTCTCATATCTTCTTTAATTAGTGCCCCAAAGAAGATTTTACACTTGGCCTAGGACTTGTGGCCACAGTGGCATGGATATATGTATTTTCTGCCCTATTTCAAGGAGCCTGAGAATTGAGTTTAAGTGTGTCTTGATAAAGAAAACATCCTGTTTGTCTGGTGGGTGGAAATGGGATGCTTTTCCCTTTTCTGTTTTCAAATTTTATTGGGGATTTTCAGCTTCAAATGCTATGATGATGAGCATTTTGTAAGGGGCAGTGCGTAGCTGGATCTGCAAAATCTTGGGCTATGGTGATCTTCGTTGGGAGTAACACTGACATTGATTTGTTTGTGTCATGGTCTTGTTTGATTGGGTCTTTCTAGGAGTTTAAGATTTCTTTGGAGAGCCTCTTGAAGCCAAATAAAAAGTGTGAAATCAATTTCTCTTTTTGGTTGTTCTTGGAATTCTTCTGAAATAAGTTGCAGAAAAAAAAGCCCAACTGAATGCTATAGAGTAGGTGTAGTGAGGTATTGCAATCTTTAAAGAAGAAAAGGTTTATGAAATTAACATTCTTTAGAGTGAAAAAAACCCACACTTCTGGCTGTTGAACTTTTTCTTTTGCAAATGTGCCTTGCTGTGGGGAGGAAAATACTGTGCTTGATACCGTGAAACACAAGGTCTCTATTTACCTCTGGCCAAAACTTCACAGAATCATTTGAAAAACCCAAAACAAACAAACAAGCTCTCTGGATGAAACATCTCTTCTCCTCCTGGGTTATGCCTTCCATCTGGGAGGACTGGTTTGACCCAGTTACTCTGCTGTGTTTGTAAACTTACTGAAGGGTCTTTTTGAAAAGGTTGGGATGATGAGGAGACCCTCCTGTGCTCCCTCTGCAGGAGTGCCCATGCGCTGGGCTGTCACCCTCACAGCCGAGGAACACATGTCCTACTGCATCTTCTGGTCTTCACACACTCCCAAGGTGTCCCTTAGCTGGATATGTGGGTCTGCATCCAAGGAAACCGTGGGCTTAGGAAAGGTCTCTGGGACAGTCACACAGCCCTAGGAGCACAAGCTGGGCTGGCAAGGGTGAGGAGGGAGATGATGATGACTGAGGGGAGAGCTCACAAGCAGGAAGAAGGATCAGTGTCATTCCACAGTCAGACCTGCATGTACAGACTGGTGAGGGTGAGAATTCCGTGCCAACTGCCTTTTGTGTATTTTAAGTTAAAATTTAACTTTTCTATGACCAAAAAGGCTGTTCCCAGCTCTTGTTGCTTTGACACTAGCAGACAAGTGTGAAAGTATGCATACACTTAAAAACTTGACCTCTATTTTAAACTGATCCAGCTTGCCTTAATTACCGGGGTTGAAATCCGACCTCCTGGGGATTTACATTTCTCTTTAACAGCTGATGATTTCACCAGCACCTGGAGCTGTGTGAGGAGCCGTTCCCTCACTCCACTGGTGCTGTCAGTGATATCATCAGCTGTACCTGGAGAAAGTGGGACCTCGAGGAGCTCAGCTCTGCTGTTGGCAGGCAGCAATCCTTGAGGTGGCTCATTAAAGTCCTCACAGTGCTCACCTGGATGCCAGATAGCTTTACAGCAGTTATTTTTCCAGAGTGGTTTAGTTTCCCATGGAAGAAAAGGCTGAAAGGTTTCCTAGAGGCGTGTTCATGCTATGTGTCACGTGTCTGCATTATATAATCTTCATCTGTGCTGTAGCTTGTTGTGACTGTGTTGATAGTGCTGTGTGCTGGCACTGTGCAAGGCAGTGTTGTTGTTGTTGTTGTTATTATTATTATTATTAGTGTTATTAGTGTTATTCTGTGCTTTTTCTTTTTCCTGGTGGTTGAACAGAAGGAAAACACAACACCTGCCACTGCCCAAGGGGAGCAGGAGCGTGGCCAGGTGGCAAAACCTCCAGCTTCTTGCTGCTGCTGTTACTTTCCATGACACACAGGTGGGCTTGGAAGTGGGAGAGCTCTGCTGGCGGCCATGGGACTCTGCTGGAATTGATCTGCAGTTGGACATGGCCCAGATGGGACCCTGTTTTCTGTGACAAGTGCCAGATATGATGCAGATGGATGAGTCTGACAAACACGCTGTGAAATGCCAACTACCTGTCCCATTGCTGGATGGGGGCTGAAAGGCAGATGGTTCTTAGGAACCTTTGACATTTAAAACCTCCTTATGTAATACTGAGGAGGCAGTTTTATTTCTCCCCCCCCCGCCATTTTCATGGCTGTTTTGACACATTGGCTGCTGCTTCCAGATGGTAGCAAACTGCAGCTGAATGTAAGCATGGATGTGATCTTGGCAGGGCAGATGTAGAGCTGCAGCTGCCCTACAGGTACACGGGGACAGCAACTAGCTTAGATATTTAGGACTAAATTCCTAGATATCATGTCCTGGGTGTCTGCATGAGTGATTAACTGGAAGATAACTTGAAATGCTAAGTAGCCCAAATGGTTTATTCGTTAAAGAGCCTGACTCTTGAACTTGGAACTCATGAAGAAATTGAAATTAGTGAACTGTCACATTGCTGCTGCTGTTTTCTGAGTGGTGTTTGAGCCCTGTGATCCTGTTTCCATGCCGCTGGCGATGCTTTGGGTAGCTCAGCCCCGGGACAGGGGTCTAGTGTAGGTTGGCATGAGAGGAGGAGGCTTCCCTGGCCCCAGCTACCAAGTTTCTGTCTCCCTGTGAGAGCAAAACCAAAGGTGAAGGTTAATGGTCAGGGTTGTGATTGTCATCTAAGATGAGCTCGGGAAACTCTGAGCTGGCCTTCTTTCCTCCCCATTACAAACGTCTGAACCTCACAGGCGCTTGCCTAGTGACTCATTTCCTCTGCCACAAAAATGATGGTTGCTGTTACTTTGTGTTTCTAATGACTTCTGCAGGAAAGCTGCCTCTGGATGAGCTGCCAGGGATCTGGAGTACGCCAGTCATTATTTTAAATGGATGACAGTGCTGGATTTTTACAATCTGTGTGTATTTAATTGAAAGCTGCGGTTGCTGCAGCAGGTATGGATGTGGAGCTGGCTTATGTGGATGTATCTTATTGTGTGGTGGCTACATGTAGCTCTTTGGTATCAATATAGTTGAATCCAATTTTTATTTCATTTTGGTAGGGGAAGAGCTACTTCATTTATTTGCTCATGGGGTTTGGTCTGTTGCCCACAAACCATAAAGCTGAAATCCCTCATTCTTTCTTCTCTATACACTTGCAGCTGACTTTATGTAAAATATTTGTACAGACATTACTTGCAAAGATTTTTCTGAAATTGCAGTAAAGAGGGGAAATGAGAAAGTGAGATTTTTAAATAGTTGTATACAGATCTCATACAAAGCAGTAGTGTTAAATTTTGTCGATGACTTTCCATATCAATAAAAAAGTCAACATCTCAAGTGCTGAACAGCAAAATTAGTTGTATGCGGTACCTTGCACTGAAAACCATTTCTTCTCCTCATTTTCTTCCCAAATTTAAATAAGAAAACTATTCCTGTTTGCCAAGAGACATGTCATGTACTTGTAATGGGTCTAACTGATCTACAGTTCCTCTAAAAGCTGAGATAAACACAAGTAGGAGACTTTGAAACTTTACCCTGCTGTTTTCTGACAGTTAAAATTAGAAAAATGGGGGTATTGAGTTGCTGGCTGTAACTGTATAGTGAAGTGCTTGATCTGCAGTGAAGACAGGAGCTGGAAAAAATGTTAGTCTGTCCTGGGACTGACTTTGAAGCATAGTAGATAAGAATGAGCCAGCATTTAATGTACAAAACCCTATTTATTGTTTTTCCTAATGGATGTGACTTATGTGCACTGTCCTCTGTAAATGTTTCCTTTGGAAAGCCAGTCCTTAACACGTGAAGCAGGTTGTGCGTGATAGCAGGGGTAAAGGAATTTCACTTATGGTGTTACCAGACAGGGCTTTCCTGTGTCTGGAGTAGTTCAACTTATCTACAGGGCTGGTGGGAACTCGTGCTCTTTGCAGGTCTTTGTTTGTAATGTGAAGAGTCCTTTCTTAGCTGGGGCTAAGTGAGTTTCCCCTAAGTGAGTTTCTTGGGATGAGGACCAGTTTTTTATTAAAGCAGTGTCACTTTTTAGGATCACCTGTGTCTGTAGAGGAGGCCAGTGTGTGCTGTGCCTTTTACTGGCTGCTCCTCCCTCCAAAGAGCTGGGAGCTCTGTGTCACTGTGGGCTCATTTTCTCTTGGTCCCTCAGCCAACAAGGTCCCTCTGAGATGCTTGGCTGTTGCTTTGAAGACACAGTCCTTTGAAAGTAGCCCCCTGTCTCTGACTGGGCAAGTTTTCTTGCTGGCTTTGCACTTGCAGATGGGTGCTGCTTTTTTGTGCTGTATCCAAATGTTGGTTATGGGGCCGTGCTGTCCTTATTGTTGTCTGTACACCTTCCTCCCTGCATTCCCAAAAACTGTTTTCCAGTCACTTCTGAATACTTGGTTTAAGTATCCATCACCTGTATCCTTTTTCTTGGGCTGCTTCTCTCGCTTTTGGAGAAGGATTATTTTGTGGGTGAGACGTTAGCAATTATTGATAGTGAAATAGCTGTCAGACGCAGCGTGTCTGACCTGCCTTGGTGGCATTTGTCACAGGCTGCCTTGGCTGCTGACCCTGAGCTTACAAGGTCCCCCCTTGAACTCCTCTTAAATTCTCTAGAGCATCTTGCCTTTTTCCAAGAGGAATAGGTTCCTGGTGGGTCCCTGAGGGATGCTCTCACAGTAGAGCTCTTCGTTTGTGTTTTCAGGAGGGTACATTTCTTTTGTGCTGTTGCTCCCTATTCATCTCTTTCTGAATCATGAAGATGCCTTTTGGCTGTGTTTTTCTGTGGGTGACGAGACCTGACAGTGCAGTTCTGCACCTGGATGTAACCACAGGCTGTTGTGGCAGCTGGCTGGGAGCTCATCCAGTTTTAAAATTACTTTTTTTGCCAGAAATTAGCTTTCAGAGATATCAGTTCCCTGACACAGCTTGCCCTGCAGCAACCCAGGTACTGATGCTGACATGAAAGGGCAGGTAGGAATATTTGGCTGGGGAAGGGGTAGTGGAACTGCATTTTGAGCTAAAGGAATGCGCAGTGGGAATAGTCAGAGCAGATTTATGGGTTTTGCTTAGATGTAAGCCTGATGTGTGCATGTGTGTATTTCTTTGACACCAGTAGACAATTATTTGGATTTCGCTGGAAGGAAAGGGGTTTGCCTGGAGGAAGTATTTGTTCAAGGATCAGTAGGAAAAAGGGTTGTTTGAGAAGGATGTGGGTATGTAGCAGAAAACTAGGCAGACCTGATGTTTTAGGAAGCACTGATGTTGGATTGGTCCATTGCCCCACCACCCCTCCATGATGTCAAGTGTTGGTGAAAAGTGGAGGCTGTCTTGGATGCTAAATTATTTTTCTTTCATAAAAGTGAAAGGAATGGCATGCAAAGAATAAGCTTGGCTTAAGGCCACAATTTTGCTGACAAATATGTTGCCCTTTCACCTCACTGAAGTGAGTAATAGGCAGTAAAGAAGACAGGTGAAAAATGGTGGGGTTTAACAAGGCGTGGCTGAGGTGGATATTCAGCCTGAGATGCTGAGCTTTTCAGTGCAGGGACTTTTTCCCTGATTCTCTCTGTCTGCCAGCTGTTAGACACAGATCACAACTGCAGAAAAGAAAGTCACTAGATTGAGTTGGATCAGTGCTAAATGTGTGCAGGAAGGATACAAATACTCCACCAAATAATGAACATTCCCTCTCCAGAGGGTAAGTAGGGAAGTGGAGAAGGCAATGTGAAAAAATAAAGTGTGGTTAGATGGGATAGACCTTAATTGCTAGAGCTGTCCCCATAGGTGCCATCCATCCATATGTGGAGCTGAATACTGCCAGTGACCTCTCTGTACCTTCTCTGTTTCTTGGAAACTACTACCTTTTATTTTTTTTTTTTGCCATCTGCTGCTAACTGGCTTTCAATCTTCCTTATGTGCTCTGGCTCTGCTGTGGTGACAGGCAAAAATTTAATGGGAAAACATGACACCCACTTCATCTCTCTCCTCTCTGCCAAAGAAAAACATTCCTCTGCAGCTATGCTGGGGCTGGCTTTGTCCTTTCACGCAATCTGTCAGTCATATGGGGTGAGAAATAGAGACCAGGCTGCTCTGATAACCTCTTAGGGAGCTTTGGGTGTCTTAGGGAGCTTCAGGCCTCCTTCCTTGCCGAATTGGATGTGTCCTGAGCAGCGATGCAGGGCAGAAGTGAGTTGGTGTTGGTGGAGGCTTCTCCCCTGTAGTTCCTGATTGGCTTTAGTGGCTCACCTGGAGCTGGGCTCACTGCTGTCCTGCAGCTCTGCTGGGACAAGCCCTGGCTGTTTGGTGACCCTGCAGTGCTCATCTCTGAGCTCTTGCTGCAGCTGAAGTTGCCTGCAGAGATAAGGAGTATGCTTTTTGGGGTGAGGTGGGCTGATCTCCAGTAGACAGGAGGAAAGTCATTTGCAGTTGTCCTGTACCAAAGATGTTGAGTGTTGCCCTTGATTTTGGATGTGAGCAGAGTCCTCAGCTGTGGCAAAATTCTTTGAAGCAATGGTGGCTTGTGAAGCAAGAAAACCATCTTTTAATTGCCGAGGTTTAGAGTACCCGGTTTAATTTCTCTTCTCCAAAGTTTGGATGCTGTGATGTGAAGGTCTGTAGAAGAGAGTGGAAAAAGAGTCAGGCTCTTTACACCACAGCATGACAGGAGGGTGAGAGGAAATGGACATCAGCAGAAGTGAGAGAGGTTCAGACTGGTAAGGAAAAAGGGCTTCGCGGTGAGGATAACTGAGCCCTGGAGGGAGAGCTGCTCAGGGCGACTGCACCACCTCCTTCCTTGGAAGTTTTTAAGACCTGACTGGATAAAGCCCTGAGTAAGCTGGTCTTAGCTTAGTGCTGGCCCTGTTTGGGCAGAAGGCTGGGCTGGACACAACCTGAGCCCCATTCCAGCTGGTGCTGTGCTGTCGTTCCTTTCATGGCAGTCTGGACTCAAAGCACTGACCTGCTCAGATTTAGGTAGGGCACTGCTGGGCAGCAGACTGGTTTGTTTCAAGGCTGTTTGTCTATGCTACCTCATACCTGCGTTATTTCCTCTTTGTGGATAACCCTGAAACTGTGGGTGTGAGAAGAGACCACCTCATGGGGTAGCTCATGTGAGTAGCATGGAGAAGGTTTTGTAGACCTAAAACTTGAAAAACACCCAACAAAAAACCCCCCAAACTTCAGTACTTGAATACCAAGCAGATCTCTGTTCCTTCATCTCTGCAGCAAATTTTATGCACAAGAGAATGCTTATCCCAAGGCTGCTTTTTTTCCCAGTCTTCTATAGGTTCTTTTGTTGGCTTCAGGAATCCGCCTGCAATGTTTTGATTTTGTGGGGGTTATCTGAAGACATGTGTGTTCTCATTTATGGAGCCTCTGGTACCCACAAAAGAGATTTGTGTATGTTTAGAACCAAAACTCAGGAGCAGCAGAGAACTGATCTTCTCCCCCAGATTTTCTCACAGCCAAAGCAGTGATGGCACAGTTGCCTTAGAAAGCTTGTGGTATTACGGACATGGTGATGCCTTCAGGAGGAGCCAAGACTAAGAACTTAGAACTAAGACTGCAGTATTTTTTGCAGCCAGACATCTGGCTTTCTGGGATCTGTTCTGGCTAGCAAAGGATGAAGACTGAGGGAAAATATGATGTCTGAACTCTCCACTTTCATAACTCCTAATATGAGGCAGCGGCTGACTTTTTGCAAAACATCTGTCTTTCTCATCATGGGTGTAACTGGCCTCGTCATCAGCACTGATGGTATGTCTTGTTTGAGCTCCTTGGTGCTGCAACTCCCTTAGCCTCCTCCTCTGTGCCTTCCCCCTGCAGAGCTGGGCGTGTGACTCAGGCCAGGGACTGATGTGGGGTTTCAGGCAGGCTGGTAAGATGTATTTTTTAAAAAAAGGGGCATAAAGCAGAAGGGGGTTTTTAAGAAAAAGAAAAGAAAAGCAAACTGATACTGCCTACATACGGCTCTAATGCCTTGTGTGCTCCCTGGTGAAATGCTACAGGGACTGAGGGCTCTCTGGGGATGTCCATCATGGTTGGCTGTGAGCCATCTGCCCTTCCTCTCAGTGGGAAGCATTTCCCCCTTACCTCTCCAGACGGATGCCTTCATGTCTGGCTGACCCCTTCCCTCACAGCACTCCTGAAGGGGCCGAACCCGAGGCTCACTGGGGGAGGGCAAGAGCTGGCAGCTGCAGGAGGGCTCCAGATGTGTGTGGGTGCTGCTCCCTCAGGATCCCCAGCTGGCTCACTCTGCCGGCCGCTGGAAGGCACCGCTCAGGCGTGACTCCGTGCAGAAACAGGCATGGCAGGAATGAGCTTTGGCACTATTTTTAAGGCATGAGCTTTCTGGATGTAAAATTTGTCTCCTCCTCGAGCCTTAATGCTTTTGCAGTTCTTTTTCAATTCAGCTCGTTTGCTCCTCGTGGCTTTCAATGGATGCTGTTGCTTGCCAGAAGGACTAAAAGAGATAAAGTAGAATTTTGTACTTGCCGGGGGTGACTTGTGGCTTCTCACTTGGCTGTACTAATTCAGAGCAAAATTTCAGCTAAATTTCCATCAGAAGAGTGCTTTGGGGAGTCTGCTCTATGACTTGGGAATGTTTCCCTATTGCTGTTGCTTGTTTGTTGGGTTGTTAGAAATATGTTAGAAGAACCACAGGGAAAAGATGAACTTAATTTATGCTGCTGTTTTTTTTTCTCGACTACAAACTCGTCTGCAGGATCAAAATGAACACAAGAAGTGTCACTGACTTTCAAAATTTTGTAAAGTCTTGATTACTTTTCTAAAAAGTTTAAAGGCATTTTGTATCCAGAACATATTTTTTAGCTTTAATGAGAAAGAATCTTGCTTGGGACAGCTTGCTGGCAAGATTAGTTGGGGATGGAAAAAAGCCCTGCTTGGTTTTAAGATGTGGCTTCAGTGCTCAGGGGGGACATTACATGGTGTGATAGCTGGGATGGAGCCACTGGAGCTATGAGGAACTTCTGGTCTCATTTGGTTTTGTTTCAAATTCTCAGGCATTTGAGGGGGGAAAGGGAACTTGGAATTATAAGCAAGAAATTAGAGTCTGCAGACACTTGCATTGCTGAAGAGGCTTTTGAAGCAGTTATTGAGTGCAGAAAGCTCTGAAGTCTGGGTGTCAAAGGAGCCAAGGTTGGGACTGGGGATGGCTAATTAACGGTGCTGTTCCCATTGCTGTGATTAAGGTGTTAAAAGTGTGGTTTGGTTTAAAAACCTAGGTCTTGCAGGTGTCAGTATGTCACAGTTTGGCTGAGGACTTTTCAGTTCTTGACACCTGGATATCTGAAAGAGGGGCTAATTTGGGAGAATGCCAAGAACAGCAGCAAAAGTAAGTGGTTGAAGTAGCAGATTTGTGAGAAATGATTACAGACATTAAATGTGTATTGATTTGAAGGTGGACAGGTGTTTGGAGGAGTTTGAGGAAGTGGTATGATCAGAACAGTTTATGTTGAGCTCACATTACTATTCTTGAGGCATCTTTCTCAGTTTCATGTGACATATGTAATGTCATTTTCAGTTAAGAATACCAGAATAGAGTGTCTGTGAAAACTTTGATTTCAGCTGTGGTTCTCGTAACACACAGATAATGAATATTTCTGTACTCGCAGCAAGATCCTTTCAGAGCTTTGTGCTTAGATTAAAATTATCATAAAGGGGATTATGAATCTTAAGATTAAGCCTTTTTTATACAGCTAGTGTCCTCTGCAAGTATCTTTTCTCTTTTTGCCTGATCCAATGCTTACAGGTTAGAGAAGGGTAAAAAAATCTGTGTGAAGTAAGGAAAAGCTGATGATGATCAGCAAAGAATATCCAAGGGGAAAACACAATGTTGGCAAGTGTAAGGGTAGAAAGGGGACTTCTCCAAATCGTGTCTCATAAAAATTAACCACTGTCAGTAATCAGGTTACAAAACATCTTGGAACCAATAAATCTAGGTAACTGGAAATCTGGATAGGCTGGAAGGTCCCAGAGGCAAAGTTTGGCTTGTTGACACTGATTTTTGTTGGGTTGTGCATCATGAGGAAATATATGAAAATATTCAATTAATAGACTAAAGAGGAAATTAAAATTATGCACTGGAGATCCTGGCACCAAACATGTAAAAATACTTGGAATCTTTTAGGATTCCACAGTTACGGAGTGCAATAATACAGATATGATTTAACCCTGGTAGGTAGAATGTAATGGAAAGCAGATATAGTCAGACAAACATGCTTTCATTCTTTGAGATGAAAAAAAAAATTATAGTAAATGGAGACATTTTGCAAGCAATTGGCTATTTATTTTATTGTATTGGTTGAAAGATTGTACCACAAAGTGTATGGAATTAAAGAGTTGACTCAAAGCAGTTGCTAACAGAGAATTGGTGTCAGAGGATAGATTTATTGGGTTCTGCAAAAAGGTACCAGACAAGAGGCTTCTCCAGGTTTTCATCCATGATCTGGAAGCAAAGTTATGTGACTAGGAACGAAAAAATGTGTCTACCTATGGGACAGGTGAATACATATTGGAAATCAGGACTTGGAAAGCATAATGAAAAAAGTGCTAAAATATACTTGAGTTAAGAAAAATGCTCATTCCTCAATCTTTGAGGCACACCCATGTTCTCTTCTGGCAGTTACATTTCAACAAATTATCAGATGCTATATAAGGTACCTCATGGAAACAGTGGGTTAGGACGGGGAAGATTAGGAAGGTTTCATAGTCCTTTCTAGCTTGAAATACTATAAAACTTTATTGCTGGGCCTGTTGGCTCTCTGGATACTTCAAGGCATAACATACATCACATGCATCACAGCATTTGGTCATTTTCTTAAACTGTTGATTTCAGTGAAGTTTAAATAAATGCTTTAATTGCTTCAAGCTGTTTTTGAACTGCTTGTGTTTATTGTGACACCTCTTGGCACATATAGAGGAAAATGTACAAGGCATGTGGGACAGGATAAGATTCCTGGTAGAAAAAAGGCATTAGTCCCAAAATACAAGGCCACCTTTATGTATATTCCCTCTTGAAGCTGAGTACCAAAGGTGGCCTGGTATTCTCTGAGCCTCTGTCTGGGACAGACTGGGTAAAACACACGTGATTGGTGTCAGTGTGCCAAGGGTCTTCAACCCTGGCAAGTGAAAGGCAGTGGAAAAAAAGAAAGCAAAACAGTTAGGGTGAGGCATGAGGGAAAAGGGAATGTGTGAGAAGATGGGATAAATATACAGATAAAAAAGCAAAGTTTGTAGCTTTCATTTTAAAGGTATAATTAATGGAAGGTGGTGGTGCATATGGTTCCAGTTGTACTGATGGTACCAACTTTTACCCCAGTGTTTTAACAATGGAAGATTGTTCTTGTCCGTCTGCCTCTGTGCATCACACTACAAGCCTGTACTTTTCTATACCATCAGCTGGAGGAGGCTTAACCTTACCTTATTAATGCCTGTCCAGAACTTCTGCAGCATTTTAACAAGTCTGAAGGTCTCTATATGATCCAGGGTCAGTCTCCCCATAGTTTATAGGGGAAGAGTCTTTAATTTTGCCTTGCAGATTGAAACAGGAGGAGGAGAGTGCCTGGGACATTTGGGAAGGGCGAGTAATTTTTCTCCCTTGGCATCTCTGCATGTAGGTAGCTGGCAGACAGAAGATGCTGCCTTAAACTGCTTCCATGGTATGGTATAACCTTTTGTAGTGGTAATGCTGTTTTTGTTTTTCTCTGGAATATGCTAGAAGCAAAAATATTTTATTCAAGTATAGTGTGGACAGCAGATGTGTTTTGAAAGTGTCCAAAAGCTGTATTGGAAAGACGGCAATGACCAGGAATGTGCCCAGCTTCTCTAAAGCAGTGTTGCTTTAGAGAACTTGTGGCATGAAGTCCCAGTGCGCCTCTGATGGGATACTGTGTGTGGGGGTGCTGCTGCACTTGTGAAGTGGCCCCTTCCTGACCTGCTCAGCATGGAGTGCCTCCTGGAGAACGGATGGCGAGGAATGAAGCTCCTCAGCCTGATGATCCTGTCAGGCAGGTCAGGCTCCACCAGGAGAGGCTGAAGCTACGTGCTGCTGGGATTCACCTCCAGAGCCTGAGGATGGAATAAATGAGCAATGCTGGTCGTTCAGCACTGGTTAATTTGTGGCGCAAGTTCTCCTCCTGTGACTGCCTTCGTCATTCTGCTGTGCAAAGGTGACCTGTGGCAGTGGGGCTGTAGGACAAGACATGCCTAACTTGTCAGAGTACTGCTAGAAGGCTTTTCAGGGGTCTCTCTTGAATTGCACGTCCTCTCTTAATTGAGTCCTTTTAAGGCACTTTCCAGCAGGCGTCCCAAAAACCTCAATTCACACTTCTGCTTAGATCCCCAACAAGAGGTCTGGTGTTTGAGCCAGGCAGGCTGCATTCCATCAGTTTAGTCAAGCAGCAGGGAAAAATGGGAGTCAAAATTCTGTGGACATGATATGGAGTGAGCAAATGCCTGAGAAAACCTGGACCAAGTAGGGGCGTGAAGAAGTGTGGAGGCAGATGGGGTTAGGAAATGTAGTGAGTTGTGCGCAGCCCAGGCTGTGACTGCAGTGGTCTGCACTATATACCAAAGAGAAATGGCTGTGCTGGTGCTGGGAAACAGCCCTTTGACCAGCTCAGTCACTGGCAGATGGTGCACTGCCTGTGAGCTTTGAGGCAGTGCTGTGACAATCTGAAATGTGTCTGTGTGATGCTTTGCTTCAGAGCTCTTGCGTTAAGCAGAGGTACTTGACACATCTCAGACTGGAGTTATACTCACACAGGCACTGATCTCCCTCCGGGCTTCAGAGGGGAGAGGGGCCTGGTGTAGAAGTAGCCCTAAGGTTACACATGGCCTGGTGCTGTCTCATAGCAGCAGGGAGGAGGTAGCTGTCATGGTTTTTGCTTGTCTCTAAACAGATTGTCAGGGATTTCGCTGGAGTACAAGGGCACAATTAATGTAACCAGCACATTCAGGTTCCTCACTATGGTGATTTGCAACACAGAGACACTTAAACCTGTTTTGCTAGCTTAGCCAGGGACCAAGCAAAGACCTGTTTCCTTCAGCATCCTGTATTTTTCCCTGATTTGGTATGAGGAGTGGTGCCCGTGGTTGCATCGTCCTTTGGGCTTCTTCCTGGAATCTCTCTGCAAACCCGCCTGTTTCCAGTTAATGACGCAGCGCTTCAGGAAGCTGAGCCGAGCCAAACAGGGATGTTCCCCATTTAGGGAGCGAGCAGGGGACCGTAGGACCTTGTGGTCAGTGTAACTGCAGACAGTATATTCAACTGCTCAAGATCCCTGTTATCTTCTCAGAGTCTCCTTTATAGCGAATAGTCTTTTTGTCCTGGTGGTCTTCCTTTGAAAACCAAACAAGAAAATAAGGTTGGAAGGAAGGAGAGGTTTTTTCCATCCCTCTGTGACAGGGAGGAAAAAAAAACATTATAAAATGTGATTCTTTTGTAGTTTTATGTGAGGAACAGCTCTGCCTCATTAAGTCTTCTCCACTATTGTCTAGTGCACAGTTTCTCACACTGGTGGACAGGCTCATATGAAAGGGCACAAGTGTAACCACTATTGGGAGTAAAAAGGGTTTCTGTTATTTTATTGGAAAAGGGTATAGCCAGAGGATCTATTGAGAAGATCCAGGGAAGGGGCAGAGAGAAGTAGAAGAGCTGAGAAATGTGTGCTCTTTCAGCCAAATCCTGCCTTAGAAACCATACAGTGTAGGAGGGTGTCACTTCTGCTCCTTACCTTGCTGGTAGGTGCTGGTGGTCTTTTGGAGCTCTCATTGTTAAATTTTTGTGTATCTGACCCAGACCTGCCAGCTCCTGCTGAGTATGTTTTAAGAGGAGAACCTCTTCCCTTTCCAAATTAAGCTTTGGAGAGCTCCTCAGAGGGTTCAGACTAAGGGACAGGGCATGGGCTGGAGAACAGTCAGTTTGACAGATTTTGGGAGGAAAAAAACCAAAGAGCTCTCTTAGCTTAAAACTTTATTAAAGACTAGTTGGACTGACCAGGAAGAGATTTAAGAAAGCAGAAACTGGCTGTAATCTTACTTAAAGCAAGAGTTATCGCTAAAGGAGGCTGGGTTCCTCTTATTCCATATTTCTAGTATATGCATGATGAACCTGTGACTTAGCAGCAGAATGTTTATCTGCAGGCTGTGCTTTTTTATCTTTCCCTGGCAGACATCATGCAGTTGTGTGTATTGTTGCCACTGTGGAAGGCTGGGCCTGCTGGTCAGAGGCACCTCTGGGAAGTCTGCACTGCTTGCTTTGGTCAAAGGCTGACTGATAAAGTGTAGTGCAAGCTGGCTCAGCCACTTTGGTTTGGATTCTGGCTGGACTTAGAGGGGTTTAAAGGAGATTTAAAGACAGGGAAAAAAAGAAGACAAAATGTGCCTTTACCAGGAAGTGATGCAAACCTCAGACGATCCAAATTTGATTCCCTCTTCAACAGGGGAAGGAGTGTACTCAGCCTTAGCAAAAAACTGTCATCTGTCCACTGGTGTGTTGTTTTTGTTGGAGGTGTGCAGTATTTTGGAGACAGTTTCTGTATTTTGGGAAAAGAGTGGGAGTGTACTGTCCAAAGCAGAATATATCAGAATGTGGCACTGGCACATTAGCAAAATAATGTTTAAATAATGTAGCTTAAATAACTTAAAGAAATTTAAGTGGAAGGTGCATGTTTTGCTTAGCTATGATTATGCATAACCATAAGGAACGTAAAGATCTTGCTCATTAATGCAATGGGATTTTGCTAGGTGGAAGCATATGTGAAGAAGAAGACATGCAAGCGTGAAATATTTTGAAATCTACTCTTGTATAAGCAGTGCTTAAAATGTGACTTGATAACTCTTTATGAAAATGAAATCATTCCTGTTACGAGTTTTTGATAGTTGCCAGCCAGCTCTGATCCTGCAATGAACTTGGGCAACACGGGAAATGCACTGCTCTGGAATCTGAGATGCCATCCACGTGGCTTGTCCTGTTCCTTAGACATTGCACAGGTGCTGCCTTGCACAGGAAACATGGATCTGGTACCTTGTGGGAGGACTGGAGCACCAACACTGCTCCAGCAAGCAGCATCCCAGGCTTGTCATGCTGTGTAAATAGGGAGGGAGGGGTTCGTCCCTCTGAGTACATCTGTGGTGTGGGTGGGTACAGACTCAGCTACGGGAGGGTGGCTGAGCAAATGTTTTACTGCTGCTGTCACAACTATATATGGAAGACCAGAAAGAAAAAAAAACCAAAACCTGCAGTGGTCAGGCCAAAAGAACCTCAGCTGAATTTTATTTTCCAATTGCTAAAGCATGTCTGGATTGTTTCTGTAGTAAGAAACAAAGTCAGGTACTTCGTGTCTGGTGGATGGCAAATGGCCCAGAGATGAGTAGATTGCTCAGTTTGAGGCTGATCTGCTGCCATCATGAAGTACTTGGCCACCTAGAGTAATCTTTTTTGGTGGGATTTGGGAACATTATGTGCCAGAAGCAGATGTTCCCTTCAGTAGGAAGGGCTGAATAGTCCTGTGTGTGTGCTCTAACAAAAGTGTGCTTAGGTTTAGGAGGAAGCAGCGTTGCTAGTGCCCTCCCGGAGCTCGCAGTGGCAGTCCTGTCAGTATAGCCTGCAGGATTATGCTGCTTTATGGTAACTCTGACACCTCCAGCCATTCGAGAACTCAGGGTTGGGGAGAGTAGCCTGTGAAATCCTACTCGGCACTAACATTTTGTTGTTGCAACATTATAAGAGACAGTATGTCCTGATCAGGATGCACTGTAGCCCGAGACATTTCACGCTAATCTATGAGCTCATAAGGATAGGGAACCACACAAACCACACGTTCTTCTCTAGGAAAGAGCTGTTCACCCTGGAGATAGCACAGCTATGCAGTGCAAACTTGGACAAGATGTCCAAATCCATCTGCTTTTTTTTCTGTCCTATGATCATGGCATGACAGTTTAGTGAAATTGGACTTTAAAGTGCATCTTCACACAAAGAAATTTTGTGAAGTTTTTGGCAGAGCTGAAATTACTCATTCCATGAATTTAAGAAGAATTCATTGTTTGGGGGGAACCCTTAAAGATTTCTGTTGTCTCTGCCCGTTTTGGTTCTTCCTGAGGCTGAAGACAGAGTATCTCTTTTCCAGACTTATACATATGGAGATAGGTAGATTTCCAGATCCCTTACAGGAATACTCAAATTTTTGTTGCATTTTCAATGCCAAAAGTTGTTCTAGTTTGAGGAGGTCACTTGCATTGCCTTATCTGGGAAATAGATATTAACATACCTCACTGTGTTTTATGGGATAATTACAGAAAATGAAGAGTTGCCCATGTTGTTGGCAAAGACCTACTGGAAGAATACGGGTCTTATTTTTTATTCTTTTTTTATGGAAGTGCATTTTTTACTTCTGTGAAGTTCTGTGCACCTGACCTCAGCCAGCATGGTCTAATTGTTGCAATTAAATCACAAATTCTGTCATTCTTAATACCTGTAAAGGGAGCAGTGCTCTGTGCAAGACAGTGTGATTTAGATGAAGCAGCCTAAACAACCTACATCATAATGTCTCATTTTACAAAGACTTACACACACCAGATGATACAGGAAGAGTGCATGATTTTTCATCATGTCACTGTAAGATTCTGCATGAAAACACTGAATTACTTGCATACTTCTACAGTCTCTTATGTTTCCAAGAAGAAATAGGCTGTGAGGTGAGCTGCTGCTGTAAAGAATCCAGTTCGGAGAGGTGGAGAGGAAAAAAAAAAATCCCAATTTTGCTGTGAGAGCTTGAGTTATGCAGGGCTGAGTGCTTGGGCTGCTGCTGTTCCAAAGTTGTGGAACCTTGCTGACCTCTTAAGTGAGGTCAGTCCTGCTTGACCAAACGGGTAGAAATAAAGCCGAAATCACTCGTGGGAGGGAAAACAAGAAATGAACAACAATGAACTGGTTAGGTGTTCTAGCTGGCCCCTTTAGAGCTGCTGGCATAACTGAACCTGGAATAGCTCCCTCATACTGCTCTGCCAAGGTGGTCTCTGTTAGCTTGAATAATCCACAAATCCATGTTCATGGAATTGGGTTGGAGCAGCAGATGTGGAGTGAAGCTGCTCACTCTGAGAGAACGGTGATCTCTGGGAAGGATGGTGCCTTCTGTTGAATATGAGGACTAAACCAAAAGTTTCTGGCAGAAGGGCATATGTCTCTGCAGGTTATGCCTGTTAAACATTTTTATCTCAGAATTCCAGTGACAGAGCAATACTAGGATTTTCTTGGTGATGGCCTTTTGCGTGGTCTACTGATGCTGTGGGATGCCAAGAAGAGGCTGAACCGCACCTTTTGGTGAAACAGCATGGAAGGTCAGGCTGTAAGAAGCTGCATATTTATGAACTCCTTTTGCATTTGCAGTCTGGTGTGATGGCTTCAGATTCAGTCTTGTAGTTGGAACCTGCCTCTTTGTTGTGCTCAGTCTGAGTTTTAATGACAGAGCTGGCGTAGCCGAGTAGTTTGCATGTGACTTTGCCAGGACTTGCTCAGTTTTCAAGATGTGCGCTCATCCATTGGATATGAGCAGCATTTGGACTCTTGAGCTGTTAAAGATAGGCTGCCAAAGTATGTTTCATAGCTTGATATTGTTATAACACTCCTTCCTGCATGCTGGGTTTTCAGGCACGTCAAGGTTTTCTGAAATGTGTTCCTTCAGCTTTGTTCTCACTGGTTTGTGTCATCTGAGATCCCTGCTTTCTTCACCACTATCAACAGACAAAAATGGTTTCTCAGAGTTTGAAAAAACTCAAGTGTTACCCAAAAATGAGGGTAAGATGAGATCGTGGTCATTTAGTCCAGAGAGTGTTCCTTCAAAGTCTAAGAATAGGCAGAGGAGCTGCCTTATAATGGCTCCCCTTGCCCCTCCTCTTTCCCATCCACTTAAAAGTAGAACTTGGGAAAGAAATAAGAAAGACAAAAAAGAAGCCGACCCCAAAATGTACCCAGCCAGGGCAGTCTGAGACGGTGGAAGCAGAGGCATGCAATTAAAAAAAGCTGCGTGCGCCCGCTCCTAGACATTCCTGCAGCTGCAGGCTCCTGGCGTGGTATCCGGGTGGGCTGGATCCCTGCCAGCCCCTGCCTCAGAGACTCTGCTGCAGGGTGCATGGGGGAGAGGTGGGGGTTATTGCTCTTTCTCCACAGGGCGATGAAACTGCTCCTGCCTCTGCTCAGAAATGTCTCACTTTCTCTGTTTATGTGCCTTGGACAAGCTGCGCTGAAGGAAGAAAGAACCTCAGAAATCCATCTGAAAGGCAGATGGAGCACAGCTCCCCTCCAGCAGGGAGCCCACCTCTGCTTTCCACCCTGCCTGCACAGTCCCCACTCTGTGTGCCTGCGGTGGAACGGTTTCACAACAAATGTCTCTGTGTTTCCTTTGGATCTGGAGGGGAAGGGGCAGGGGTCAGCGCCAACAGTCAGGCTTTTGAGACCCTGGGACCACTGAGCCTTGCATGTGTGTGTAACTTTTAACCAAACCCTGTTGAATCCATGTGGTTTTTTTCTGCCAAAGGGATGATGTAAATCCAGGGAGGGGTTAACACATCGGTTTCTGGTAGTTAAATATAAAGTGTGAGAGCGTGGCTGGGATGTTGGTGGGGTGAATTGTGGGGGTGCTCTTGCCTCTTTCCAGGGACAACAACTCCGTGTTTGTGCTTTGGGCTGAAGCAGGCCTGAAGCCGCTCTGGGCACATACTTGGTCTTTCTTTGCACAGTGTTGCTTTTCCATGCCACTGCCTCCAGTTGTCCCTCTCGTGTCTCTTCTGGGGACTGTCAAGGGAAGAGGTGCCTGGGCTTTACACACCGGTGTTTTAGCTTAACCCTGCCTAGGAGGGTGAGTTGGGCACCTTGTCCCTTCCTGAAAAGTGGCAAGGGTGAAGGCCTGCTCTTGCCATGATGGGAGTCCTGCAGGTAGCACGATGTTATCTTAAACCGGGGCTGTTTTTCTGGATATTTTTTTAGAACTTGTTTGTCTGAGTTTTTGGGCAGTGACTGAAAGGTTCAGGTATCCTGAGGCTAGATAAGTATCTTACACAAAAAGCACCTGCGGTGTTCTAGGTGGCGGTTGGTGAAATACTGTCCCTTTCCCCAACATCCCCAGGGCTCTTCCCATCATAGACTCACAAGTGTGCTCTTGTGCCACCACTGGCAGAGGCTGGACAAGGGGAATGACTGACTACAGGACCTTTTTGCTAAAGGCTAGCTTGCCAAGGACAAAGCTTGGGTATATCAGCACAGGAAGCTTGCCTGCAGTGTTCCTGGACCAGTTTCACAAGTGTGCTGTTGTTTTTGAGAAGAAGAGAGTCATTGCCATGGGAATTTGAGTGTTGAAATGCAAGATGGGGAGCTGTGCACATTCCTCTTTTGCTCTCCTGTTGTGTCTTTGTGTGTCTTTCATTGAAGACATCCTTTGTCTCATCACTGAAGGCTTTAGAAGGTCTGTGTTGTGGTTCTTGTAAGTCCTGGCAGGGACCCTCTCTTTAGTCCTCCTTAGGTGCTGGATTTTTTCCCTAAACAAAACACCAACTTCAGAGTGTCCCAGGAGAACACCTGAATATGTGCATGGACATCCCTTGGCAGTGAGAGATTTCACTGCCCTTGGCTGAGTCTGTAGCCCATTTGCTTATTGGCCCAGTTGCCCCTCTTAGAGGTGCAGAGTGGTGGTGGTGTCTGATAATACAGTGCATTGCCTAACAATACTGTGATGTGATGTAAAAAGTCCTGCCCAGCTTTTATT
This sequence comes from Aleadryas rufinucha, assembly GCA_013397815.1. NCBI lineage: Eukaryota > Metazoa > Chordata > Aves > Passeriformes > Aleadryas > Aleadryas rufinucha. Next base: position 2,151,907 of record VZTH01003961.1, on the reverse strand, counting down.
CCTGCAGGTACAGCACTGTGTGTATGGCCTCTATCTTATCAGCAGAAAAGCCAGGAATACAAATTTCTACCCATCAAAAAAGGCTGATTCTCAGCATGTATCCCTGTTTACTGCTTGAATTTTTAAGAGTGGATTTACATCAGGATCAGACAAATCATCTGCTTAAATAAGAATGACTAGAACACTAAAACTCTAAAAGCATGTCAAATTGTCACTGCTTTTATTTAATTTTTTAGTTTTAGTTAGGGAATATGCAGTTTGAATTGCTATTAGCGTGGGAATCTGGTTTAAATCTATTTGCATGTTCTGTCCTGATGTTTCCTGAGTGGTTTAACAAATCCTGTCAAAAGGGGAGTAGGTCTAACTGCAGCTACATGCACCGGAGATTGTAGCACAGTAGGCAGGATGGGGAGATTGATGATCTCTTCTACTCCTTCCACCCATCCCACTCACCTGGCAGCTTATAGAATAGCACATATGGTAGTTATGGTAAAAGCTGGATGGTCCATTTAAATTTTTATTATCTCCATCTGTTTGCAGGCTTTTCTGGGTGTGCCTGGCTGTCCCCATAAAGCTCAAACTGGAGGCTTGTTTAACAGAACCCTTTCATGGAACAAAACTATTAGATCTTTCTGTAAAATGGTCTAGTGTGTTCCTTTTACAAAATGATACCCTATACTGGACCTTTTGAAATGTTACTAGATATTTTTTTTTGCCTTACTGGAAAAACAAAGATGACTGAGTGGGGAAAAGAGGGACAGCTGCTCTTTCCAGAAGAAGAGCTGTCTCTCTCTAGTGTCCTATGCTTGAGTTCCCAGTGTATGCATGCTTGCAACTATTACAAGACAGGTACAATTCAGCTTTCAGAAACCCTGGATATACTGAGTTCTTCTCCTTTGGCGTTAGTGCTAGCCATGCTCATTTTGACTTGCTGAAGACCAGATCTTCTAAAGCCATCTGGAACCACAACTTGTTGGTAGAACAGAGCAGTGATTTTAAATCCCTTGCTGTTTTTGCACACCCAACACTTTTCTGGGGAAGTTTGCGGACTCTGCAAACTTGAACTTACTTCATGTTCTTTAGTCTCCTTTGTTAGACTTTGCAGCTCTTGCAACCAGAAAAAATTTAAAAAATTAAAAATGAAGGCATAAGAGAGAAGGATGCTCAGCCATTCTGAAAAACTGATGGTTTTAGTTTTGGTATGTCTGAGTCTTTGTATTACTATTGCATAAGATGTGATTATTGTGAGCCTTGATTTATAAAATCTTCTAGTTTGTAAAACTTTGCTCTAGTCTCTGGAGAACAGAAGCTGCTGAAGGGTCTGAAGTACAGATCTTCTGAGGAGTGGCTGAGGTTGCTGGGTTGTTTAGCCTAGAGTAAAGGAGGCTCAGGGGAGACCTTAGTGTTCTCTACAGCTACCTGAAAGGAGGTCAGATCAGTCTCTTCTTCCAGGTTACAAGTAATAGGAAAGAGCCTGAAGTTGTACCAGGGTAGGTTTAGATTAGATAATATGAAAAAATTTATGTGGAAGGGGTTGTCAAATATTGGAACACTCTGCCCAGGGAAGTAGTTGAGATTCTATCTACACATAAACATTATGAATGTGAAGCTCTCTTGGTCAGAAGGATGTCGGAATGCTTTACACAGGAACCATTTGTTCTTGTATGTTAACTTAATGAATAAGAACTTGTGTTCCTTTGATGTGCTTTTATTTTTTGATGGAAGCATAAGATACTCTGTGCTAACCCACTGAACATCAGGTACCACTTTCAGTTCATTGGAGCAACATCAGTTCAGCGCTTGATCTTCTGGCACACTGATGCATGTCCTGACAACTTGGTTTGGTTTCATTTCATGATGCTGAATTTAAGTGGTGTGAAGTCAGTACTGTCGTCTGTAGCCAGCTCCAACCCCCACAGGAAGCAGCAGTTTTAGGATCACTTCTCTTTCTTTTTTTTTCCTTCTTTTAGTTAAAGAACCTTCCTGATAACACACATTTGTCAGTGTCCCTTACGCAACAGTTTTCTGTGTAAAATCCGCTGCAAGTTTCAAATTCCTCAAGAGTCCCAGAGCGTTTTGGTCTCCCTTCCTCCCAGTCCAGATGGTCTGTAGCAGATGCTCATCTGAAACGTTACACAGCCAACAGTGTTAAGAAAATGGTCTATATTTAATACACACAGACACACAAGCACACACACACATACACATGTATATATATCTATGTATATATAGTCCTAACTGGCTCTGGAGTTACACATTGCTGATAAGCAGTACAAGATTCCCCTGATTATTTTTCTGGCTCTGTACCTGCGTTTCCCTAGAGCCAAACAGACTCATTTAGCTCCAGGAGAGTTTTCCTCCCTTTGGGTGCTCTCTGTGTAAGCTGCGTAATGGGGGGTGCTGTGCTGGCTTGGAGCCTGGCAGTGGGGTCTTGTGTGGCCGTGCACCACAGGTGGCTTACAGCCTGCATGGAAGAAATCACAGCACCTGAAATTTGAATGCAGATTTTAATTTCTGAGCACTCCTGAGCTTGCATTTTCCTCTGGGTAGCCCTCAGAGCCTGAAGTACTGTATGTGGCATTGGTGAGGTGGCATCTCGAGTCCGGTGTTTGCCTTCACAACAGGAAGGACACTGATGTGCTGGAGTAAGTCCAGAGATGGGCAGCGGAGGTGGTGAAAGATCTGGAGCACAGATCTTATAAGGACCAGCTGAGGAAGCAGGAGTTGTTTAGTCTAGAGAAAAGGAGGCTCGGGGGTGACCTTCTTGCCCTCTGTACAGCTATCTGAAAGGAGGTCATAGCAATGTGGGATGGGTCTCTTGTCCCAAGTGACAAATGGTAGAGCAAGAGGAAATTGCCTCAAGTTGCCCTAGCAGAGGTTTTGTATTGGAAAATAGGAAACTTTCTTTACTAACAGTGTTGTCAGGCTTTGGAACAGGCTGTCTAGGGAAGGGCTTGAGTCACCATCCCTGGGGATTTTTAAAAGATACGCAGATGTGGCACTTGAAGACAAGGTTCAGCGTTGGACTTGGCAGTGCTGGGTTGGACTTGATGATCTTAAAGGTGTTTTCCAACCTAAACAATTCCAAGTGCTTGCGTGTGTGTCTCTTGCTCCTGGCCTTGGTGAAGTGTCCAGTGCTGTGCCCTGCAGCAAGGGGCTTTCTCTATGTCCCAGCTGTCTTTGGTTTTCTTATGATCCTGATAATTTTGGCATTGAATGTGATGAAATCTTCCATGCCACTACCCTTGAGATCCCTCCTTTGTGACTGGAGAGTATCACTTCGTTACTGCCCTTGGGCACGTGGAATGAAGAGGCAAAGGGCGCCTTTGCCTCAGGGGATGAGAGGCCCGGGCCAGCCCAGGCAGTGTGGGACAGCAGCTCCTGCCCAGCCCTCTAACCACCAGGCAATATTTCTTTCCTTAGAAGAAGGAAAATATGTTGATAAAGTCTGGAAAAAACACATTTTCCACCCTACTCCCCCTGCTTCTAAACTGTGGGCTAATGGTTGCACAAGCAGGGGCCAAGGGGCCCCTGGAGGCACTGGCTGGGTGCTGGGACAGGTCCCTTGTCCTTCCCCAGGCACACCCCCAGGCCGGGCCTCCCCTCTCTTCTCCCCCATTCAGGCACCCAGCTGCCTCTGAATAGCTGGAGTAGATCTTGGCCGCGGCTGGCAGGGGTCTGAGCTAGCGCTGGCCGGGATAGCGGGAATGAACGATTACGTGTGCCTTTGCTTATGCAATGTCTGATACTTCCCTGCGCCGTCTCTGTCCCCAGCATGCTGGCAGGCTCTTTCGGCAGTCTTGGGAGAAGCATCTTCCACGCTGCACAGCTCACTCTCTTGCTCAGTGTATCCAATTAATTTAATTTCAGTGCTGCAAGTGAAAGCAGCTTTGTTTGTGCATTAGCATTTGGGAGATGTGGAGGGGAAGATGCTGCGCAGGGCTCTGTGTGTGTGTGTGTGCTGGCTGGAGGTGTTGGAGGGAGCACTTTCTGCTTCAGTGCCAGAAACTCACATCGCCTGCTGGCATTAATCTTGTAATTAATCTTTAAAACTGGATGAAACTGCTCCTTTCCTTAAATGCTCCCTCTCCTTCCATTCTGTCAGCTGGTTGCTTTTAAAGCTTTTCTTTGTCAAACTAAAAAAGCTTTAAAAACTTTTTTAAAAAAAAGCTTATTTCTAATGTAAAACAAGAGCACAAGTAACCTTGTTCTCTCTGTGTGTTTGAATAGGGTTGCACATTGCATACTTGTGTTTGTGCTCTTTGTCAGATTTAAAGCAAGAGTAAAGTTGCTTGCCTTTGATTTCTCTGCTAGGGGCAGCCTTCTGCTGCTGCAAACTTGGCACTTGGAAAGGATGATAGGCCCTGAAAGAGATGCCCAGACACGTGCAGCTTTACTAACTAGAAGATTTAAAAGAGACTTCAAAATGAGCAACTGCTAAATGACTTCTTTTGAAGCAAATCCCTTCACATGGAAGCTCCCTTTTAATTTCCTCATGCACCTCAGCATTCCTCTCGCTTTGGCTCATGGGGAATCTCCCATCACCACTGAAACTGGCCATCTATTGGATGTGGAAATTAAATGTGGACTCTGAAAATGATCAAGTGCTCTGTGCTTGTGAGTCCTTGCAGTTTGTCACAGGCGTTTGCTCGTGCTGTGGCATGGCTGCAGCTGCCCCTCCGATCCTGAGGAACAAATTAGTTTCAGAAAGATAGGGGATAGATTGCATGCGTGTGTGTTTGTGTTTTTGGTCTCTTTGATAGAGAAACCCTGAAGTCCAATGCAAGCTTGCCAAGTCTTTCCTCTGAGACCCTCTCCCAGCTCGCTGTTGAGGTGTGGCTCTTGGAGTGATGGCAAGTGGTAGGGGCTCCCTCTCCCAGCTAGCGCTGGGATGTGTGCAGCCCTCACCAGCCCTCTGGTGTGGGGAGGAAAGCTGACTCACCTGTGCAGCAGAACTGGAGAACCCAGCCTTAAAAATAAACAAGGGAAAAGGCTTTCAGTGGGCTAATGCTGTAGGATGTGCTGGTCACTTGAAGGTTGCCAAGCACTGTGTTTGGAGCAGGCTTGTGAGCGGGGCGGTTGTGTCTAACATGAACAACCTTTGGTCTTAAACCTGGATTCTTGAACTGTGTTCCCCAGCTGCCTTCCTGATAAGGATATCAAGTTATCTGCAATACAGGAATGCAAAGCCGTATCAGCAAGTTTCCCAGCTCTGGGTTTGCATCAGTTTCTCCAGAACATGCTGCCATTCTAGTAAACAGCCTTGTTTTGCTGCCAGAAGGCCAAAGGAAACAATTATGATGAATTATTTTAACCTTATGTAAATCCAGGGCTATAAAACTTCCGCAGATTGTTTCCTGTTTGAATTCCTGCATATCTTTTTAGGGCGGTCTCTAGTCTTCAGTTAAGAATGGCTTGGGTTGAAGAATTCACACTGTTCCTTCATGATTGATTGTTCTCCCTTTTTTTAATATTGTGAACTGCAATGAATGGATCTAGCTCCAGCTTGTAAACTTAGCTGCAAGCTGGTAGAGCCATCCTCTTAAATCTTATTCCCTGTTTCATTACTTAAGAACATTCATGTTCCGCATTTGTTTCCTCTTTGATAAGCTGAATACATTGGTTTCTTCTTTTCTTCTTTGCTTTTATTTTGAGGCAAGATTTCCTTTTCTATAGTGATTCTTGTGAATCTCTGAACTTTCTCCAGTTGTTCAGCTTCCTTTTTTTTGAAATTTGGTGTTGTAGGAGTGCAGCCTGGTTGTGCCTAGTAGCAGCTGCATCCACCATGAGCATGGAGAAATTTGTGTTTCACACCTCTGTCTTCTAAGTCCTCAAACTCATGTGCTCTGGGTTTTGCAGGGAACACAGACTTATGCAGCAGGTTGTGTGATTGGCATGAGGCTGCAGTACAAAGCTGTAGCTGAGGGTTGAGCCTTATAGGGACACTTCTTTTAAATATGAAGCGTCATTTAAGAAGCAAGTACAAGCAAAAGAACTCCTAAATAGATAAAAAAGGCAAATTTTCTGCAATACGTCCCTGACTTTCTTTGGGTGGTGGCCCCACAGTGTGGGATGGCCGTGCAAAAGTCCCCAGTGCTTGACTGCACCTGGAGCTGTGTGAAACCCCAGTGCTGGCTGAGGGGCTCAACCTGAAGTGCAGCAGGTGTCTCCTGCATTTGGAGCATGAGCACACATCTGCAGTAATTCTTCCCCAAGACTCAGTGCTTGTGGTACCTGTCCCACAGGTGTTTCCTCAGCCATGTCTCTCTCAGAGTCCTGGGGTCTCGGCTTTTGATTGTCAGTCACCCAAGTGTGGCTTGGAGCCTTTTGGTTTGCACCATAAGATAGTTTTATTTGGTTTTTTTTTTTACCTTCAGCTTTACTTAAGATGTATCTCTTGTTTGTGGCTGCTTACCAAGTTCTCTGTGTTTTGGTTTTGTGACCTGACCTTTTTGTTACTTGCTGCTCCTGCTGATACTGCATTATCTGCAACCTTCAGTGGTGGTGGCTTTTCCTGTCAGGTCATTGATAAAATATTAAGAATCTGGGGCCAAGAACTAATCCCTGTGGGAGCCTACTGAAAACATGTGGCACAATCAGCTCATTTTTGTTTCACATCTGGAGATTTCTGATTCTTTCTAATTTTCCACACTGAATGAGGCCTGTTGACTTCATGTCACTCTGGCTTTGTTTTGTATAGCACCAAATCAATTGCCTTATGCTACAAGGGGTATTAAGCTTGTAATATTATTTTAGAAAGAGATAAAATTTGAGAGGCTAGATTATCAGTTACTGTGGAATTATAAACATAAATTGGATTTCTCTTTCTTTTGGAAGTTCTTGGACTCTTAACTGCTCTCTTCCCTTTTCCATCTCTTCCCTTTATCATAAATGAACAGTAGGTGAGTTAACTTGTTGTTACTTTGGTTGCCTTGTGTACTCTTAAATATTTTCATATTATCTTTTACAGTCCATCAGTATTGTCTACTACTGAAAATAGTTTCAAGAGCTCCTTAGAAGCTCTATTTAGACTTTACAGATGGAAGTTTTCTAGGTCTACTAATTAAAATGGCCAACTTTGAGTAGCTGTTTTTATATTCTCTTCCATTATTGTTGGGATAAAAGTAATTCCTTACCATCCTGTGGGATGGCTGTATCATCTGTTCTTATATAAAAAGCAGTAATTCAGAACCGCCCCCTCCCAGGAATATTCAATTAAACATTTTGATCTTCTTTTTTCTCCCCCCAATAACTGCAGCCAAGCAATGGCCTGATCTATAATTAACATTCCTCTGGATCCTGAAAAACTCAGAAGCAATCTTTCTCCCTCTGAATTGTATTTTCTATTAACTCTTTCTTGTTTTCTAGATTCTGATTTAATTCTTGGTAATTTTTCCTTTCTCCCAGTAACCCAAATATATAATACTTATGTTCCCATGGCAAGCAGGTTTATTTTCCCTGTGTGGTTTTCTCTTCACCTGCCATGGTGAGATGGAGGTGGTTTTGCCTTTCAGGTGGGGAGGAACAAATGAGAGAAAGTCCAGAGCTGTCCTGAGGGTGAGCACTGTAATGTGCTGTGATTTAAATGGCAGTGCACAGAAGTCAATGACACTTGGCAAAAATACACAGCTGGGGATGGAGGAAGTTCTTGCATGATCTTAATATGCTGCTTATCTGTCACTGGTTTATTTTATCCCTTTCCTGGTGCTGTGACTTTGCCTCCTCCTGTTGTTTTCCTTCTGCTCCCTTGCTTTTCTGGCTCTGCTCCTCCAGAGTCTTTGCTCGTGGTTTGCGGTTTCATTCCCAGTTCTGCTGATCGTCTTTATGTCCTGCAAGGGGATGAGTAGCTTGGCCTCTCTTTCACCTGCTTGGGAGCAAAGGCCTGGAAATGGGAGGTACAGAGAGGAGGCAGAGATGGAGGAGAGGGGTGCTCTGAGTGGGAGAGGGCTAAAAAAAGAAGCTGAAAAATCAGTTCACAGGCAAAAGATGGCAACGCTGGTTTAAAAGTCTCCCCTGTATTCCCAGGACTCATGAGGAGAGAGAGCCACCCTACCTCTTGCTAGGTAACCTGTTCCACAAGTCCATGCATCTCTGGAAGGACACAGAGAGGAGACACAGGCACACAAATTTGCTTTTGTTTAAAACCTGGTCTTAGGATACAGATGTTTCTATCTACTGCTATTTTGGGGCCTGAACCTTAGTCCAGTACCACTCATGGTTTATTTATTTATTTTTTAGAAATCTGAGTGAAGTAATGTTTACTGGTGCTGTGCCAAAAGGCTTGTCATAGGAATTGGAATACCAGCTCTCAAGTATGGGGTGTCTTAAAATGATTTGTCTAGATGCATGCTACACATGCTTGTAAGTGTATTTGGTCTTGTTCATATCCTGTCTCCTTTTTTCCTTTCTGCATCTTTCAGCAGGGCTTCAGAACAAACTTTGACTGCCTTTGACACAAGTAAAAACCAAGTGACCCACCCGCACTCTTGTTTTGATATAAAATGAAATGTGTCTTTCCTCAGAGGAAGGATCCCAAAGTACCCGTGCTGATGGAAGTACTGATCCATACAAAATGAGGTGCCAAAACCATTTCTGTGGGTGCCTGTGTGAATTTCTGGAGAGTTAAGGCTGTACAAGTGCAATGTGGGTGTCTGGAAGTATCCATCTCATGGTACAGAGGACCACTGGGGGTAGCTTCAAAACACAAGCCTTTTTGCTGTGGGAGGGGTTTGGTAGGGCTGGCTCATCTGAAGCAGCTCCAGTGTCGTGGCTTCAAAAAACACGTTCTCTTCCAGGTATGAGGTGGGGATGTTCTTCCCCAGTGTTGTCTTCATCAATCGCTGTCACACTGCTGCTTATTAGCTTGCTGGGGCAGTAGCAGGTTTGACTTGAAACTTGCTACAAAGTTCTAAACTGGAAATGTTTTGATAGTCAGGGATGGGAAAATTGTGATGATACCTGCTGTTGACAAGGTATGAGCTCTGTATTGCATCCATGGTGTCTGGGCTTAGTGCAAGCTTATGGGAAGGATGAGAGGTACGCAGATCAAACCCCAGGATGTTTCTACTAAAAGCAAGGTAGAGGACTTGTTTGGAAAGGTTGTTTGTTTCGGTGTCTGGTGAGATCACACACTGGAATAGTATTTGACACACAACCAGCTTTTTTAGTGCACAGTACTTAATGTGTAACCCTCAGTGACAGCAGCACTGAGCACAAAGTCCTGCCAGTGCTGTTTCTCCTGCCCTGATAGCAGATATCTGTGTGATGGAGACAGAAGTTTTGCTGGGCAGGGTCTAAACCCTGAGGCAGCTAAGGTCATTGCTAGCCAAAGGCTGCTGATCCTTGAGCTCTGCATCAGGCTGGGCAGTTCATCCTCCTGGATAGGGCGATATGACCTGTGGATTCCTTTACGTTTGTTTCGCAAAACCACTCCATTTTTTTTTCTCCCTCCTCTGTGCTCAAGCACCTGTTTCTTGAGTTCAAGAAAGGGTTATATGTGTGTGGTATGTTTTTTCTTTTTAAAACTATACACACATCTGCAATTTCAACTATTCTGTGTGTGAATTTTTGGCAGTTTTTATAAAAGCTAATTCATATTTTCCATAATCAACTGAGGGTGTCTGCATTTAGGCACTTGATAGTCTGACTCTTCAAAACCAAAGAGTGCCTAAATAAACATTGAGGAGCTTAAATTTGTGTCTTTTCAAACCTCAGCTTCTATGCTTCTGTTCTTAAAAACAAACAAACAATGCAGCAGAACACCCCCCACACCCAGTACTATAAATCTGTAAAACAAAGCTTATCAACTCTTTTGTGATATAAAATGCCCAATCTCTCTTCAAGCTGCCAATACTGATCATGAAGCCTTACTTATTTTATTATAACAGACAGCTTTAATTGAAGACCAGGATTTTGATGAGTGGTGTGTAGGTTTGCAGCCACTGTTAGGAAAAAGAAAGAACGATGGCTTCTGCAAGCTGGAACTCTGCTACTTAAACTTTGCAACCATTAAAGAAGAAACACTGTTGAAGAAGAAAATAAGGATTTTTATTTTTAATGTCAAGTGTCCTGTCAGTCAGGACTAGTAAGCACTGTTGATAGAGCAGAAGTTGTTTCCTACCTACAGCAGTCAGAATACTGGAAGATCCTCCTTTGAATGATACTAATTTGGTCCTCAGGGAGGAGGCTGTTGAGAACACTTTAAACGTGAAACAGCTGAGCTGGAAAGCATCTGTGTTCTGCAGGAGGCCCTCTGCACTAATGGGAACCTAGATGGGAAATTGTGATTTTTCTGAGGTCTCCTAAGAGTATGCCCACTGGCAGGGTTATATTTCTGGGAGGTCATGCCTGTGGACAGGGGCTGGGAACTTCAAGCACTGCTTAACCTGTGGGAGCTGCACCAGGACCTTGCAGGGTGAGCAGACGAGCGAACTGTTGCTGGCCTGCAGGGCAGGTTACAGCATCTCTGTTCTAAGGAACCATCCCTGAACTGCGTGGTGCTAGCCATCCTTTGTGTCCGTGTAGGACAGCTGGACAGTGGCAGTGTTATCTGTGGTTATCTTCTCCTCCTTCCTGTTCTAACTCTAAAGTCAGCTTGGAGTTGGATTTGATCTTCATGGGTTCTTTCCAACCTGAGATATTCTATGATCTCTAAAATGCGTGCAAGCCTAGTGGATTTTGTTTAAAATACAGGAATTGTGCTGGCTGTGCCCTTTACAAAGGGCTCATCTGTACCCATCAACAAGGGATGCTGTTACATGAGGCCTGAGACTAATTTTCTTTGCTTTCATCCCCTCCCATTGCCATGTTGAGGGAAGATGTTAAATGAAGCCAGGTGTAGTGTGCCCAAACTGTGTAAAACTCTCCTATATTGTTAAGACCTATCTCCTATCAGGAAGGAACTGGAGCAGCCATGTTCTTTCAAAAGTGGCTGTAAGTTGAACCAGCTATGCAACAACAAAATGTGTTGTCCCTGCTGCCGAGCTCTCGGGCAGCAAACAAGACCCTAAATGCCCACTGTTGAACTGTAAAATTTGTATACAATCTGAAAACTTTCTTCACTGTTTAGTTTTTGGCTTAACACTGTGAGTTACAGAGAAGACACTAGTTTGATGTAAAACTTGTAGTAAATGCAAGTTCCTTCCACAGAGCCTGGAGATGTACCTGGGGTGTAGACCAGCAAATTATTATTATCTCACAGCAAATATTCATGACTGGCACTGCATGCCTGCAGTGTAGCTGGGGGGAAAAAAAACCCAAACAAACCAACCAAATGTACTTTTCTTCACTACATAGCTTTTAATACATAACTGGTCTCTTTAGGTATCTTGTGTGGGTGCCAAAAGTCATTGGAGACCCCAGTGACTAAATTTTGGAAGCTGAGCTCCCCTCCTTGTGTAGTGTGCACCACACTAGCTGAAGGTGGCAGGGAGAGGCTTGCCCCTACTCTTGGTGGCTTGGAGGCTCCTGAGATGCAGATGGGTCAGTCAGGCCTATCTTGCAGCTTCTGCAGTCACTGGGGGTAAAGAATTGTGACCCTGCTGCTCACTGGGTGAAGGGAGGGGCATGGAGACAAGTAATGGAGAGGTTTAGTGTTCTGTGGTTCTGCTGCTCAAGCTGGCAAAAAAATTAAGGAATGGGGGAGTGGGTGGGGAAGAGCTGAGACAAAAGAACAGCTACATCTGACCTGAGAGCATAATCCAAATGCTTACTTGCAACACAGAATTAATGATGTACTTGGAGGTCTCAGTCAGGGACACAGATGGGGGGAGCCTTTTTGAAGGACTTCCAGCTCACTGACTCACTGCTCTGGCCCCAGTGACTCACTCTTCTGGCTTTGGCATTTTGGGGAGAGGGTGGGAAATAGCAAAACACGCGCCCAGCCTATTGAAAAGTTAGGCTAGATCCAAGAGCTATGCTCTGGGGGAAGGGCAGGGGAATGTGAGAAGGATTTTCCTATTTTGCATGGCTCCCAAGAGGCTTGGGCTAGGAGTGAGCAATAGCATCCTTTTCTCTGCTTGCAGACAGTGGACTTAAAAGACTGAACTTGATGGTTGTTTCTCACCCTTTCCTCAGCTGCACAAGGGCTTCTTTCTTTCTTTGTTTTTCGTTTTTTCTTTTAACCCATATTTAGTCCTTTCTATTAAAGAGTTTCATTTAGGTTTCAGTTATCTTTTTAAGTTCAAAATACTTTTCTTGCTGGGGGTTGTTAAAGAAGAAAGTGAAAGAATATTTTGGAAGATGAAAAAGCAAAGGAGTAAGCATGGTTCTTGAAAAATCCCCCTGATTAGTTAAAAAAAATGCATCTCTTCTTTGCTGGTTGGGGGGTGGAAATATTTGAGTGTTTGCAATGGAAATGTGTGCATACATGTGTACATAATGGGGGGGATTATGAGATTTGCTTAGCATGAACTTCAGCATTTCCAACTGTGTAACCTGAGCAAGCTGGGAAGATGTGCAGATTTAATTACCATGTAAATCTATTAGCTCTGAATTTCCTGGCATTTGTTTTGCTGATGACACAACCTGTGTGTTATTCACTTACTGGATTTTTTTTAATCTGTCCACTTTTTTTTTTTTTTTTTTTTTTTTTTTAGTGCTTAAAATGAGTAAATGCTGGTGTGAGACTGCAAACAATTGTGTCTGCTCTTACGGTGAATCTCTTTGCTGGTTTCAAATACCAGTTTTGCGTTACTCTTCATATTCTCCCACAAATGAGGGAATTTCAGTATTGTTACTGAATAGACATCGAAGGATTTTCAATGAATATCTACAGTAGAATAAAGACATAAAACCCAGGCTGTTTTGTACCTACGGGTAGATGGTGGGATTTATTTTTATCCCATGAGTGCCTGTTGTGTACCTGACGGTTCCTCCTGTGGAGGGACGACTGATCCCTCCAGGATGGGGAGACTTCAGGGTGAGCCAGGAGGGAGCCACTAACTCCCAGAAGGGTAATATCTTGAATTTGTGAGTGGTTATAGCCCTGCCATATTGCATGGCTGCCTTGCCCTGGTCTGCTGGGAGAGCAGGGATTGTTTAGCAGTGTGCCAGGGTGCTGTCACTGCAGCTCCCCTCTGGGGTGGTTTTGCTGGAAAAGGTGGGATTGTGCTGCTCCAGTCGGTGTGTGGGACTTGCAGCTGATGCAGTGCATTTTCCGGGCTCCGCAAGGCCTGCTGCTTGTTTAAATATATAAATATAATTGTGAAATGTCATTTGGGGCTCTTGACTTCTCTGCATTTCTTTTTTAATGAGTTCTTAGAAGGTCAGTTTTCTGAAGACGACTTTCATTTTTAGGCATGGTAATGTCTTATCTTCAAACGACTAACTGGGGTAGCGCTGCTCTCATCTGGCTTCAGGTCAGCTGGTGGAGAAGCCAGCACTGCCGTGCACCTAGCAAAACCTGAGTGTTTTACTTCACAGATCTTCATTTGATGAGACAAGAAGGAAAAAAAGCCCTGGTCCCTGAGGCAGTTGGAGAAAAGGGCCTTTGTGTGGCAGGAACAGGCAGATGCTGTGCAGAGCTGCAGCCCACGGCACACCTGGTCTGCAGCCAAATACTACTTTCGAAGAGCTATCCAAAAATCCACCGTGCACCCGGATGTGAGAGCTTTCCTCTGTTTGCTTACTGCAACTTGATGTTTGAAGGTGTTTGTGTTCCTCAAAAACACCCAGGATATAGGCATGAGCCAATGTCCAGCCAGATGAGTGCTGAAACTCCACGGGGCTGCAATTTACTTTCTGTATGTAAACAGGACTGCTGCTGTTTTGTTTGCCTTTTCAGGGTTCTGAGGGAAGGGGAGGTGGAAGATAAGGTTACATCTGTCCTAAATCCCTGACGTTTTACAGAGGTTAAAATCCCAGCTGAACACATCTCTTTGCTATGTGGTGAGAATAGTTTAATAATTCAAACAGACTCCTTGGACCAATGTGTCTGCAGTTAGTGCTGGGGCTGCCAGTGGGGTGTGAGGATAGCAGGAAACTGGCAGCTAAGCTGTCTATAGAGGTATTAACAACAAAAAGGGAAAAGAAAAAAAATGGCAGATTCTCAGTGCAAGTGCTCTTTCCTCTCTTTTTAAAATTTTTGTAAAGGTGAGCTCTCTGGGTGAAAGATTCCCAGCTGAAAGCCGTAGACAAAGAATTTATTTCTTTTGCAAGGAAATATATATACAGGTTCTAAGGGTAGAAGTCTCAGTTTCCTTCCCAAATTGCCCTTTCCTGTTCCTGACTGCAGGGGTGGTTGCTACTGTGTCAAAATTGAGGGTTATTCTGGGGCTTTCCAGCTATGGAAGTGGCTGATGACTGCTGAGGTGCCATGTGGAAGCAGAGAGAGGAGGAGGAGGATGCAAGGGGATTGGCAATGGGAGAATGTCCTTTGAAAAGACAGAAGCAGCAGCTTAGATGTAGGTGGAAGTTTTGAGGAGCTGGAGGTCTGACTGCCCCCAGATGGTTTCTGCTTTAGCTGCTGCTCAGATGCCTTTTCTTCTTTAGTTCTCTAAGCAAATGGAGCCACTTTCAATGAGACAATTGTTTTATTAAGGGCAAAAAGTGATCTAGCTTTAAGCATTCACTGTAGTAGAGAAGTCTATAACATATGAAAGATACCTGTAAATCAAAGAGTCTGTGATTTTTATAATCAGAGAGTGAGAAGTCCAGATCCCTAAAATTGTCTGTTTGGTGAGTTCAGTAGCTGCACAGTCTGACCTGTGGCAGTTGTTCTAGGTTTCTCTATTAACCAGTATTCAACATATCACAGACCATTAAAAAGAAACTTGAGAATTATAATGAAACTAGAAAAACATTTTAGAAACCAACCATTTATTTGCTATCAGACAATTCTGTTATAAATGTATATTCTTTTCTTGCTCACAGCTTGCTGCTTTGCAGCGGCATGTGAAAAGGAGAAAGCACAAATATTGACGAACATGTTGAACATCCTTCCCCACCCCAAGGTCCTCTTTCTCTCTGGTTTTCTGAAGTTGAATGTTTGTTTCTTCCTTTGCTTTTTCTGAAGTGGTTTTAGGAAAATTCCCCATTCAGAAAGGAAAAAAATAAAATTGGATGGACCTAACTTCGGTCAAATGGAAAAGTAAATAATGTTTGATAAGCTTTTATTCCATATCAAAACAGTGATAGACAGAAGGCTAATAAAAATCTTTATTTGTGAATTTGCCAAAAACAGCTGAGTAGCCTGTGGCCACGTTTCTTTCAGTTAAGTTATAACATCTAAATAGTGTCAGACTAAGTCAACACTAGGTATGATATTTTCAAGGATGACATCCTGAAATTGGATTATGCTGGTGGTAAAGTAGCCGCACGTAGAAACCATGGTACAAATATTGTAGCAGCCATATTTCAGCATCTGCTACTCATCAGTCAGAGTAATCCATGCAAGAATTAGAAGGAAATGCTCCAGCTTTAGGAAAATATATAAACAAATATAATTGACTCTTGCCATTACTCCAAATGGAAAGAAATGTGTAGACTGGAGGGAAAAACATTGTTCCTAAGAAAGGCACTGCTTTTTTATAGGTTCATCATTGACTTCTTTCATGGCCGAGAAGTATTTCTGTCCCTTGTTTACACATTAATGGCTGCCTACCCTGTTTTACACAGTGTTTTTATTGATGCCCCAGGATGTTCAACGACTCTTGTGCATCCTTTTTCTTTCTTCTTTACATAGTGGGGTGTTGTAGTTTATACTTCTATCCTTGTTGGGAAGCACCTGGTTGTGAAGTGCTAGTGAGTCCTTGGGTGTCAAAATTAAAATAAAGAAGGCTTTCTAAGGTGGTCATGACCCTCTTGCAGAGCCCTCTAAGAGTTTATTAGTGTTATTATTTGCAGTAAATAAATATGAGGCTACAAATCTCTTTTGCCATTTGTAAAGGCTTTTGTTGAGCTAGGTTGTCATTCCCCCATAGCAACTGTGGTCCTCTGTTTATTGTCTTGTATTCAGTCAGTATTTTCTTTTCCTCAGTGTCAGTCAGAATTGACTCAAGACTTACTGATTTTGAAAAAAGGCACAGTTAGCATTTGGAAAAGGTGCTTGAATATCCAGGGAAATCTGTGAGAGCCAGCTGTGCTCAGGGTTTTCAGCATGAGGCTCCAAGGCCACAGGTGTGCTGCTGGAGCTGTGGAATGTGAGTGCATGAGGGTGTGAGCACATTGCTTCCCTTTATACAATATTGACTTGTTTAATTCTTAATTTTGCCTACAGGAAGCTGAATATTGGATTTCAGTGTTTGTTTCTGCAGGAGAGAGCAAGATGAAGAGCCAAGATCAGTACTGCTTGCAAAAACTAAACAAATCAAACAAACCTAGACTTTTATAGCATCATGCCTCAGCCGACAAAGATTCCTATATAAGATGGTAGATAATGCCTCATTGTTCAGAAAATCTCATTACAATTCACTGTGCAAGTATTTTTATACAAAAATAGAATTCTTTGTGTGAATGAGATGAACAGAAATGATTTGTTGCAGTGCAGATTTTTCATCTGTCAAAGGTATAGTTTTCTGACATTGGAAACAAGATGAAGAGACAAAGTTTTTGGCTTGATGGGAACTGCATTGGAGTCTGGAGGAAACAGATTGCAAGGTTTCGTTTGTGCTCATTTTGTATAATAAACAGACATGAAGTTCCTCTGCTACATACAGATCTAACTTGCTGCTGGTGTAATGAATTCAGTGCAATAGACAAAGTGGTTATTAGTACTGGCTGTCAGGAGCTTTAGCTCTGGGGCCTAGAAGCTGGATATGGGCTCTAGATGGAATGCTACTTCTAAAATAGATACATAAATCAGTCAGGAAACCCATTTTATAGCAAGTGTGTTAATTACTTGGCTGTGGATGTGCATGGACCCGTTTTCCTGAAGCACATGGAATGTTCTGCACAGCTAAAATCGTCATATGTGGTGTCGAAGTTTGTGCTGGAATGTGTTTCATTTTTGTTCTGTGCTTCAGTGAACATTAACCCCCTGTATTGTATTCCACACACAAAATGTTCAGGTGATAGATCCTGCAGGATCTTTCACTCTGTCTGAGGAATATGTGCTTTCCCACTTTTGGTGTTGCACTGTAGTGAGTACCTTTGGTGTGGTGGGAGGAGGCTGCTTCAGGACACGAGTACCATGCTTCCATTTTTGTTGCAGTTTAATGACAGGCTCTTCTGTTGTAATGTATGCCTCTGAGAGGACTTTTGTTCTAGCTGTAGCTCTTCAGCTTGAAGTAGTGATTGGACAAGGAGGTTATTAGGGCTGGTAGATCCTGCTGCTGACTGGCACGGATGACCAGTGCACATATAGAATTATTCTGATCTATTCTCTCCCATGGCTGGCATGACAGACAGGCAAGGAGATAAACTTTCCCCTGCCTTTTTGTCTCCACAGCACTTCACAGAGTTCCTGGATGAATTTTCACCTGATGTCCTAGGCCAGCTCTTGAATGATCCCTTCTTGTCTGAGAAGAATGAGATAATGGAAGTGGAACTGTCTCCGGCATCCCCAGCGCCCCTCATCCAGGCAGAACACAGCTATTCCCTCTGTGGGGACTCTCGACCCCAGTCTCCCTTGACCCACATCTCGACTGATGACAACTTTAATGAAGGTACAACACACTGAGCCGATGTTCATTTGTTGTGATGATGCAGTAATGAAATGTTCCTGGTGGAACTGTAACTGTGGAAAATGGTGATGCATAGAAAATGATGAAAACCCATAGCATTTTTAACAGTTATCTGTAATTCAGCAGTTATAAATCTGGAGGGGAAAAAGGGGAAAGGCAAGAGTGGTGGGAGGAAGAGATCCAACCTGCTTGTTCTGGTGTGAAGTGGTTGTTGGAGGAGCAAGATCATGAATATCTGGTAACTATAAGGAATAATTGCAATGTCAGACTTTAACTCCTAATACTTGGTTTATGTCTTCACCATTAGCTTTACAGTACAAAGCAGTGAAGTAGTAAGCTGCTTTACAATAAAAGGGAGAGAGATTAGTGCTTGTGGCTAAGCATTGACAAGCTAAGCTGTTTGTGAAGATCCACCTGACAGGTCTTCAAAGGCTGACAGTTCTGTAGTCCAAAGTGCTCTGTTGGAACAAGATGAAATCTGTTAGAGATTTTACAAGAGGACGACTAATAAAACCTGTGAGAAGGATTTTCAGTGTGGGACAGCAGTTTTGGAAATGACTGGGAAACATCACCTACAGAAAGTCTTCCATTTTTATATTTCCTAGCTGTTTTATGTGAATATTTTTAAATTAACACATACAGGAGATATTATTGTGGCAGGGAAAACAAGCACAAGGAACATCAGAAACCAAGCTTTTCTGGAAGTTAATAGGGAGAAGCTTCAAACTATGCTAAAAGTGAGGGGAGTTTCCTTTGGGGAAAAATCCTGAAGAAATTCATACTACTGAGACCACTGTAATGGAGCTGTAGTCAAATGATGTTTTAAAAAGCGAAGAAACATTAACAATTGGGTTTAAAAATAGCAAATGAATGGAAAACATTTCATCTTATGCTCACTCTGCAGAGTGTTTCATAAGAGAGGAGGAGGAGGAGTTGTTCTTGGTGTTTGGGATTTTATTTAATCTTAACCCCAGAGTAATGCTCACAGCCTTTCCATACCTATTGACTTCAAAACAGTGAAACTCAGTGAAATGCTTAAGGAAATTGCAGTATTAGAGTGAACCTGGCTGTCTGATAGATGTTCAAAGGCATCACCCTGATGATTTTTCATTCCTTGAATCTGTGAGAGCAGGAAAAGAGAATTTTGTGGATGGCAGTACTGCAGGGTTTGACACTGGAGATTGAAAAGCATCTCTGTTGTTAGGTAATGAAGGTACATGGTGCTACTGACAACTCTGATGAAGGCCAGTTCTCTTGGTGGAGTAAGGGGACAGATACTGGGAGCACCAGTGTGCTTTTGGCGACCAAAAAGTACAGGATATGGAGGGGGAAGTCCATGTGCTCCAGCATGATCCTCTGCTGCTGGGGAACTGGGAGGGGTTTTGTGGAGTGGCAGGGGCTGAGAGACATATATAGAATGTCAAAAAAATTTACCTTCTCCAGATACCCACCCCACTGGGCAGATTGGTGAGCTCTTACAGCTGTAGTGTTTTCATGCTTTTTTCCATGGCAAGGCTTCGTGATTCAGTAGTGGTTTTTGAGCTCCAGCACGAAGGGAGGATGAGAAAAAGGCCAGCCTTGTTCAGCACACGATCTTCAAGACGGGTTTAAGCCATTCAGTGTCTGTTTCTGTCTTTTGTTTTTTTCCCAGGTCTCCCACAACCTTATTGAAAATGTTGTTTAGTGTTTCCTCTCAGCCGTTTATGGTGGAGTGATTGGTTGCTCTGACTCCATTTTCCTGCCCACTCCTGCCGGGGAACGAGTAACTTCTGCTGTGAGCTGTTTCTTGCTGGCTACTGCCCATCTATTACTGTAATTTGTGCAACTGCTGAATTGACCTATTTCTATAATTGTAAATCTTATATAAAGTTTTTCTAAAAGGAGCTAGAACTGTGAAACCTAGGAAACTCATAAGCCTGGGTTTAACTTTTCCAATGAGTCCCGTTAAGTTTGATGCGAGAACACATTTAAGTGTCCAGAAAATCAAGGTCCAAACACTGGTTTTCCCCACTTACTCACTCATCTGACTTCACTGCATTGAGGCCATTTCTCCAGCTTTGTACAGAATAACTTTTTTGAATACTTGCAGCCTGTTGCTAATGTGGGGTCTCTGAAGGTGTTGGTTTTAAAGCACATGTACAAGACATCTAGCATTTAGTTATTTGGTTTCTCCCCATGACGAGAATCTATTAGTAGATTCAATTTTGCATAAACTTTAAAGATACTAGAGGGAGAGAGATTTATAGGCTTGACCTGCCTGCTTGCAGCTGGCTGATCACTTTTGTTTGCATGAGCTGGTGAATAAGGCATATGGCCTGGGGAGGGCTTCAGGCTGCAACACGAAAAAGGAGGCTGTGTTCTGTGTACCAACTCTCCACACCAGCTGCACTGCCACCTCTCGCCCACTAGTTTTGAGCCCTGGGATTTTTGAAACAACTGTAGAGTGGCTGTGGAGAAGGACAGCGGGTAGCTGTGGAGTGGAAAATGCTCTTGAAAGGACATGAAGAAGCTGGGAGGGAAGACTGAGAATAGGGCTGATGGGTAAGGGAGATCTCTTTCTGTGCATCGCAGCCTTTTGGGACACAGATTCACTTCTGACAGTTGTAAAGAAATGGGGAAAGAAGCCTAATTATCTATTATGGTCGGTGCAGGTTTGTCTTCCTTTTCCAGTCTCTGCAGCATTTTAGAAAGGGGGGGCTGTGGGTCAGCCAGCCAAGAGAAGGCAAGACCCAAGTTTCAGCAGGCACTATGGTTATCCTCCTTGTGACTTGAGATGTGAGTGTAGGCTCCTTCCTTGCCCTCCCATGCTTGACCTTGGTTAGCTGTAGGCACAGACTTTGGGATAGTGGCTGTCCCTTGTTGTGGACACGTGAGATGCATAGGTGACAGCTGAGTACAGGTAATACTGAGGGGCTGGTGTGTAGCAGGAATGTGAAGGCAGAACCTGCAGCATCTGTGTGGGGCTCTTCATCCTCTGAGATCAGCTCAAGTGCTGGGGGTGTTTCATGGTGGGTGTATGTTTGATTTTTCTGGTGTTTTTTGCTTTGTGAGCCTGGCAAGGCAGAGCCAGTGGACAACTGACCAGTCACTTGTATGCTGTGTCTCCTCAGATTGTGCCCAGGTGGCTGGGTGCGTTCCTTTCCCAGTCCCTGGAGGACTCTGCTTTTGAGACTAGTCCGGGTCCCCACCTGCCCCTCCTGTTGGTGCTTTCCTGCTCAGGAATGCTTTGAAGTCACTTTTGGATTTGAAGAGACTTGTCTTGGCAGAAGGTTTGACAGACTGATTGCTGAAATGATGTGTTTCTATTTTACTCCTGGCTGTGCCAAAACTGGGGCTGGCCCCAGACTCTAACCTGTATTGTTACTGGGTTTTTGACTGCTGAGGTTATGTTTTTCTGTAATGTGCTTTTAAAACTTGAATTTTCTTTTTCAACTTTTAAACTTCAAGTCCATCTCCCTACATGGTTTGAAAAAGGAAAATGCAAATAAGAAACCCAAATGAACCAAACAAAACCCCAAAAAACATGGCTCCCACTTCTCCGGTGCAAGTAGCCCTTCAACAACAAATCCGGCCCTCACCTCAGGCAGGGCTATGTGCACAAAACCCCTTGCTTAGGTATGGAGTTCAGAAGCAGTAATCAGTGTCATGTGCTGTCTCTTTGTGTAGAGGCACCTCTGGGCTTGAGGCTCAGGTTGATCTTCATAGATGTTATATGTATCCATATGTATGCACACACATAATATACATGTGTATATATGGTGTATATGTAAGTCATAAGAGTTTTATTATTTATAGTAGGTTATATTCCATATCCAAATTTGATTTTTTTTATATAGCTTATATATAGAGGTACAATGTCCTGCTTTTGTCTTTCTCCAAATACTGAATCAATGTAATGTGAACAATGAAAATGGGAATCTCCTCTGCCCTGACTTTAAAGAAAACAGAAATGAACAAAGAAATTCACTTGTGCTTTCAAAAGTTGCTGTCAAAGCAATACTGATAATTTTTGAGAGCACATTCCTCCAACTTTTTTTCTGTGTAATTTTTTTCTTTTGTGTGTTTATTTAGGAAATGAGGAGAAAGCCATTTAGTGGGAATGGCCTGTATTTGAGTGATTTTTATGTGGAAAGGTAGCAGTCAATCCTTGTCACCATCTACAGTTTTAAAGTCATAGAACATGCTGGGTTGTAAGGGACCCCTCAGGATCATCAAGTCCAGTTCCTGGCCCTGCACAGGACACCCCAAGAATCACACCATATGCCTGAAAGCATTGCTCTGTATGAGAATAACTAAATTCATACTAAAGTATGAGGAGACTTTTGAACTTTTATACATCCAAGGTCCACAATCTCAATATGTCACTCTGCATCAACCCTGTAACTCCTAGTTGAGCAGCAGCATGTCTAAAAAATGTTAGTTTTGATTTAGAGGTGGGCATTTACTTACGGTTACTGTTAATAATTGTCAGCTTTATTTGCAGTCTGGCCTCCTTAGCTTCCAGTTCTGCATAGATGAGATCTCATTATAGCTTTTGTTCCTTTTAAAGAGCCATCTGCTCTCTGAAACCTCTTTGTGTAGGTGTTTATAGACTGTGATTAAGTTCCCTCTTGATTTCTGCTTGGATACAGTCTAAATGACCTGCACTTCCTTGGTATTTCCCCCTAGGTGGAATCTTCTGGACCTTCAGCTATTGCCATGCCTTTCTCAATACAGCAACATTTGCAGTTCCTTTTCCAAACTCTTTGTCAAGTGACTACAGGAACTGTTTTCCCAGAAATAGTTTCCCTGATGATACATATTATGGGAATCTACTCCCACTTCCAGTGCTGCTGTTTGTGAAACCAGTGATCTCATTTTTTCTGTAGTGTTGAACTGACAGCTTGTGCTCACTTAGTTATGCACTGTGAGCATCAAGTCCATTTTATGTGTGTTGAAGCCATAATACAGATCTGCCTTCACAGCATCTGTGTGGGGTGTAAGACCTGAGAGAAAGAACTGTTTTATTTGACCATAGTGCTTCTGTGGATAACTTTCTCATACCTTAAAAGAAAAAAATCATAATCTTATATAGGACATTTAATGGTATCCGACTTTAAGGCTATAAATCCAGCTACCACCTCAGTCTGTGGTAGTATAGAAGTGATGTGTCTTTGTTTCTATCTGAGTAACTTTTATAGTGATACAAATTATCCATGGGTTTTAGATGGACTCCATGCTGGTCAAAGAGGGGATGCTGGTATGAATTATGATCACTTGTTATGAAAGCAGCTATTTCTGCTATGCATTGTGATTACTGTGTATCACTGCTGCTCATCTTTGCCCTTTTATTTAATTTCCCCTTCCTGGCACTTTAAAAAGGACCCCAATGTTTGGTAGTCAAACAGTATCTCTTTTGTCGCAGCAGTTCTGAGGGCTTCGGTTTCATTATTTGCGGTGGGAGTGTGTGCACGCTGGGAGGGGGAAATGCCATCTGGAAAATTTCTAAGAGGAACTGTTTGTCGATGAATGTGGGCTCTCACCTCCCAAAGGAGAGAGGGGGAAAGGTAGTGGTGTTGGAGTTCAGCATTTCAGGTATAATAAACAGGGCTTGTGTCTGACAGGGAGTGTTATGTGAGCCCAGAGCTGGGCACTGAGAACCATCTGAACCGAGGGGAAAGAGAAGGAAGCAGTTATTTCTCCAGAAAGGTTCCAACTTTCCTTTGGGAGGCTGAAAAGGCTCAGACTGCAAAGCTGGGGACACTGAACTTCCTTCCCTGAAAGTGGCATGTCCAGCAGCATGCTCAAAATCTGTGCATCAGCAGAGGCCCTTTTGGGTTCATGGTGAGGTGCTTCTCTGACAGATCAAGCAGTTGTTGCCCTCATGAACAACTTGTGAGCCTCTTCCAAGAGATGCTTTCCCCTTGCAGTTATCTGGCTCCCAGTTGACAGCTGTACTTCTGTGGTGGTGGAGAGCTAGTGAGCACCCCTGGATCCTACTGCTCCGTGTATGGAGAAAATGCCCTCAGAGGGAGGATTTGGGTAAGGACTGAATGTTTATCCAAGGGCCAGCTTTGCAAACATGGGTCCTTGGTGCAAGTTTAGGCACCATCTGCATCAGAGTGTGTAGTTAGCATGTGGTGAGCTGAGCCTGAGGCTGCAGATGGTCGCACATGTCATGGCTGTACAGGAGCCAGGTGGGCTGTGCGTCCAAGCCCTGTGGTTCGTGGTGGCAGTGTAAGGTGTGTCATGCACCAAAAGGAATTAGTTGAAGCCCTGTTGTTCAAATCTGTAACACAGCTGAAGAGGGAGGTTATTCAAATACACTTGTCTGCTGAATGCTTTGACTCATTAGGGAACTTCCTGCATTACTCTGTTCAGAGATGGCTTTTCTGATACCTGTGCAGAGCACTTTGACCGATAGTCTGCTGCGATCTCCATATATTTTCAGTTTTGTTTTTCTCTTAAGTTGTTTTATCTGTTGCTTGAACAGTGAACTTTAAGGAGGAGGCAGAAGCTACCTCTTCATTCTGGTGATACAGATAAGGATATCCCTTGATGATTCTAGAGGTCTTATTTGCACACTGATTTGAAATGACATTCAGTGCATGCATCTGTTTGATGGAGATCTGTAATGGTGGTATGGGCTTTGAAAGATTGGGTTCAGTGGTACACCTTCATGTGGGTTGTTTACATAGCGGTGCTATCTTACTTTTTACTGCAGGGGAAAAAAAAGGTGAAACCCATGTTGTTTTTCTGGATACTTGCATTCTCTGTACTTGAGAGGAGTGAGGGTGAGATGCAGAGTGCATCTCTCATTTATTTAAAAATGCACATTAAAAATGCAACTTAATTATCCAGCAATAAATGTTTCTGTTAATCTCTAATGAAGAATTAAAAAAAAAAGTGGGGAGCAGGGGACACCATTTTAGTTATTTTGTACGTTCTGTTTCTCTGTACATCTGGCAGAAAGGGTGAAATTTAGTCAATGTTGGAGAAGATTTACTTTTTCACAGGAAAGGAGGTGGTATGTTGGACAAGATTGAAGAATTAGGTGGATAGAAATAAAGAAAGGAAAGCAAAACTTTCTGGGAACTCTGAAAAACGGTACCATTGAAGTAAGCATTTTTGACCTTGTTTTCTACTTTTCTTACCCTGCCTTTCTATAACATGTCCATGAAACAAGAAAAGAAGCAAAATGTTGCAGTTCTTTAGAGAGATATGAATATCCTAGAAAGCTGCACATGGTGTTATGAAGAGACTATGTATAAATTTGTATATCTATGTATAAATACAGATATATTAAAAATGCTTTTTATAAACACAGAAATGGTATATATTAATTATGAGATGTAAAACCACAGCCATTGTTGGTTGTGTGTTTTTCATGTATGCCTAGATCACACATACTGATTACAGCTACAGCTGTGATGCTTGGAGGAGCACATTTCTGTTGACAGTCATCATCACAGTGTATGAGGTATGCAGTGGAAGATGCACGCTAAACAAGTTTGCAGGAGAAGAGGCACAAGCTTGATGACAGAATAAGCACACAAAAGCTTTCTGAAGAGATGTAATTTTAGTCTTGGACACAGGAGATGTTAGGTACATATGTCACAAATCCTGGGTGGCTGTGCTGAATGGGTTTTTTGGATGCCTGAGTTGAAACACTGATGTTTAACTTGCAGCTGTGGTAGATGCTCACAGCCCAACCTGAAAGCTCGATGCACGCTGTATTTTGATCAAGTGTAATAACAGGGCTAAATCATCTGAAAAATCCAATTCCGGGTGTGTCCAGTCTTTTCCAGCTGGCCATTTTAAATCACTGGTTACTTTTTGGCCTTAATCTCTCCATGCCTCACTTGAATTTTCAGCTCCACTGTGGAAATGAATTCACGTTGTGGAGTGTTTCCCTAGGAGGGAATTAAATAGCCCTGTGGGAACAAAATTTGAATTGTATTTGGTAAAGGAGAGGTGAGGCTGTGCATGAGAGTGCAAATAACAAAATATGGACTATCTCCTCAATTCCTGAAGCGCCATGCATTCTGCTTGTTGGATAAAGCATGGGTTCTGTAGAGAAATTGTTTGGTCACATTATTAAAACATTCCTATTTTTAGGTGTATATGATGTGCAAAAGGACAATGAGTTAAACGTTCGTAGTATTTCTTAATACCTGAGTGCTTTGCAACATGAATGTTCAGTTCACATGTGCGATTTACCAGCACTAGTGCATTGCACATAGTAGTGTCGGCTGGGATTTTGCTAAGTACTGTGTAGACGCCCTAAATTACCTGTTCCAGGTGCCAAAATGCCCAGCATTCATGGACTTAGGAAAGTGTAGGTAAAGGCAAATGCTACTCATCTAAACAGTCATTGCATGGTACAGTTCTGAGGTTTGTAGGAAATTTCAGCTGGGGAGGGAACTGACGGCCAGGATCACTTGTTCAACAGTGAACTGTTTTGAAGCCTGAGAAGAGATTTTTAGCAGCCAAAGTGACAATACTTAGGATGTGTATTTTCTTAGCCATTTGGGTAGCTAAATCTCTTGTTTAGGCTTTCTTCTCTGTATATCTGACTTGAAGTATATTTTGTTTCACTGTAGAGGATGCAGTGTTGCCCTGTTCATATTTGTCTAAAATTTGTACCATCACAAACATTATTTTCTCAGCCTCTTTGTTTGGACTCTGGCGCAAATGTTCATGTGTAACTCCTGGATCGTGTCAAATATAAGTATAAATACCTCTAACTTCTTGACACCAGTCATTTTTTCTAACTGCGGTATGTCTTGCTTGGTTTGGAGAAGACACCTCTTCTTTCCTTCTGTGGGTCTCTTGAGCCAGCCTCTGTTGTCCTTTTCATTTCAGTATTTCACATGCACCTTCTTGCTTGTTCACATTATTCCATGAAACCTCTCTCATGGTTCTCTATAACCCTCTATCAGAAATACTCTTGTCTTGGAGGGGGTGCCATACCTCTCTGTATGACCACTAATCTATTAGCCTGCTCCATTTTTCCTCTTTGCCTAAGTTTTTCTGGTTTTGTGCTACATTCTCAAGGGCTTTGGGAGAAGGGTTGCGTCTTTGCTCTGCTAGTAAAGTGCTTGGCAGAGTAGACTATGATGCTAAGGAACTATTAAAAGAATTAACTAAGAATGATTTTCAGATAATGTCAACCTGCTGTGCTCAGGTAGAGGAGAAAGGAGAGTGGGAAATATCCTTGCAGCTCCCTTGGAGCAGAGGAGAGATTGACTTCAGAAGCTAGAATGTGTCAAAAGAAAGTAACTTGCAGCACAACACTCCCCGATCCTGGTAGTGACTGTGTAACGGTCACTTGGAAAAAGTAGAGAGAGGAGAGTATCAAGGTGAGATTTGACCAGTCCTCCATCCCTTCCTTTCACAGGATTGTTCATCTGGAATGACAGCTGTCACCATGGATTGTAAAAGGCAGTGTCAAAAAAGTGCCAGATGCAGTTCTTCAGAATTATCTCAGTGTTAAACTCAGCGTGTTGCTGTCACTGGAAACCATCTGTAACCCCTACAAACTGGTTAGACTGGCTTAAAGCCTAGAATAACTCTGAGTAGTTTATGCAAATCTAAGTGGTGATGGCAGGGATGTCAGGTTAATCAGCAAAGTCGGCCTCCAGAGGAGTAAAATGATGGATTCCAGAGCAGTGAAATGACCAGCCGAAGGCCAGCATATCTTACTGTCTTAGAACAGCTGAGTATTTGTGATGAGCCTGGGGATTAGAGGTGATGAACATCATAAAGTGCAGCCTTAGAGGACATGCCCTGTTTTGCTGGTCACCCATGGCTGCATTTCTCTTCTACTTGCATGATGATACAAATTTGAGAAAATTCAAGGCTATTTACTGGCTTCACTAATTGCTCTCATTAATCCATAGCCTTCACAATAGTGCTGCCCCAGGGGTAGCTTGACCCAGAGGTGCAAGAGGCAGCAAAGAGAGGCTCTGCACAACATGGTATAGGGCCAGTTTTGACACAAGTTATCCAAACACGCATTTGAAAGTTGCGTTTGCCAGGGGATTCTGGATTTCCAGGCAGATACCACTTTAAAGGTTTTACCTGAATGATGCACACACAGCAAGCGGGGAGGGAGCTGCGCTTTTGTGTTTGTGAGTAGAGAGGCTCAGGGAAGGTTGAAAGAGAGCAATGTCCTCTCTCCTGAGTTAATATTTAGACATGTCTACCTATTTTTTTTTTTTGTAAATATTTCTATGTTTGCATTTTTGCATTTCCCAGGAAGCTTTGAGAGTAAGCTCTCCAGAAGCTTAAATATGGTGTTTAGCCCTTGCTCTGCAGTTAAATCTGGCAGAGCTGGGCTTGCTGTTCTTGAGCTTCTGATTACAGGATACGTATTTTTCATTTTTAATTCCTTGGTGTGTCTTTACTCAAATTACCTCCTTCCTTGCCAGTGGTGGAGGTTAGGTCCCACCACAAAGTAATTACTAGCACTGGAGATGTATATTCTTCTCCCTTCTTCCAGGCACCCAGCTTCTGCCCAGTGCCTGTGTGCTCTGTGTGTGTGTGGTCCTAATAGCAAGGACACACAGCAGCACAGAGGCTGTAAGCCCACTCTTGTTGTTGTTACCTGTTTGCAGCTGAACTCTGTTGACATCTCAACAATTTGATACACTCAACTGTGAATGAAGGGTCTTGTGCAACCTTGCAGAATGCTGGTGGCACAGCCTCAGCCCCATGGCTGCCTCCCAGGATGGTGGTGCAGCATGCAGTTAATTCAAAGCTCTGTTGCTGTTTACTGGCCCTACAGTATTTGGTTTTGCTCTCTCTGTTTGAATTTTGTATATGCAGTAAAGAATCTGTATGAAGGCAGAAGAAAGCTTTGAAAGAAAGATCAGCACTCTTTTGTCTTTTATGTATATTTGCCTTCAGATTCCAGCTGCTCGATATAATGGATATGCATCTCACAACTACTGCTCAGCTGTGGCAGAGGACCATGCCACATGCTGTTGGATGTAGGATATTCTCCTGCAAGAGGAAGGAATCTACATGACTAAAGTCTAGCAGTTGGAATAGGAGGTTTTCTAAGGCAGAATTGCAACTGCCAAAAATGCATTTGATTATTTTGTGTTTTTTAAAGGGGTTGTTAATAGCCTTGTGGAATTCTTTCAAAGATTGAGTCTTTCCAAATTATTGGTCCTCTGTCATACTTCAGACCTGGGAAAATAAGTCTTTTTTCAGCAAGTCAAACAGTGAATGGAAATGGAATGGAAATGAGGAGCTAAACTTACCATGCCAACCTTCTTCCAATTCTTGACAGCGCTGGGCAAACGTTTCAGCTTTGTCTAGAAAAAAGTTGCATGGCTTTCTCCTGACTAGTGAGCTTTCAATAAGTGGAGTTAGGGGATAATTCTGCCAACACGTGATACACGTTTCATTGCTGGTAGTTAAAATACTCATCCTGTGCTATGGCTTCCCAGAGGCTCTGTGGAGGAAATTAGCATGATCACCATGGCATTGGTGCTCCTGTGAAATCATCAAAGCCTATATATCCTCTTTTGCACTTACTAAATGAATCCTTGGGGAAAAAAATGAAGTTAAGGGTGTGACAAATACTTTGTTCTTAAAAGTATAATCTCACCATTTGAGCTATTTGCTGACTGCAAGCAGTAGAAGAAGCAGAAGTCTGGCTAAAGGCTATCTCTAGAAGGAGGAATAAAACTGAGTCGGCAGGCATTAGCCTGTTTAGGACATGCCTCCCTGGCTGCTTTACCCAGTGGCTTGTTTAGTCTTGTTCTGCTACGCATTAGCAGCTTTCAGCAATGTACAGTGATTAGTGCTGTGTGTCTTTCCTCACTGCTCCTCTTGTGTATCCTGGGGCTAGGATTAGGTTACAGCCCTGAAATGGCATGGTTGTCTGCATTGACTGAGAGATGAATACTAAGGGCAGAGTTTTGTTGATAGACTAAAATGTCTTCTGTATTTGTTTCCCTTCTCTGGAAGAGGAATGACATTATTTTCGTTTGTAGTCTTTCTGTCTCTGATCTAAACATGTGGTGTCCAATTTCCTTCCCTGGCAGGTGACCTGGAAAATGAGGAATGGTGTCTGGCTACAGAGTTTACTCCAGCTTCAATAAAGACTGAGTCAGGGCTGTGTGAGACATCAGGCCTTGCTCCCTCAGTCAGTCTCACCGTCACGGCCACGTCGCTGGAGGGGGAACAACCTGAACTACAGACAGATGCCCTGGTACTTTGGACTTTCTGTTCTCCTCTCTGCACAGTTAGCTGCAAGTTCTCCTAAGGCTGCATACCAGTGTAGCCTCCATGGGGCCAAAGCTTGGCAGTTCAGGGTGCACACTGCAGTCTGCTTTAATGGTTTTTAATGTGTGCTGGTGTCCCACTACTTCTGTAAGAGCTTGTGTTTGAAAACACTTTCCTGCATCTTCAGCTCTTAATGGCTGGATATACAACTTTGTCTTCTATGCTAGCCCCAAAGTCTGGGGCTCTTGGGTTTGTAGAAATATTTGAATAGTTTCTAATGAACCAGTTGCACCTGAACTGACTAATCCATTTGCTCTATCAAGCCTGTGACAAGCGAAGTGTCTTTCATAAGAACTTGCTTTAGTGCTGCTGTGCCTTCCCCTAAGCAGAACAAGACTCCTTGTTTGGATTGACTGGACAGTTTCCCTCTTTGCCTGTAAAGTTACTTTAGCAGATCTGTGAAGCTTTGACATTTCAAGCTGCTGCTTCTTCCAGACCAACCAGCCTCATAAGAAGCTTTGTGATGCCTTTCTGACCACAGCTGGAGCAGCCAGTGGGCATTCTAAAGAGCTTAGTTTGGCTATGGTTGGTTTAAGGAGAATGAACTGCAGCAGCTGGTGGCTCACCAGGGTCCCCAGCCAGTGGAGGAAGAAGCATGGCTGTTGTCAGCCCCCAGTATGCAATGTTAGTCCAGGCTGGAGGGAGTTGATAAATGCTGAAAATAAAAGTTTCCACTTGGATGTGGATCAGAAATATGTGCAACAGATACTATTTTATGAGAAACTGAAAAAAGCTAAGCACAAGTTTCCCATAATTCTCCCCTAGTTTGAATGTGCTGTTCCCAGGACACAGTCCTACTGTAGCTTGGATGCCGTGATTTGCAGAGTGTTGGGACTTGCAGGTGGCTCATTGCTGTTGCATGGATTAGTTACACAGGCTACTGAGAGAGATTTTGGCTGCAATTAACCTGCTCGTGTGCCAGACTGGCTTCCTCCGACCTGGGCCTGTAGCACACAGACAGGCTCTGGACAACAGCTTGGCAGCCTGGTGCCCCAGCCCTGCCAATGGGGCAAGCCAGGTGTCTTCCAAACTTTAGTCAGCAGTGACTGTCTCTTTTCCTGCTCCTCAACAGTGTGAAAGGAACTCAGGGCCCAAAACCTGGTGCTCTGCGACTGGCACCTTGCTTTTGCTCCCAGATGTCAGTGGCCTTTAACAGGCTCTCCCCGACTCCCAGGAGTGTTTCTGTCCTTGCTCAAACAGACCGTGCAGTCTGGCAAATCCTGGCAGCAGCTCTGTTGCTAAGAGAAGTAATTTGAGTGGGTTACATGTTAGCTTTCAGTCTGAATTGTCATCTCTGAGGTGTAATCTTTTATTTTAGCTAAATATAGTAGTAGGAAAAGCCATAGTGGGAGTAGTCAGGGCAGTATTATCTGTAGCCTGGTTTAGCAAACTGTGAAGCAGTTAAAGCTTTGCCTGTGGCAGAGCAGGAGGAGAGGAAACCTCTCCATTTATGGAGAAGTAATCCTTGTATCCTATTAAGATTTTTAAGATGTGTACTCTAGGTTTTCATGCTGTTAATTTCTCTTTTCTAGATGAAACCACTGACCCAGAAAGTTCTTCCAGAGATTAAATTGGAGCCCCATGAAGTGGATCAGTTCCTGAACCTCTCTTCTAAGGAAGGTCTGTTAAATACCAAATGAAAATGTAGGGGGACATGACCAGAAAGCACAATAAATGTACTTCACCTTGATTAAATATTTAGATTTCTTGTTCACTATGTTAGTATTTGTGCTGAAGCTGTTGCTTTCTAGGGATTCAACTCAGGCTATTGAAGAGCCAGAGTCTCTCTGAGCTTTTATGTGGGCTTCTTTTTTTTTTTTTCCCCCTTTTTCAATTCAAAGAAAATGATTCCTTTTTCTCTGTGGGATATTAATAATTGTACTGAAGGGAGCCTGAATTCTTCAAGAACAAGATTATGTAGGGTAGAAAAGAAATCAATTTGAGGAGACTTAAATAAGACGTAGGAAGCTTTAATGTTAACCTCTGATGCAAAAGTAGGATGTGAGCTTATAATGAAAATAAAAGTTAGGTGAATCTGTTTATAGCCTATTAGTTTTAAGAACAACCATCATCTGTTTGTACTAAACTATAATGTGGGAGGAGGAGCAATGATCCGTGCCCTGAAAGCTAAACACAATTAAAGCCAAGAAAACTTTGGAAGAGCCAAATATTTGGCGTGAAATCTAAGCAGATAACTGCATTTCAGTTAGAAACACTCGATATTCTGTTAGTGAATTCATTTCTGTAGGTAAGTAGTACTGCTCTAGGGAGAGAAGCAAATGATGTAGCAGGTGGATAAAGGGAGGCTGGATCTCAACCCAGGGTGTAGATTTGCTTGCTCACTTTGTGGGATTAAGGGCCTTTCTGTTTTTCAAATATGTTTCTTCCGCAAGAGCTGAGATGTGAGACAAAAAGAGTATTATAGCTTTTTTTATTACTATTTTTCTTCCATCCTCCCTCACCACCCATTTGATCTTTTCAACTCAAATTTGCAAAGCATAACAGAAGTGGAAGGTGGCAAATTATCCCTGTATCTTCCTACTCCAAAATTTAATTGCTGTAAATTTAGCTCGGAGAAAAAAAATTACTTAGTTATGGCTGTTTTGAGCATCTGCTAGATTGTCCATGCAATAAGAGTAGGTGAGACATACCTCATTTCTCTCGGTCCAGACCCATTTGGTCATAAGCAGCACTTTGTCTGCCAAGTCTAGAGCAGGTTTTTTTGGCTGCAACTGAAGTTATCTTATGGCCCTGTGTAGACAGTGTGAGAGAGATTCCTGTGGTGGCTGCCTGTGCTGCTCCTGCTCCATCAGTGCATTGAAGCCTTTGGTGTCACTAGGTTGTCAGTCACTTCTCAGTTGTACCAAGCCATATCCTTAGGAGGCCTTTCTCTCCTTCCTGATCATGTAACACCTTGGATGTGATCCCTTCCCTTGAAAATAACTGGCAAATAGTTTAATCCACAGCAAAGTTAGAAAATATTATTGTTTTTGGAGAGAAAGTATGCTGGCTCAGAGCCCCTCTGTTCATGTGGTTTCCCAGGAACAGGGAACTTGTATGTTACATTATACATGAACCACAAAACATTTGAAGAAGGAGCTGAAGTGTACGTAGAAGTGACTGGAGCATATGCA
Source organism: Aleadryas rufinucha (assembly GCA_013397815.1). Classification (NCBI taxonomy): domain Eukaryota; kingdom Metazoa; phylum Chordata; class Aves; order Passeriformes; genus Aleadryas; species Aleadryas rufinucha. The sequence goes on along the minus strand of VZTH01003961.1, from coordinate 2,118,873 downwards.
CAGAGCCCTGTTTTGTCTGTCAAACCTAAAGATAGCTGCTGCATTTCATTCCTTCTTTGGAGACCTGCATGCTCCGAACCTCTTCCAAGTTGCCACTTTTGCGTGATCCATTTTTTAGCAGACATTCCTAGTCTTGGAAACTGTGGTGGTGGTGGTGGCTGTAGTGGCAATTTAAACTGACACCTTAAACCCTTGTGTTACTTTCTGTCTCTCTTGCCATTTAGCAATGGATCCCCTGCATTTGCCTCCCACCCCTCCCAGCAGCCATGGCAGTGACTCTGAAGGAGGGCAGAGCCCAGCTCGATCACTCCCTCCTTCCAGCCCAATCCAGCTCCAGGCCACGGCTAAGGTTGCGTCGCGCACAGCTTCAGTGCTCTCCAATTCCCCTCTCCTGACTGCACCACATGTAAGTTGAGCTGGCTTCCTCCACCATTTATCTGTGTGGTTTTTTTAAAAAACTTTTTTAATTACTGGTTTTGACAGAGATTTGCTAACTTTCTGTTGTTGTTTAGATGAATTCATCTCTGGTCAAAACTGCAGATCCAGTAATTCTTGCTCACTGGTCTATTCTGTTCCCACAGAGAACAGCATGTACTTCTCCTCTAAGTTGAGACAGGGTTCACTGGTGTTATTAGGTTTATCCCATCACATACTGTGCTTTGACTTAGGGCCCAGCCCTGCTGGGTTGACCTGTCTCTGGTAGATCTGCATCTGTCCTCTTGTCATGTCATTAGCAAGTGGTGATCTTTAGGGAGAGATTTTCAGTAGTGTTTCTCATGTGTCTCTTTCCCTGTTTGAGCCAAAGACAGTTTTACTGTTGGCCTCAGTGTGTACAGAGCTGGGCCAAGAACAACTGTTTTGAGGGAATCCTGTCCCAAATGTTCGAACTCTGAATGGAACTTACCTGAAAGGTCTTCCACACATTCCCAATTGCAGAAGGCTGTTCTAGTAGGCCTAGTCCTCTCTGAAGTGGGAGACCTGCTGCCTCTCCTCCCTAACAACCTTTTCTTCTAGGACTGTGTGCACTCACTGTTTTATATTATTTCATTTCTATGACCCTTGAAGAAATTACAGGGGACTGGCCCCCTCATCCTGACAGAGGAGGAGAAGAGGACGCTGATAGCAGAGGGCTACCCAATCCCTACCAAACTGCCCCTGACAAAAGCAGAGGAGAAAGTTCTAAAGAAAATCCGCAGGAAAATAAAAAACAAGGTAAATGTTAGCTTTGCTGGGTAATTCCTACTTGTCCTTTGTTTTAAAAAATGCTGCAGAATTCTGCAATAATGGTCTGTGGTGCTGTTGAATGCTCTAAGTTGTCTTTTAATAAAGTGCTTTTTCTTTGTTCCTAAACACGTCCATCAAATTGTCTGTCACTGTGAGTGTGCCTCAGTGTAGGTATTTACCTGAACCCATTAACAATAGAGTATTTAGCAGGCAGTTTCAAGTTGCTGTGGCTTGGCTCCATTTAAAAATCAGTACAATTCTCCCCTTGTGGTAGGCAAAGACCTCTGTATTCTTTGCATGGTGAGGAAGGTGTTCTTTTCTGTTTCCTGTTTTAAAATATGACTGTATTTCAGTGCACTAGACTTTTGATCACTGAATTCAATGGCTTGTAAAGTTGATACCAAGGCTGCCAAATGGCCCTACAAGCCTTTTTTTTTTTTTTTCTTCTGACATGGGGAAGATTCTAGTGATAGGGATGAATGCAATTTTTTTCAGACCTGGCCAGCTCACTTGTTCTAGAGGATTTCAGCACATCTTTCATGGTTACTATATTCTGCTACTGGTTTTGCAGATAGAGGTGTAAATTTGTACACGCTAAATTCGAATTTGGTCTTGTAATGTGTTTTTTCAACATTTTTTGACATGATCTTGTGCATTTCATGTACCACTTCCATAGAATCAGAGTCATTTGTATTGAGGAGAAATCTAGAGGTCTTTTGGTTAAAGACCAGGCTTGGAAAGCAGGGTCAGCTTAGAGTAGGCCACTCAGGGTCTTGTCCAGTCATGTTTTACTGCCCCAAGGGGCAATGATTCCCCTGTGTCTCTGGGCACCATGTTCCCATATTAGGCCACTCTTGTGGTAAAAACAAAGTAGAATCCCTAATGTGTAATTGGAATTTCCTTTGCTGCAACTTGTATTTGATGCCTCTTGCCATTTTGCTGTGCACCTCTGAGAGCTCTGGCATGATCTTCGCTGCACAAGATAGTTGAAGACAGCAATAGGATTCCCTCCTTGGCCTTCTTTTCTTCAGTCTGAACAAGCCCAGCTTTTTCTGCCTTTCCTGAAATGTCATGTGCTCTGCCATGCTTATTATAGCAGTGATCTGCCTCTGGGCTTGCTTCTGTATATCCAGAGGATTTATTTCTGAGCCATGGACTGTACTGCTGTACTCCGCTGTGGTTTTGCAGCCACTGAACAGAGGGGAGAGAACCACTTCTCTGGACCTGCCACCTGCCATCTCATTGATACAGATCCAGGTTTGGTTGGCTGCTTTTCCAGTAGGGGCACACTGCTGACAGATGTTTGACTTGTTCATCGGGACCCCACATCCTTTTCTTCAAAGTTGCTTTGGAACACATTCATGGGCTTTTTCCTCTCCCAGAGGCAGAACATCGTCTTTTAGTATTTGTCCTAGGTTATTCTCTCCAGATGAATCTGATGTACTTTTTAAGGTTAGCAGGGGATGATTTTTTTTGTGTGACTGAGAGGACTGAGAGGAGGAGTCTTGCTTCAGAATGTGGAAATAGATCAAGTCAGTGCTTTGCTTGCCAGGAATAGAAATGAGAACAAGACAGAGGCTTGAATCTAATAACACTGGGGCTTCTTACTGGTTTATTAATTCATCTCTGATGCTTTTGTTTTCTATGCAAATATTTAGTGTTTTTCCTCCTTTTTCCTTAGATCTCTGCCCAGGAAAGTAGAAGAAAAAAGAAAGAATACATGGACAGTCTGGAAAAAAAGTAAGCCAGCCTCCTTCCTGTTTCGAGCCGGCCAATATCACTAGTTGTGGGACTGGGAAGGGATCCAGCTGTGGCTGCTGGGACGGTTCCATGCACAGAGTGCCAGCTGCCATCTCGTGGCAGTGACTGAGAAAAGGCCCTGCTCGTGGCAGCTGCTCGTCGGCCGTCAGGAGCAGTGCCTGCCTGCAGCAGGTCGCTAACGTGCCAGCAAACACTTTCACACCTTAAATTAGGCAAGACCCAGCTGTATTGGCCTTCACCTCAGGCAACTGTGTTGGCCTAGCAGACAGGCAGTCCAGGGAAAGATGGATCCAGAGTGAGTATATTCTATCTTCTAGTGCAGATGAAAACAGAAATAGGAAGTGGGTGAGTCAGGACTGTCTGAGAAAATAAGCAGGACTCAGGAAAACAGCATGTGACCCATCGACTTCCCTTAGCAGGCAGGAGCCAAACCCCCAGTTAGTGATTTATATTCCAAATTAATCTTTCTTCTAGGAGATGAATATTCTAGTATTACGCTTATGCAATTCACCAGATGGTTCTGTTAAAACCCTTGTACCATCTTTGGTGATATCCTTGATGTAATTTCCATTTTTTTCTTGTCTCTTTATAGATCTGTCTTGCTTCCTCAGAGTTACTTTTGTGAAATTCCACCTCATGCATACCAGATATCAAGGCTATTTCCTTTTCCCTTTTTTCTTCTTGAAGCTATTCAGGATGGTCCTGTTTGTCTTCTTAGGAGTCACATATTTTACTTGGACCCCTTACGTGCCGCGTTATATGACAATCTTCTTTAGTTTGGGAATATCCAGGGACAGTGTGGACATGGGTGGTATCTTGAGACAGTCTTGAGCACTGTCTTTAGTCTCCTGGCTTATTAGCCCTCATAAACTTGAAATTTGAGGATCTGATTTCAGAAGCATGGCATTTGCCAGGTATCTAATGCAACTTTTGCTATGTGTTTCACACTGTGAAGTGTGATTAAATATTATGACTGAAGTTCATTGGTGTAATGTTTCTTTAAATGTAGGCAGGATCATAGAGCTCTCAGTGAAAGCAAGTTTGCCTTGTTTTACAATTGCTTAAATAAATAACTGCTATTTTTACATTTCTCTTTCCTTATGCTGTCTCTAGAGTCGAGACCTGCTCAAATGAAAACAGTGAGCTGCGTAAGAAGGTTGAAGTCCTGGAGAACACTAACAGGTAAGGTATGGAGATCACCAGAAAAAAAACATAGCAGGATATTACAGTGAAAAGTGAAAATCTGGAGGTTAAGAGATCAACTGAAATGTGAACAATAGCTGTATCTGACTGGCTTCATGTCAGGGAAAGATGTGGAAGGCCAGTTACTGTGACTGCAGTGGGATGTAAAGCATGGAGGTTTTGATGTCATGTCTTAAACTGTGTCCGTAGCCTGTGGTGTGCTTGAGAAACCTTTTAGCACTCTTCTCTGAGTTTTTCCAGTGCCCAAGAGAATGTAATTAGAAATACAAAACAAACAAAAAACTACAGTCCCTCTCTCCCAGTTGTCTTTATTTAGTGAAATTTTGCCAGGAAGCCTTAACCTGGGACATGACACTTCAAGAAATTACAGTGCTGAAACTCGAGTCGTTATTAGTTCCTTAGGCACTACTAGATGTCATTGCAATTATTGTGCACCCTTCTAACCATCTCACACCCCAGAATTTCCTTCATTTGGAGGGGAAAATTACCTTCTTGCTGCTTCATTTCTGAAGAAATGGGTGACTCAGTGGTGGCTTTTTCAAAGGACACATGGCAGAAGATGTTGAATAGCTGAGTTTCTAATTGGCTGTTAGCTGAGAGTGCAGTGTCAGTCCTGGCTTATGCTCAGTGTGGCAAATTCCAGTGAGTAGGTACTTGATGAGCCCACTCTTAACACTTTCCAGTTAGAGGCATTTGTAGTGATGGTGGAATATTACCATGGAACATGATGGTGACACTGAAGTGTGAGAGGAGGCTGGGTTTTGAAGATAAGACCCACGATCATGGAAAATGGCCCTGGAGGTGCTCTGGCAGCCAGTGTATTGCTAATTGAGTGACATGTGTTGTTTCTGATCTCTGGATCCAATCTCTAATTTCACAAAGCCAGACCCTGTAGCACTGTGACTTGCTGGAGAGTGTCTCCCACACACTGCTCATGCATAAAGACATCTGCTGCTTGCTTGAAGAGAGCCAAGCCATTTCTGTACCTCTTGTATCATCCTCTAGGGTTTGACATAAAAAAACCAGGAATTATTCTATAGGGCTGGAGTAGGGATGTCTCACCCAGAATCTGTCCCAGAAGGTACTGAAACCAACTTCTCTTAAGAAAAGGTGCAGCTGTAGATTACCCACTTGGGGACAACATGTTGTCAACCCTGGTGTTGTTCTCCCCAGTTAAGATAAATTTGGCCAGCTGTTTTCACCTCTGAGCTGCTGAGGATGCGCTCATGAGGACAGCTTTGTTGGTATTGTCCATCCTTTCAGGAAGGACCTTTAGCATCTTATCTATTATTTATCTTAATTCTTCCATACTAAATGCTCTAAAAAATTTAGGTAAGTGGTATTATCTCCAAATCCTTCATACTTAGGCCATGTGGGATGAGTTGCATTGTTTCCTTCCCTCTGCAGTAGCACTGATATTGATCTGTAATCTCTTGCAGAGAAGCAGATATTCATCCTTCTGCACAGAAATTATTGTAATTCATGGCAATGCTGTTTTGGCTATTTAGATATCAACTGTGTCTAAAATCTGCTAAGGCTTACATGTGAAGTACTGAGAAATTTGTTAAAGTGCTTGCTTTCATCAAACCTCGGTTTTGTAACATACCATATTATGAGGTTTTCACCTTAACTCCAAAAAGCCACTTTTCCTATTTACTGTGTAATTGTGCAACTGTCTCATTCAGAGAATGGTCCCAGGCCCTGGTTTAATGTACATTATCCACATCCTACAATTAATTCAAAATGTCTCATTTCCTCATTGGTATTTGCACAGAGCCTTGGCATGGTGTCCAGAAACAGTTCACATGTTTCAGAACTTGTCTTCACAGCATCCTATAGCTGAGACTTTCATCTCCTACGTACCAAATTAATTCATCTCCTACGTATAAAATTAATTCATCTCCTACGTACAAAATTAATTCATCTCTGATGCTTTATGTACGGTCAGGAATCAAAGTTCGGAGCAGTGGTGATCAAAATTATTTAGTGTCAGTGTGCTGTGTCAGATGCCCAAATTTATATGTTTAGGACTTTTATTTCTCAAAGTACCTAGCACAGTTATGCACACATGTATCTTATTTATTATGCCCAAAGCCGAGCCCTAGTTGACTTTAGTTGTAACTTTGAGTGTTCATTGCAGTAAAAAATGAAGACATTATTGAATATATTATCTAAAAGTAGATCTACAAATATCAGAGCTGTTCATCCATTGTGAAAGATTGTAAGAGTGGAAGAAAGATAACAGGAAAATAAGAGCTATGATTACATGTTAAAATGATGCATTCAAGTGTAGATGAAGACAAAGTTGGATTTTTTTCTTGTTGAAAAATTGGGCTATGGCTGCTTACCTAAAAGTTCATGAACATGTACTGCTGTCATTCAGTATCATGTTTGTGTAGTCTAGCTGGATTGAGAGGAACTGAAGGGCAATTTCCAAAACGTACAACTATTGAACAGCAGTTTCCTTCCAGTATGTGCAATTAGATTTTAAGAGCATATTATTCTATATATAGAAAACATTTGCATAGATAGATGCCTAAGGCTTCAGGGAAACCCTTAGTGCATTTCAAAATCTGGCTCCAAACCATGGAAACACTAGATTTTTTTTCTGATAAAAGTATTCCTTCATTACTCTCAATAACGTAAAAACAATTAGAAGAATCTTCCTTGAAAGCCAGCGTTAGCCTGAAAATCTGGGTCTGAAAAAATGCAATGTCAAAGGTGCAAGTGTGGTCAAAAAATTGCATCCAGGAACATTTCCCTTGGCATTCACACATCTTAAAAGACAAGGCAGGAGGCTGGGGATCAAGATGCTGGAGTTTTTAATTCTCATTACTCTGAGTGGGTGAGTGCAGCATTTTTGTCAGCTTTAGTGTTAGAACACTAGCATATGTTACCTCTCCTAATTCGTGTGACTCAATCCCTTAAAAGAAACCCATCCAGTTCCTTCCTAGGGAGTTTTCTCAAAACTTAGGAAGCACATTATTACATGCTTATCTGTTTTGTCTTTTAGCCACAAGTGAGCCATTGGTTTGAGTAGCGTCTAAACATGTGGGACACTGCTGTCTTAGAAAGCAAAGGTGTGAGAAGAAGCTGGCACTGGGTATCGAACTGAGTTGTCCCAGTCAACAGCAAGGCTTGATCCAGTCACATTTTGGCACTGAGACCAAAGGCAGAAACTGCCAGTGATCCAGAGGGTTGCAAACATTCTCTGACACCAGCGTTGTTTAGCTGGGAGCCAGGTCTGTTTGAACTTGAAGACAATTTTGAAACATCTGCTGCTGGGTATAATGTGTTGAGAAGTGCTTTTGCTTCTGACTTTTGTTGAGTCTGTATTTGTAAGTATATTGATGATCCCTTTTCCTGGAGAAATGGTGACATAGGATCCAGTGCATGTGTGGTTGAGAGTGGCACACATGGACGATGCATGCAAGTGGCTGCCAGAGTTGCTCCCATGGAGTAACAGTAGCCAGCTTTGTAGATCTGTACTAACAAGCACCTTAAAGGCAATGCTTTGTAAATAAAAATGGTATGTTCTTCCATTTCTCCAACTCCCAGTCACGTAAAGATCAAGTTGCACACCAGTTTGACCCACCAAGGGTTTATCAGCACCAAAGCTGCCAGACTTCACTGATTTGCGTGGCTGTTCTTTTATTTGAGACTGGTAAAGTCATTTTACCAAATCATTTTCAAGGAGTAAAGGATCTAGGTTTAAGTTGCAATGAAATACCTTGCACTTAATTTCAGGCCACCCTTACAATATTTGACAAAGCTTGGCAGCCCTGGAGTAACTCCTTGCTTTCAGAGCAGCAGGACATTGGTTTTCCTGCTGAAACATCTTTTATGAAAAATTGCTGGAAATTTTATTTGTAATTCAAATGAGGAAAAATGTGGATTTAAGTGGTCTTTTAGTTAAAACCTTACTTTGGAGTTTGTCCTCTTTCCTACAAAAGGGACAGCCAGAGAAGGAATCTGTGTGGAGTTAAAAGAGAATGATTTTTCTCTCTCCTTATCAGAATTAGTTTTTGTTCCTCACAGAATAGGAACAATTCTCTAAAAACTTTTGATTAAGACAAAGTGTTTGGTGTCCCCTAGAAGATGTCTTGTTTGGTTGGTTTTTTGTTTGTTTGAATCGATGTTGGATTTTAAACAGAAATATTGACTGGAGGAAGTCTCCCAGGTGGTTCTGTAGTGAAACTTTTCTCTCCTTAATCGAAGTAGTACTGGAAGCAGAGGGGAAGCCTTGACTTGGTCCATACTTTGGTAGTGGAAAGGCCTCTTTTGAGGATGAATATATGTGAATATGCACCAAAACCAAGGCATCACAGACAGACTGAGTTTGCTGGCAGTATTGGAAGGAAGTGCAGAAGTCTTCAGTCACTTTACAGCTTTCCTATGAGGTGCTTCCATTGGCAGGGAAAAGCGTGAAAGCACACTCACACCTCCTACAGAGGTGACCCTCTAATTGAATATCCCTGGGAAATGTGTCAGACAAAGTGAAAATAATCCCTGTGGGTGCAAACCCCCTTAGCATGCTGCCTTGGGATTTCATTTTCTCCTGTTTGGATTTAGCCATAGGCAGTGTATTCCACTAAAAGCATTTGTGGCCTTTCTACTGCTATTTAGAGGGAGCATCATAGTTTAGGAAAGTCCCCGTCTGCTCCTTTTGCATCTCTTGGTCCAGATCATCCATGCAGCTGTCCAGTCACAAGCTTTTGCATGGGAATCTTTTGACCTCAGAATTCAGTCTTCCACCATTCCAGATTCAAACAGAGAATAAAAGCACCAAGGAGTGTCCCATTTTGTCAGTGGCAGGATAAACTGATGTCATCTCTGATCAAACTTGTTTCTTGCTCTTTCCTTGGTTCTTGCTCACAGTTTGCAAATGCACCTGTATCCTGTCAGCTCCAAACACTGAGTCCTTGTCTGTTGAGAAGAAAACAGTAGCTCTGCTCAAACAGATAAATGACTTGGAGAAGAAGGACATTTTATGTGAAGGTAGTTGGTAAATAAGGTGGGGGATGAATCTTCCTCTCTGTATAGGAGACCTCAGAATACCTGCCTAATTATACTTTCCAAAGAGACTGTTTTGTAATCAGCTCTCTGGGCCCACTCTGCCCAACAGGTTTTTTAAATCAAGCATAAAAAGGCAGAGATGAGCAAAATGAGGAGAATTGCCTCTTCTCTGTTGATTTCCTCACCAGCCATTAGCTGTTTTCTCACTGATGCCTCCACAAAAAGTGGCAAGAATGATCAGCATTTCAAGGCTGCTGCTGCTGCTGCCAGCCCCTGAGCTGAGGAGGAGGAGAGCTCCTTCCTCCTCACTCCGCAGAGCTGTTCTGCATCGAGCCCAGTGAGTCAGGCCTGAAATGGGGGAAGATTTAGTCTTCCAAAACAGCACAGAAAGTTCAGGGTTAAAAGGGCATTGCTGTCTAACACAGCTGGTGGCACGTGGTGGGAATACTGCGTGCAGCGTGTTCTGTGCCAGGAAGTGATGTGCACGAGTCTGGTGAACCCCGTGCCATGCAGCGGATGTGAGGAGGAACTGGGGAGAGATGCCAAAAGGAGCAGGGAATTAGGATGGTCTCATTCATGTGATGGACACTGTTTGTACCTCTTAATTTGCCTGGGGTCTCTGTAATACTGAATAAAGGATTGAATTGGGCATATTGCTCTCTTTTTTAAATGCTGAGCTGCAGAATAAGCCATGCTCTCAAGAGCATGCAAGACATCCTTTCTTAATAAGTTGAGAAGGATCTGCTGGCCCAGATAAATCTGTGCTGTGAGAACGCCTTGTGCTCATTTCAGAATGTATTCCTGAAGTCCTTGAATTCATTAAACCCTAATTAGCAAAGAGCATTGATGATTAAAAAAATCTATGAAAATAGGCAAACCAGTATATATTGAGCTGTGAAGGCACCTCTGGGTCTGTCCTACAATTAGCTTTTAGCCAGTTTGGTCTTAAAATACTCCTTCTATTTTCTCTGGCATCCTGACCTTGCTTCTTGCTTTAGCTTTTGACGTAAGTCTCCAAAACTGTTGTCTGGAGTTCCTATGGGGTATCCTCCACAGTAGATTGTAAAACTTACAGAAGTGAAAAGTAAACTTGGAAACAAACAGCAAATGTAACATCTTGATACAAAATTGTTCTGTATTTGTGGTGAGGACAGGCATTAGGGTTGCTCCTTGATTGTTAAAAAAACTGCTGTGAAAACCCTGTATCAATCATACTTTGAGATCATTTCCCATTTAAATTACTTGTACTCTGACTGTAGTAATTGATGCTACAGCAGAAAAAGAAAAAAAAAAACAAACCAGTCAGAAAGGCTCTGCTGGTCTGGGACTGTTGACTCCATCCAGAAGAGAATTGTCACTGTGGTTGGGACCTCTGAAAGACATAATCAGAGCAGCCACTTGAAGCATCTGCAATTTTTGTCAACACTGCAGTTTAACAAATAGCAATAAAGTATTTTATTTAATAAATGAATGTGAGACATGAAGTCTGTGCCTATGTCTGGTTTTAAGACCTTCTCTTTACAAGTCATCCAGCATGTGTTCTAAACCACTGAACAGCAGGTTTTTGGAAAAAGGAGGTAGCCCTGTACCTTGATAACCAACTAGAGCAGTTATAAACTGAATTTTGCATCTTTAAAAATAATGGCAAAGCTCCTGCTGAATTCATGACACAGAGTCAGGTTATATGTGCAACTGGTCACTTGCATGTAGAGCAGTTCCAGTTGTTAATGTGCCATTTCTTATAGAAACACTGAAAATACAGTTTTTATTTATAAGAACTTACTGAAAGTACTGAAGAAGTAATTGTTCAGGGACATCAGCTGAGAGAAAAGCAAAAGATCTTTTTGAAAATTCCAGTGCTAATACATGTAAAAACTTAGTAAAATTAAAAACATTCCTTGCTAGTAATTTCAAGGAGAAGACTTTTTCTACCTTACCCTAAATACTGTATTATTTCCATGTGTGGAATTTGAAGCAAAAAGCTATTTAACCAACAAGCAGCTCAGTGTGTGTGATGCTTGTCTGTTGTCTTTGCTTTCCAGAACACTTCTGCAGCAGTTGCAGAGACTCCAAGCCATGGTTGCTGGCAAAGTGTCCCGCTCGTGTAAGGCAGCTAGCACACAAACAGGGACCTGTCTTATGGTGAGTGTCCCTAAGGCTGGGAATTGTAAGGGAATGAGGATCTCTTTCCACTCCTCAAAGGCACATCTCTTTTTCTGCAAAGCCTCTCAATGGCAAATCTGCAGCTTGGGGAACTCCTTTTCATGATTTGACAATTTTGAGGGAGGTGAGACTTGTGACTGATGAAGATTAATGATTGTGGGAAGGTACTATGTTCTGGAGGAGACAGGGCTTGTGCTTTTGGTTGGGTGCTGCAGTGATGAGAGAAGGAGCAATGCTCCTCCAAGTAACCCACTTTATTATTTCCTGCAGTATTATATGTGGGAAATGGTGTTTAGGGTTGTAAAAGGAAAATGAGAGTGACCTTTGAGGCTCGGTTCTTTTGATACCAATAAAAACAAACTTGCTCAACCAAATCAAAATATGACTGAGGCTGTAAATCTACCTCTGTCCTATTTCAGTAGTAGTAGTCAAGATAAGATATTGACTAGAATGAAACATTTCCTTTTCCTTCCTTACACTCAGCTAGCAAGTTCCCTTTATACCTAAAGTGCTGCAAATTGATGGAAATCATTTACAAGGCCTAAGCTGTTCTCCCAATCTAGCCTCACTGTCACTTGGAAGCAAGACTGGGGCCAGCAGAAGAAGTAACCTTGGAAATCCTCAGCAGTATCTGTAAAGCACACATTGGCAGCTTTATCTGCTTTTCAACTTTGTGAATAAATAAGGCAGCTGGTCAGAATGGTGCAGACATTGAAAATGACGCCGGCACTGAGATGTGCCCTTTAAAACACTGAATTGTTGTTGTACAGTTGCCTTTGCTAGGTATGTAGTGATGGAATGGCCTCAAATGATTTGTTTTGATGAAGTATCAGTTCTCATGTGGGCATGTGGGTCAAGTGCACTTACCTCTCCTGCATCCTCCCTTTGCCAGATGGTGGTGCTGTGCTTTGCAGTAGTTTTTGGCAGCTTCTCTCAGAGTTATGGGCCATATCCTTCTGCTACAAAGATGGTGTTGCCCAGGCAGCATTCCTCACCAGAGTCCTACACAGATTCCATTGGTAAGTGGCAGCTGTTCCAGCCTTGCTCTTTACTTGGTTGTACTTAAGCATTTGTTTTCCACTCCCATTCCTAACCCCCTTCTGAAGCACCTCTTGCTTTTCTGCTCCTTAAATGGCCACTTTTTTATATGTACCCATGTTTTTCTAAGAAGGATGGTTTGGCAAACTATGCTGATGGCAGCAGTCTTCATAAAAATGAGCAAAACCTTTTCCCCACTAGCCTGCTTGGTACTTCTGTTTAAAGAATTTTTGCCTCTGTTTGTGGAACTAAAGTTAGTGGTCTGTGAAAAGTAGCAGGGTTTCTACTCAGTAGCAAACGTTCATACTGTTAAAATGCACAAATGATTTCAGTTGATGTTTTCTTTGCCACTGTTACCAAAGAGTCCAAGGACTGAATGGGAAACTGTTAGTATTACATAACCATAATGAGCCAATATATTATCAGAGTTATTATTTAATTCTGTTCTTGTTTTGTGAATAATTTAGAGCTTTTTGATCCCTACCTGGACCATTCCTGTGGTTTCTTTCTTCAGCTATCAAATTGCCAGTTAATCACTGTGAAAAGGAAAGGTCTTTGCAGCTTTGGCTCTTCTCTAACAGTTTCCATTTCCTGAAATGACATGGGCTATTCTCTGAGCTGTCTGTTGCTCATCTCATTTTGCCTTCTGTCTTTGTATGCAGTGAGGTCAAGGAGTCTACTAATTTATGAAGAGCCTCACCAACTGGAGGAGCCATCAAGCCCGATCTCCTTTGCAGATCGCAATGACAGGCAAACAGACACCTCCAAGTTCACCACGCTGTCCCTGGAAGCTGTGTCAGGGACGCAGCAGGATGATATCATGCAGTTCACAATAGCCAACGAGACCAGGCTAGAGAAATCAGTGCTGCTGGGCCTGCAGCAGCACAGGTGAGTGCAGGGCGGGCTGCTTGTCACACACATGTTCTGTGTCACTGTTGTTCATGCCTGAAGGCCCGAGGTTAGACAAGCAGTTCAGCTATGCTGGGCACCATGAAGCATGAAGTAAGAGTTTGGTTTTTACCTGGAGAGCCTATAGGCAAACTCACTGTTGCTCTGGAGAAATGGTTGCAACAGAATTGTAGTAATACAGCTACCAAACTCAGTACTTCTGCCAGAAACCTAACCCCTGTAAGCCTGTTAGCTCAGCCTGCCCACTTCTTTAAAGCACTTACTTGTGTGCTTCCCAAAGGAATAAGCTTTTGCCAGTTGTATGGAAGTGTGAGGTTGTGACTCACTGGGCTTTCTATGAGGTTAGGGTGTGACGAGCTGGAGTTTCTCACAGCAGTGATCTTACTAAAGCATTAGTGCATAAAGTTTGCAGGACTCAGTCTCAAGAGACAGACATGTAAAATTATCTGACTACTTAAGTTCCTACACTGAGTTCCTCCACTTTTAGCATAAATGTAAGGGATTTTTTGTTGGTTTTTTTTTTAGCATAAATGTAAGTTTTGCAGGCCTCTGAAAAGAAAGAGATTCACTGGTTTAAATACGTGTGCTTCTTTCTGCACCTTTGCTTGCCTAGAACCAAAGAGATGGCTAATTCAGTATGTTACCAGACTTAACTGACTGACAAATACCTGGTAAATACTGAATGGCTCTTTAGCATTAGCCAATTCAAGCAGGATATGTACTTTTAAAAATTACTATTAGTGTTAACCTTTGTTTTTTTGTTCCCTACAGAGTCAACTCCGAACTAGAAGGAAATGAAACGCTGAAGATAATTGAAATAGATAGAAGAGTCAATGCCACCTCTTAAAAATAAAAAAGGCCTTTTTTCTTGACTTCCCTCTTTCCCATATATTTTCAACCAAAGTTCCCCTGACTTGTCATCCTCAGTGAACCAAAGTACAAAAGAGAGGGAGTTCAACTTCTGCATTAACTGGTGAGGCTGTGACTACAGATGGGATCTTTTGTCTTTGTAACTCCCTTCCTCACGTCGGACAAGGTCCCTGTCTCTGCTTTTATCCCTTTCCTGTCTAATACTGCAAGGGCAGGATTGAATTATGGTAGCAGATGATGCCAGCAGTGTGCCAGTGACTGGTGTGTGTGTGTGCCTGTACATGCACACAGCCTGATCTGAGCACAAAGACATTTTGGGGAAGGGTGAATTGTGCAAAACCAATGGGAGCATGTGAGTGATAAGTTTCTTGGGAGAAGATAATTGGGAGAGAGAGGAGATGCAGCATGATGGTGCTTGGAGTCTCACCACAGCTCTGTGCCTACTGGTCTACAGCACTTGAGCCTTTTGGGAGGATAGAGAAGCACATGTGCAGCCTGCTTCTGAAGGGGCAAGAAAGGGCCCTGACACTGCTGAGTTCACAGCACAGGCAGGAGAGGGCTGGTCCATGATGCTGCTCAGTTGTCCTCCCCTGGCTCTTTCTCTTCTCCCCTCCAGCCTCTTCATCAATTAGTGGGATAGGTTTCTGTGTGCGTTGAAAGCAGTACTGGTAGGCTTCCCTGCTTCCACCCTTGAGAAATTAAGCAAAGATCAGTCACTGTCTTATCACACTCTGTGTGGGAGAATTACACTAGTTTAACTAAATCTGTTTAGAAAGCAGGTTTTGTTACATTTATGCAATATTTTAGATGGATGCCCTTTAGTCTGCTTAAGGCTAATCTATTCAGCTTAAATCAGTTCCTTCCCCAAACTAAATCAATGTAAGGCTTAAACCAGAAGTGCCTCCTGAGAGGACCATATGGATTTAATTTATTGGCTTCTAGGTGGTTGATGAAATTTCTTGTGTTGACCCAGTCTCAGAGTGTCTTGTGTTTTGTTTTGCCTTCCTTGCCATCTTCCTGTTACTGTTGTAAATAGTATTTATTAGCTTTGAAAAATTCTGTTCAGGCAGTTGCAATGAAGAGAACTGAGCTTTCCTAACCCTGCAAGTGATCTGGGCAGACTGAAATCAGACACACAAACATCACTGAACACCCATTTCCTCCCCTTAAGCTTGAATTGTCCTAAAATAAAGCCATGTGTCTTATTTTCCTCTTACCTCCTGTTCCAGAGATGTGATCTGAGACCAACTGCTTTGGGTACAGATAGGCCCAGTTCATGCCTAGAGGTGGTGGATATTGTATTAACTGTATGGCAAGGCAGCCTCTGGTCTGAGGAGCTGATTATGTAGGCAGGAGAGCTGTTGAAAGAGGAATGAGATGAGCGCATGGGGAGATGAAGTGACTGGCCCAGGCTCATTGGGAAAACCAAGAGCAGCAGTCAGGTCTGATCCCGGTCCAGTACTCTTCTCCATGCTTTGTTTCCTTCTTGTCCCGTGTCCTTGTTGTCTTCAAGCGTCCCCTCTCTCTCTCTCGGTACCCTGGTCATGCCTTTGCCTGAGCTGTGCTTCTTGCATTTTGTCCTTGCAGGGGCATGGTTGAACTCAGTCCAGAATTTGAGCAGAGTTTTATCTGGTTCCTACAGAAGAGCACTCATGCTCCATTGAGGATGGATTTAATGTGAAAATCCTAATTCAGCAGGCTAGCATAGCTTCTTTACAGTTTACCAGAAAAAGTCAATTAAAAAAAAAGTAATTTGAAGCTCTTTTTTTCTTTTATTTTTTTCCTATTGATAAATAAGGGAAAAACTAACCTAGCCTTACAAATAATTTTTTACTATGTACAGTAGATATTTCCTGCAACTATTCTATTTTGTAAAATATTGTATTTGTATTTTATTACAGCAGCTGACACACCAGCTCCTTTCTTGTTCTTCATTCTCCTTAGACTTACTTCCTTTGGCATCCTATTTGCCACCCTCAGGCCTGACTCAAAATTCAGTGAAATGAATGGAAGAAATTTGGTGAATTGGAGGGGACTGTGGATCAGTCCCCTCTGTGCCATTATAGAAGGTGTTTCACATCAGTGACAGTGAAACAAGTGCCTGACTCCATGAGCTAGTACTGAGTTCTGGTGTACAGATGTGCTTTCCTAGGTAATGCCCTGTTCTTCTACACAAGTGCCTTATTATTTTACCTGAGGTGACAATGAGAGGAGAAATGCTGTTGTAGTCTATTTTGCAAGTGTTTCCTTCTTGGCATGGGTCAATCTCCACCATAAAGTCTGTTTCCCTTCACAGTGATCCTGCTGGGTTCTCTGAATCATTCCAGTATCCATTAACACCTTTTGTGTTTGGGGTTTTTTTAAATGGTTTAAGGCTTCACAGTGATCACTGGTGAGTGCCACTAGGGATGGCTGCATTGCACAGCCACTTGAGGTCAGCAAAGTGACAGGAGAAAGCTGGGACTGACCCCGACTGGTCAGCATAAGCGGGCAAGGTCATAGTTTAGAAAATTCCTTAAATGGTCTTTTTTTTCCAGAGCACCCTTGATTTGCCGCCTCTGAGGGCAACCAAGTGGTTAAATGTTTTACAAAAGAGGCCTTGGGGTGTGAAGCACATCACCACTTACCAGTCCTGCAGTTTGCGCTGTGCACCCTGAGCTCCTGCCCATTGCCAGCTAAATGGATCACCTCCCATTTCAGATACAGCTGACTAACTTCACTGTGTGAAAACCAAAGTAGAATTATTTCTCAGTTCTGGAAGGATAGATGATTTTGCACAAGCAAAATGGCTCCTCCTCTCTGAAGCCTACTGCACTGGCCACCATTAAAACTTTGCCCTTTTTTTTGTTCTGTTTAATTTGGGCATATTGGTTCAAATATGGTTGGAAGATAATCATGTTTTCATCCTGAGCATTTTAAACTGGCCATGGTCTGGGTCAGGCCTCTGTACTAATTCATCCAAGCCAGTATGGCCATACTGATTTCTTCTGAGTGTTTGATATCTATTGCTATAATCTTAATTTGAGTAATCCTTTAATTTATTTTTAGGTACTCTTTTAGGGAATCTCTTGACCTAGCACATACATTGCTTGGGGATGTATTGTATTACATGTTACTTTATAATAAGGAAAAGCTTTGCTTCACTTTGGGATGTTTGTGATCATTTTTCTTCAGGGGCCTTGATAGAACAGGCTTCTCTGCTAGGGGCCAAGGAATCCCCTGTCATCACCTACTCACAGGCTGTTGTGTGGCAAGGACCCCACAATCTCCAGAGGGAGTTTGTGCCTGTCTTTTGTACCTAGCAGGGAACAGAGGAAGCAGGGCAGGTGCCATTGCACTGCCAGCCTCAGCATCCAGGCGTGACCCCAGTGGGAATGTTGATGCACTGCAGACCACGTGGAGAGGCAGCTTCTGTGCTCTGAGTTAAGGGCATAGGGCAGGAGTAGTAAGGCATATTCAGGGAGGATGCCAGTAAGTGCTTTTAGTTAGTTCAGCTCTATTACTTGAGGCCTTAGCCTTCTGCTAGTGTGCTTTTTCTGATGATCAGTGACTTGGTGCTGTACAATCGTGTGTGTATGGACAGGATAAGCAAAGGCTTTATATGCTACATAACT
The DNA here is from genome assembly GCA_013397815.1 of Aleadryas rufinucha. Taxonomy (NCBI): domain Eukaryota; kingdom Metazoa; phylum Chordata; class Aves; order Passeriformes; genus Aleadryas; species Aleadryas rufinucha. The sequence continues at coordinate 2,101,075 of VZTH01003961.1, read as the reverse complement.
TCCATTTGCAGTGGAGGACTTCAGTGATAAACCTAAGATTCCTCAGCTGTAAGGTTATGTTGCTCATCAGCACAATTTTATGCACACTAGTAAACTTACCTTTTGGCCTATAGCTTTAAAGCATGTCTAGATCTGTTGAGTCTTTGCTTCTAGGGAGATAAGCTATGAAGGAATGTAGGGCATTATTTTATATATATGTATATTTAAAAAGTCTGAAGCACAGGGCATGTGATGTTTCTAACCTTGCTATCAGTGTGTAGATAATGTTGGGGTTTTTCCCCCAGGCTATTTATAGTTCTTTGCTGCACTTCTTTCATTTCATCTGTACCATTCAATATTTTTCAGCAGCACAGACTAATGGATTAGGCTGAGGTTCTTAGACCAGATCCCAGCTGATACAACCAGCATGGTTCTCACACACCATTCTTGGAGGCTGCAGGTCTGATTTATACTGACAGGAGACCTCTTCCTCCACGTCTCTCTGTGTAACAGTGTATCTCAATGTGTTCTTGATTTTTCTAACATAGACCAAAAATTAATCTAAAAACTTTTTTTCCCTGCTAAAGAAACCAACCCACCTCTCCACTCCTGTCCCCCCAAACTATCAGTGGTGAATTCTGTCTAGACACTTTTAGAATGTAGGTCAAGTAAGTGAATGATGCTAATTGCTACATTGGGAGGGATTTCCACTGAGTATTTGGGCTCTAGATTCTAGCTAATGCTGAGAGGCCATTGTTCAAAACCCACGCAGCTAAGAACAGAGGAATACGGAGTATTTTTATACTCTTGGTGACTAAAATATTTCTTTCTTGAGTCACTAATTAAAAAGGGAACATTTTGTATTCTGAAGGTGAAATGATAGGTCAGTACTTTGTAGCTACAGAAGTTGTCCCAGCCTATATTATAGTGTAGTGCTATGATGTGTTGCTGCTTTGCACTATCTAGTGTTAAAGTTTAACAGCTTTGGGGGTTGCAAAGGGGAATCAACTGATGTATGTGTTAAGTAAGGTCTTTACAAAGAAGATGTAAAGATTCAGTCCATCTTGCAGCTTTCTCATGGCCAATAAAGTGACATTGGGCATTCAGAGAATTTGTTGAAGGTTGATACCGATTTGTACTGCATTGCTTAGGTGATCAGCATCCATTGGAAACTCCAGGGTTGAGAGGGAAGTTGCAGTTTGGGTTTCTCATTTTTGTGTCAGGCCTTTTTCTGCTTTACCAAGGTGTCTATATATATATATGAATCAAATTCCTGTGTAGGAAAAAGTGCATCATGCACAAAACTCATCTGTGATGCTGTTTGGATCTGAATGGAGTTTGGATATTCTTTATTAGCAGTAGTCTCTTGTCTGCCCTACATCCAATCTCCAGATTCTTCCTCCAAGAGCTCCAACTAAGGAGGTGAGAATGGAACATGGGAAAGCTGGATTTGTAGACCTGTCTTACAGAAAGGGGGAAAGAAAAGGCAGGTGAAGGGACTCCTCACATCCCAGGGAAACCTTCTAGTTCTTGATTCCATAAATCAGCAGTGATAGCCTCTTTCATTAGTTACCTGCTAGGTTTTGCTTTACTCCTATTCCCCTTGCTCTTTAATACTATGCAGTCCTGTTCATGCATACCTGACCTCTATGTTATATCCCACTTTCCCCTCCAAACAACAGGTAAAAATCTTTTTGAACCTTAGTAGTCCATAATGAAGGGAATGGAAGAGAGCGAGGGGGAAGCAGAGGCAGGTAATGAATTTTTTTTAACAGAATTCTGCTCATATCTGACTTTACCGTAACAGATTTTAATCCAGTGGTGCTGATATAATGGCATCTTGCTTTCTTCATTTGTACAGTTAGCAAGAATGANGCTCTCAGCCCCTGCTGCCGTCAGGTTTAGGGCGCACCTCCGGCGCGGCAGCGCCAGGGGAGATGGGGAGCGTGACAGGGAATGTGAGAGAACTCCAGGGGAGATGGGGAGCGTGACGGGGAATGTGAGAGAACTTCAGAGTTACTCCGAGCCGGAGTCGGAGATCGTGTCCGGGGAATCGGGCTGTCTCTACGCTTTGCCCTTTTCAGTAAAAACACAGCCGCCCGTGATCCCGGCGTCTCCGAACGCCCGTTAAGGGGATGGGAAAAACCTTTCTGGCGGCACCACTGCTCCCGGGAGGGGTTTCTCTGCGGGAATTCTCCCGGAGTGCAGTGTCCCCTCCCTGCCTGCTCCCCACCCGCGCCGGCCGCCGTTGCATAAGCTCCAGCGGCTGATAAGATAGGGGGGCTGCTGTGCCCGGCACCCCACGCGTGGCTGCGGGCTGAGGGCCACCAGCGGGCAGCCGCCGGGTGCCACATGACCTGCTACGGCCGGAGCAGGACGTTACTTTCATAATTAGGGTCTTCCATTTTTATGGCCGTGCATTCACCTCACATGTCTGATGTCAAATAAATGGGTTTGTTCCTCCTGTAAATACACCTGCGCGAAGGGGTCGTCGGTGGGGCTTGTCTGCTCTTATGTTACCAACTAGGAGCTGTTAATTGCCAGCATCTGCTGAAACTGATTGTTGTCTGAGAAGCTCCATGCCAAAAAGTTTTTGAGTCTTACCTAATTCTAGCTGCAGAGCCCCTGTGGAGGCAGCACACCATCAGTAACTAGTGTTCTAGAGTGCTTAGGGATGAGCCCTCTCAGCTGGGAGGACAGAAAACACAAAGCTGTTACTTGTCTCTGCAAGAAAAGGGTGTCTCTAGCCCCAGGTGAATTAGCTGAAGACTCTCCCCTACCACGGGGATGCTTACTGTGCTGTCAATTTACAGCTGGGATAACTTAGGAGCTGGTCTGAGTCTAAGCTCTGCATGTGGCAGGGCTTAAAAATGATGTAATTAAACACACTTCATAGCTGAAGTTTTATATAATGCTTGATGTGTGCAGAGAGACTTTCCCCATCAGGGCTGATGGTCCCAGCGGTGAGTGTGAAGTTTGGGATGATTCATCCTAGACTCAGTAAGGTGAGCGATGTGAAAATGAAAATTTACTGGACACTTCTGAAACAAACATTACATCAATCATCTCTTGGTACTTTTGCATCTCTACCCCGACAATTTTCTTAGCTTGTACCATTTAGGGGCAAGTCTGTTGCAGGTAAAGGCAGAGTCTGAGGTGAGCTTTTCAGATAAAGTGGCTGCTAGCAAGACAGATTTGCTCATGTGTCTGCTCCTGGGACAGAAGGCAAGAGGTTTGCAATAATTCTTCTGCCTTTTGCGGGGGGATAAGGAGGGGAGGGAAGAGGAGATACTAAAATCTGTTTCTCATGTTCCCTCTAGATTGGTTTAGAAGTGTGTCAGAGGTGTAGGTATTCTTGAAGTTTTCTACATGGTTAATATTCGTAAGGGTTTCATAATAAATGCTTTTGGGAGGAAATGTAGAGGNAGTGTGTGTGTGTGTGTATCTGTGCTCATGTGCATGGTGAATAATCAAAAGGTATCAGAACCACAGAGTTTTCTTGATGTAATATGTGTTGCTAAATAAAGGCATCTACCTGAACACACAGGACACTTTGGCCTTGGTGCAGCAGAAAGTCCAGGCATTTCTCTCTGAAACCTGTTCACATTCCACATCACCGAGCACTCGTAAAACTGTTGTGTGAATTGCTGTCTGAAGACTGTCCTGTGATTAATTGTCAACGGAATGTTGTTGCACTGTGTCATTTTATATGTGCATAGAGTGTCTGGCCTTTCTATAGAACAGTTCTGGCTTGGTACAAAAAATAATTATTTTATATCCTGGTATCATTTTTGGTCTGCAGAATTATGGCTTTGAATTTTTTTTTTCCCCTAGTGGTGTAAATTAGCCTTAAAAGGTGGCCCCTGGGAGCTGATAGCTGAAGGAACACAATTTGTTGAGCTGATCTTCTGGGGTCTTCCCTGGGAGCACTGCTGGCCTGACCACCCCTTGGGCACAGTGAGATGCCAGCCAGGGAAAGCAGTTTCCTCTCAGAGGGTGCTGCAAGTACATCCCAGTTTCCCTGAGATTCGCTAGGCCTTCCAAGGGTAAATTACTTGGTGTTACCCTCTTGAAGAGAAATACATATCCAGGGCCAATTCCATTGCCTTGGGCCATGCAGAACAGCACCTTGTGACTAAGTCACTCTGCTGTGACACCCCTAGGGCACTTAAGCTGATCTTTCCCTCTCCTTCTGTTCATGTGAATGCAGTATAGGTGTGTGCAAACATTTAAAACTATCTAAGATGACAGGGACAGTGATACTAGTGCAAAAGCAACTCCCCCTCCAAACTCCTTGGTAAACTTTACTGGGGCCTCTTCTGACTGCAGATATCTCTATTCTCTTGCCTTGTCTATTTAACTCTGTGTCTGTGTTCAGTGGCCTGTCTGTTTTTGTACAAGTGCTGTCATCTGGATGCAGTCCCACCTGATTGTTCACACTGCAAACATGTCCATTGGGTGGAAAGAAATTGCTGTTTTTTCTTTTTAAATCATCTGCCTGATTCTGTGAGAGAACAGACTACCTGCTTTTGTAGCCTAAATATGTATGTAGTGAAGTATGTTATGCTTTTCATTTCTTGCAAATAAATATTTTCTGTAGAAAAAAGCAAGTACAACTTGTTTGATTTCCTGATGATTGGAAAAAATTTGGGCCCTTGACTTCCCCAGGTGTGCCAATGTGTGTGCAATGTGTCCCTCTTCAACATGGCAGAACCCTGGTAATTTAGTGATAGGAAAGGAAGGTAAAAACCAATGATATGGGGTTTTACTGAAGCTGGCTGCCCCTTCCCTTTTTGAGATTAGCACAGAATTGTATCTCAGTAATGGGTGGAAATCAGGTGAAGGCTGATGGCATTTCATAGTGATAATGATACTCAGTGCAACTCTGTGCTACAGCCCCATTAACAGTAAATTCTCTATACAAGTGGGATCCAGGAAGGCTGATGCTCGAGGGGGCATTGCTTCAGCCCAGTGACACCAGGGCTTGCTGGGGCTGATCTGTGTGGGCCAAACAGCCCTCTGCAAGGTAAGGCCTTTCCCTGTTCTGGCTTTGTGCTGGGCTTGTTTAAACTGGAGTGAACACTTAAAAGAGCACTTTCTGCTTTGGCTTTTGGGGACTGGGTCCTCTGCTGGCCTTGGCTCCTTTCCTTAGCCTGCCTCACCCTTGAGATTACTCAGGAGCTTTCTCCAGCAATTCAGAAGCTGTTCTGCCTGCATGAGCACCCAACATTACACCCTACAGCCCAAACCCAGCATCCAGCCAGGGGACAGAGCTGACCTCTGCTACTTTGAGCAGACATGGAAAAGAAATGCCTAATTGCTTTCACTTTGAGGATTCTGTGGCTTTGCTAGTCATTCAGGGAACTTGACAGTGGATGGCCTAGTGCAGATGTGAAAATTACCCTGTGCAGGGCTGGCATCACAAATGGTACAGTAATTTGTTTTATGCCAGTTTTCTTCTAGGAAGGAGACCTCATCTATGAGTACCAATCATCCCTACAACAGCAACCAAGAATTTATCTTCCACAGGAAATACTAGCCATGGAAGTAATAGTTCCAGCTTAACTGAAAATGGGAGCGAGACAGATGGCTTTGGTGCCTCCTTTCCAAGGCCTCTGAAAGAAGGCTGCCTTAGAGTTTGGGGAAGGCAGCATACCATGAAAATTGGAACACCGTGGCTTGCACTAAATTTGTGGCTGATGCGGATTTTCAGATATGCCTTGATTTTGGGCTAAGGAGGTTAAAGCAGCAAAAGAAATTGGCAGTGAAGGAAGAAAAAAAGAGAAGCTCTTCTCCAAGGATCTACCCTGTGTGCCTCTTGCTTTCCAAACAGGCAATTTCACTTGCCAGAACTATTGATCCAGGGCACTTGTTTGCAGCATCAAGCCATATATAGCATTTTTAGAGGAAAATCGTTAGACTGTGACTGATTGGGAAAGTTACCCTCAGCTCAGTTTTAGCTGAGCTCAGTTCCTCCAAGCAAACAAAACACAGACCAGTGATTAGCCATCGGTTAAGAATGTCCTCAGATCTCCGTGTGACCCTTAAAGCATCACACAGCAGGTGATGCTGCAGGGAGTCTGTGATTAAAAAAGAAACCCACACACAGTGGGGAAATGCTGCATGATGAGCTGTCAGCCTCCCTACCTATCAGCCTCCGGGACATGCTGTTCTTGGAAAAGCATCTTAGTGTTTGAATTCAAGGCTGGATTTTGATACTCCTTTCTCAGTCTGATTCCTGTTGCAGGGCAGGAGGAAGGATATCCAAATGCAGATTGTGAAGCCTCTCATGGCATGTTTGGGTAGAAAGTATTCTCCTTATGCTGTTAGCTATTGTTTGTACCTATTTTACAGCAGCACAGACTTCACCCCCTTTGAAGGTATTTCATGGAAGATTCATTCCTGATGCTCCCTTTCTTGATTTGTTTGCTTTAAGATTTTTTTAGAAACATGGGCCTCATGCTTGTGGCATGCTGGTGAATTTGGCTTGTCCTATTTATTCCATGCTTCAGATTCCTGGTCTGCAAAGCCAGTGGTGGTTTCCTCCTCTCTGTAAATCACACTGAGATTAAGCAAAGCAAGGTGATCCAAAGGAGATAGCAATTTGAAACAAAAGCATATTTCCTTTCTAAAGAATAATAATGCTTGGGTGTCCCTCCAGTTTGTCCCTCAAAAGTCGAAGTGATTTATTTGATTTCTCATTTTCTTGCTGTTGCATCTTTGTGGGCTTCAAATGGTCCCTAGGAATGACTTCTTTAAGTTTTTGTTATTGAATTAATCTTACACTGTATTTGCATGAATTCTATACACTGCTATAAAATTACTATTTTGTGTGTCTCTAGTAAGGAGGAAATTACAAGTTCTAGCCCCTATCCTTACTGTGGTACAGCTGAGCGAAGATAACCACTGTAGAGTAATTTTGTGACTATTGGGTTGTCTCATTTTCCCTGTCTAAAGAAATGCTGAGGTTCTGGTTAGCCCTCTTTTTTAAGCCTCTTTGGTAAAAACCTGTATTTGATCTGCTCAGCTGAGGTGGGGCCTTCCTCGCTGAGCCTCAACATTCCTCAGTTTCCCAGTGGATGAGCAGTGCTCTACTAGACCTTCAAATGTTGACTGAAAGACGATGTTTTTGTGAGTGGATCCAATCTATCAACTTTGGATCTGGAAAGAGAAGCAGGCCACTTATGTCACATTTATAATTGGAGGAGATGCAAATACATGCATACACATCTATGTGTATAAATACATTTTTATATGTTTTGTATGTTTTTCCTGAAAGTTGAATGTTGGGGGTTAACCTGGGGATGAATTTTGTCTGAACTTAAGGAATATGGAGCATTTAAAGCAGACTGACTTCTCACTGGCTAGCCTGGCACGCTGAACAAGTAAGGTTGCCTCACCCTTTTCCTCCCCAATCCCCTTTTTCATATATCCATCTCTTTTCTATTAGAAAAAGAATTTTCAGTCCCTCCCGCTCAGAATAAAACTTACTGCAGTGCACACAGTCTGTGCACACTGGTGTGTTCAAAATGGGATTTAACAGGCATGTGAGTAATGGAATAAACCCTCCCTTGGCTTTACTCCAAAAGGCTGAAATCCCTCCTTTCGCTGCATTTTCTCCTTCATTCCCACCATCCACCCTGCTATTCATGGCATGCAGTATGGTGAGAAGTTTCCACCCAGAAAAAGAGCTCCCCACCTGCTGAACCTTGTCAGCTCTCCCAGATAAGCAGGGGGGGCACCACGGAGTGATGTGAGGTGCTCCATTTAACCTGACGGCACTTAAGAGATGAGAACCCAGACCTGGGAATTCAGATTTTTATTAGCATGATAATCCCAGATACTGGCAAAACCTGCTAAAAATCTATTTTTGTGCTCATCCTTTCCCTCCTGGCCCCGTGGTATGTCTGCAGCCACACCTTGGAACAAACGTGATACTCCTACAAAGTTTCTGCTGTCGCTGCCTTGCTGTACCCACAGGGATTGACAGCTACACCACAGGTGTAATTGTGTGAGCAAGGCTTTCCTTCACAAGCCTCAGACTCTCTCATAGTTGCTCATATTCAGAAAAAGGCAAAGGAAGTCAATTTAGCTCTTCATGTTGCAAATGAGTCATTCAAATTGCAGCAGTGAGAGGAAAAATAGGTAATCCCGGAGCAGAGTGTAAATTTGGTCATGTGGATAAAAGGGTTATTGACAAGCAGGACCTACAGGAGGGCTCATGCTGGAGGAGGAGGTGGCTCACTGGCATGGAGAGGGGGTAGGAAATCCTGATTAGTTGTTAGACTTTGCTCCAGATGCTCCGGGGGAGGTGGACCCATTAGCTGGGGCACAGGCCACAGAGCGGTTCTCATGTGGACCAGAGGCTGAGAGAACAAAGCTGTGAGATGATGCACAGTGTTCTGCACTCTGAGTGCAAAATAATTTGCAGTTACAGGTTTTGTAGCATGTCATTGGCATCTCCTCATAACAACGGGCCACACGGTTTTCACCAATGACAAAACCTCAAAAATAGAACTGATATGAGAGGGACTTATGGTGCCACTCCCCATCCTTGAAGCTGGCTTTTGGGCTGGCTCTGAACTGCTCTTTGACAGGTCCACCCCAAGATTGTTTAGTTTGGTTCTGCAAAAACTATTTGTCACATGCTCTTAAACTGAATGCCTTCACAAGCAACATTGGCTGCTGATTTCCCTGGAAGTTCAACCAGAGACTTTCCAGCTGAGGGCCCAGCTCTCAATGGAAAAGGCTGATGGTTCCAGTAGAGCTCCATGCTGGTTTGTAGATCTCTCTACACACAGCTCAGAGAAGGATCTGGACCTTCCTTTTATGTAAGAACTGCATAAGAACTTTAGTTTTGCTTCTAATAAGCAAGGGTTCTACATTGCTTAATTATGCTTTATTCTATGTGCTTCACTAGTAATTAAAAGTACTCTGAGGTTTGGGGGAGAAAACATATATTGGGCTAAGCACATGTGCATGCAGGAATGTATGAATTGGTTATGTATAGGGGCAGAACATTCCTTTGAAGGTTGGTTCAGCTTTTAAATACTCATGCTGTAGTGAAAAACCCACTTTTCATCACCCAACAAGATGCTGGTGGCTACTGCCAGCAAGGGATGGGAAGATGTTAACTGGCTGGCTTATAGGGCCCGTAGTGCTGAAGTTGAGGTGAAAGATGTGTACACCATATGTGCTACATGTGGAGAAGCTGAATCTGTAAATGGGACTGGGAAGGAGTGAGGATCAGGTGTCAGGATTCTGTTGACTGTCATAAACCTGGTTGGTGCTCAAGATGTTGCAGCATTTTCATGCTGGTGCATATGGGCAGCAGGTTAATGTTGTTACCTGTTTGATTTCCAATTAGCCACTGGCTGTGGTGTGGCACAGGGTTCACAAAGAAGAGACAAGGCTGCTTAGGGAAGTCATCTGTGGAGCACGGGAGGTTGTGAAATCTGTTCTCGTAGGGTTTGCCTTCTCTGTAGAGCGCCATTGTTCACGCTTCTTTTTTTTTTCTTATGTCTTTCTATTTTGGATCTCATTATTTCGCAGAACTTTTGGATACAAAAAACAAAGCATTGGCTGTGTGTAATTTCTGCAATAATTTCTGTATAGTTACAGACCTCAACCTTTTCTCTACTTTTTAATCTTATTGCCACTGTCAGCTGAAACATGCTGACACTTTCCTCTGAAGTTGTCCTTAGTGTCCCCTAATGAAGAAAATGGAGAAGCAGGAAACAAGGTGGGATTACAATTAACTTTACGAAGGGGCACCGTGATGCTGTGTCAGAAGATGTCTCTGCTGTTGGGTTCTTTGCTTCTGCGTGCACCAAATTGAGCTCACCTGGGGAACAACCTGGAAGCAATTGGTAGACGAGCAAGAGCGGGTGTAGGAAAAGGAGGGCACCGCTGGGTGCTCCAGGCCGCCCAGGCTCGCTCTCGAAGTTGTTTGCAGTGTGAAGCCGGGCGGGAGCGGGGCGCGGCTGAGGCCGGGGGCGGCCGCGGGTGCGCTGGGGCGGGGCCGCTG